>CM073769.1:16586076-17051046 GCA_037158775.1 Hetaerina titia
TTTGCTCATGAGATGCTGGACAAATCACTCTCTCAGTTGAGTCGACCCTACTTTCGATATAGTTCCCGGACAATGTTTATTATTTCCCTGTTCCCATGGTAACTATGTCGGGTGTTCTGTGTTATATGTATGTGCATATATATTTTCAAAAAATTTTATTCTCACCTTTCGTGTCTGAGAAGGCGTCCATCCTAGCTTCTCCGGTGATCCTGTCACACTTTTTGACCTCTAACAATCTTTCACAAATATATTTCACATGGTTTGAAATGGATCTCACATTATACCCACCCTCCCTTCTGAGGCGCTCGTCTGTCGGGGCCGCGAATTTGCAACATCCGGAGGCAATAGCGCCCGTAGTCGGCGCTCACCCTTAATTCTCTGTCGCTAGTGATTCGTGCGTGTCACTATCGTTATCACCATTATCCTTTTTCTTTCCATTTCCCTCGAGTCGCCTTCCCCTCTTCCCTGGCGTCACGAGTCGTGTTTCGCCCGGGTCGAGATGAAAAATCTCTCGTCGTGTGTAATGGGTCTGGTTTATGGTCGGCGGGAGCGGAAGGAGGAGAGGGGGTTGCTGAGGTGATTGCAAGAGCGGCCAGGTACAAGAGGTGGTGGGAGAGTTAATGGAGTCCTGCGCCTCAATGACGGTCTCGGCCCCTCTACCGGAGCAGGTAGGCGGGCGGATGGTCCCTGGGGGGGAGGGGGGGGCGAACCGGGAGATGAGTCCACCGAGGAGGCCCAACCCGCCTCCGCCGCCATCTCGCCTCTGGGAAAGGAATGGTACGGAACCCTGGCTCTCGTCATTATGGGAGAGGGGGAGTGGCTTTCATAAGGCTGATAGCTTTGGGAGTGCCTACCTTCGACCGACCGCCTCCCCTTCCTCCCGCTCCCTCGCTGCCCCCTCAGGGGGGGGGAGCCTTGGCTCGTCCTCTTGCACCCGCCAACCACGAATCTGTAGGAGGTGTAGTCAGGGGAGATGACAGGGACTCTTGGGGGAAAAGATAATCCCCCCCGTCGCGACGCGCGTTTCTCGACATCTCTGAAGGAAGTCTCGCCTCCGGACCCCCGTCGTCAGCTCGCGACCCTCCCCCGGAGTCTCTCCCTCTCTTCCCCACCCTCCCTCGCATCTTTCGAAAGAGAGGGAGATTGCAACGCCCTCCTCAGGAACAAAAGAGTAATAATAACAGCACGTCAAATGTGACGTGGACGTTCCCTCCTTACCCTCCGCGAACTGGGTCGCCCTTCCAAGGTAACCAGCCCAACACTATCGCCTCCCACTCCATTCATCCCTAACCTATCCACGTTGCATGCGAATTATGAGGAAAATATGGCCGAAAGAATTACCTGATATTTTGATCGCCAGTTGAGGTCCACTTTTCTTTTCGAATTACATCATTTCCTTTTACAGCAAAACCTATATCAAGACATTCCGATTTTAAATCCTAGATAGCTTTGTAATGTCGGAAAATTCGAACACCTCGACTATGAAATGTACTAATTAAAATGAGAAAAAATTTAACGGAAATCTCTCGTTCTAATGCATCTGATATGTTTGTTGAAAAGGACTGTAATATGGATTTTGGCACTTCGCGATGGAAACGAATTCAGAAAGTTGAACAGAGAACAATGCCAAAGATAAAATTTTAATCGTTATGGGAGAATAGGGGAAGTTGATATTAGAGATTTTAGAGAAAGAAAATAATATAATAACAATTGGTTGAGGAAATAACGAGGATGTTGAATGTCGTTCGATGAGGGAGACATTTAGGACGAGAGAATTTCACGCGTCACGTGGCAGTGATCACGGGGTCCAACTGGGACCTGCGTGCGATTCATCGGTGGATTACCTCGAAGGAAAGTGCTCGCGACTATTTCTTCGAGTAAATGTGAAATGAATGATAGATTTCTTCAACGATTGGAGCGTGTAAGTCAGCACAAGTTAAAATTACATTCCCTAAACGGAGCGAAGGCCTGATCGGGCAATCAGCGCGGAGGTCGGAGGAATATCTGCGGTTGCTCTTTGACGAGTGGCCACTCCTGGCGAGGGCTTCGATCACCCCTCCCGCCGCCCCGGGCGACGGAGGGTGGGTGTGGGGCGAACGGGGACGCGCGGGAGGGTGAGCGAGAAGTGAACGGGAGTGGTGACTTGTGTGAGTGGTGGCTCGCCATTGTCAGTGACGCCCGACAGGATGATGGAAGAGGGCGGGATTGCGAGTGAGGGAGGATGCATTATGCTATATCTGGGTCCATTATCGTCCCCTTTCCCTTCGCCTTGCCACTAACCCACCCCTCCCACGCCCGCCATACTCCACCCTTCCTCCCACACCCCCTTCCCTCCCCCTTCCCAGTGGTCTCGGAGCTAACAGAGAGAGCGGGGCCCCTCGGACGCCTCACGGTAAATGGGGGGACTTGAAACAGCGATCGAGGCGACAGGAATGAGACCCGCGGGCCGTGATAGCGTGACGTTCAACCACTCCTCGGTTTGAGGGTTCGAGGTCCTTCTTTCTTTTTTTGTATTCGTTTTCTTCGGAGAGGATTATGCTAATGCTGGAGCGAGAGACTCCCTGTCCCTAAACAGTTTTTGTCGCCGTGTGTGAGTAAGAGGACCCTTGTGCGTGTCTCTTTTTTTTCCCTCCGGTCGATAAGGGAGGCCTGGTTGCGGACGTATCAAGGAGGCTGGGAAGAGTATAAGACTGCTTTGGGATTGTGGTTAATGGATGTTCGACGTTCAGCTCCGCTATCTTGCATTAAAAACCCGAAATCTTCAACGGATTACCCGTGGACATTAGGGCCAAACGTTTTAAAGGGAGGAGGCGACGTTTGTCTTTGGGAAGACCAACGAGTGGCTGTATAATCCATTGATGTTTAAATGCCCGTGCTGAGTACTTGAAGACGGTTGATACCAAGGGAAGACTGGTGGGCATGTGTTGCAGGCAATGCCTCTTTCGTCCTTTCAGATTTCCAAAGTCAAAGGTGAGCATTTCGCCTTTGTCGACCTTGTAGATTAGAGCCCATCGCCAAAGCGCAAAAGGCCAAAGACATGTACATAATTTGTATAAAAAATTTCGTAAAAATAGATTTATTGCAGATATTGCTGCAATCCTTCAAAGTACATCCCTTGAGCGTCGACGCACTTACGCCAGCGCCTTTTCCGCGACTCAAAGGCTCCCTGGTAGGTGAATTCCAGAAGGTCCTTAGGAGTAGGCGTACAAGCTTCTTTGACGGTGCTTAGGATACCATGGTGGTGCCCTTCGAGGGAGGATTTCAGTTTCGGGAATAAGAAATACTCTACTAGTACCAAGTCGTGATTGTAAAGGTCTTGGGGAATCGTCGCAATGCCGTTGCATCTCTCGGATACTATACTCTGTTCTTACTCGTCCGTCCAAAGGCCTTCCGGACGACGAGTTTAGCGCATATCTTTCGCATCGCCAAATATTCGGTGATAATGGTGTGTGCACTGCATCTTATCCATGTCAATACGATCTGCCATCATAGGCACACGTCGGGAAAAAATTGTTACCGATACTTTGCATGCAAACCTTGTATATATTCATGCCCACGGAATATACATCAATAGCAACAAGGCTGCGTGGTAACTTCCAGAGCGGCTACCTAACGCAGAAGAAGCTTGTTTTCCTGCGCGTAGCCACTCGAGGTCATCCCGCAAATTCGAATCGTTGCCCCGTATCCCCGATCCCGTCCTCCCAAGACCCCGCACCTCCCAAAGCGTCGTAGTCTTTCCTAAGTGTTCTCTCATCTTGGAAGTGTTTTTCCTGCTTCGATGATGCTATTGCTTTTAAGATTAAGGTTTTATTGTCTGTTGAAGGGGGCGGAAGGGTCGTGTCGGGGGTTGTTTCGTCCCCGGCCACCCTGTCCCTCGGCCTCGCATGACTCTTAACATCCATTTCGCACAATTTTAAATATTCGGATTTCTACATAACTTCAGCACGGAGGGCTTTAGTCCAATATTTAGTGCCGAAACCAAATTGCGCCGCCTCTGATGACTCATTATTCGGAGGTTTAAGTACCTGTTCTTAGGTGTATTTGCAGAGTACTGGTGGAGTGAATTGGCGAACCTGCGATCGCATTTCTCTGTCGCCTCTCTTTATCTCCTCGGACCTAAATCATCGTGCAAAATTCGGTACTGGGCCCCCGACCCTCTTCGCTCGAGACGTTCTATGTACGTTTCAAGTGACGGCTCGAAGAGGACCATGCCTATTGGCCTGGATAGTTTGTTTTATGGAATTATGATAAAAACAAAATTTGCACTTTTCCACAGATTTATTCGTAACGTACAACGCGTCTTGTACTTGAAGATGGTCCGATGAACTGACACACGTTGTACGTTACAAATAAATTGTTGAAAGGTGCAAATTCGGTTTTTCTCATAATGACGAACTTCCACTACATCTCGTCTGAATCTGTTGAATGATTTATCGGATATTTAATTTTCAAAATCATAGCAATATTTAGTGGTTCTTGGGATTCAAAGCCAACATTTTTCTGAGGACGAGGAACTAGTGTGTAGCGGAATTAGTGGCCACGGGATTTGTCCTCACCCTTTACGGACAGTGGGGTGGTCAAGGAATACATATGTAGAGCTCATGAGGCATTTGTGCTTGAAGTGAAACATGGTGGATTCTCTCTTCTCTTCTTCATGTCGTGGCGACGTTGGCCCGCTGGTCAGTTAGTCGAAACGTCTAAAAACCGTCGCTCTGCGATATCGTGCTTGAGTACGTGACGACCAACGAGTCAAGAAGAGAAGGGCGCAGACTCAAAAGAGTCCCGGGACTAAATTTGTGAACCAAGTGAGCACTTTAAGTGGTTACGCGGTGAGCGTTAGCCATGAAGTAGCAGGAGGTGTCGTGGTGTGGGAGAGAGGAGAGGCCATAGTAGTAGGCACACCCGGACGGAGGGCAGGAAGCAAGGAGGATTGGAAATCGGACGGCGGGCGACTTTAACTCGAGAGGCTGGAGAGCGGCGGCCTCGCCGTATCCTTCCTCCCCGGAAGGCGGGTTCCCCGGAGGTGGTAACCGGAGATGTTACTGCCCAAAAGAAGAGATGCTGGCTTCCGAGGGCGACGTCTTCGCCTCGCTTGCCCCCACACCCTCGGTCCATCTCCTCCCCGCCTTCCCTACCACCCCCCATAAGGCATTTTCCGGGAATCGTGCTACGAGGAATGTCTTAGCGGACTCCCTCCTTACTGGAGGGAGGAAGGGCCGAGTTGGAGGAGGGCTTCAGGGTGTGGGCTGAGTCACCAAGCCCTTGGTTCTCACACGTACGCATTACAGATTTATTTCTAACCGACCCTTTATAAAATAAACCATTGGAAAGAGTGGGTTGCACTGTCCCGAAGCCTCGTATAAGAATAGTAGTTCCATGTGTGTGTAGAGGGAATTGAAACGCACCTTTCTACACCTATATAATTCCCCGCAAGCTGCAACAAGGTCGTGTGGTGGGGGCTGATAGGTCAACACTGGTAAAAGAGAATAAAACCACATGCAAAACCAAACATTCATGCCAAACAAATTCATTCACTACACCCACAGAGGCGTGCGAAAACCTTTATATCTTACTCGCATGGAAATACATATAAATACTACTCACAATCAAATACCCAATGTCTACGCAGCGTTTAATCTTGTTCTCATTTTTAAATCGAATGCCTTTACTGTTTCTATAATTACTTGATTCGTTACTTTGACGATTTCTGATTGTTTGGGGAAAGAACGAGTATTTGTATTTATCTGTACCGGAGTCCATCTCCCTCATCTCATTATCGTTATGATCTGATCTACCTAAGTAGTGTGGGGTCATTATAATTTTTAGTCTCATTGTTGAACTTATGTGTTCTTAGCATTGCTAAAAGTCTCAGTCTAGCTTATTCTTCTCTTTGCATCTCAAGCGGCTCCCAGCCTAATCCCCCTAAAAGCCCTGTCACGCACCTTTTTCAGCATATTAAAAAATATTTCCTTCGTAAAAATATGCTCTTTGTCGATCCGGTTACTGGGGAATTTTCGTGCACTCTTGGTCTTCACGTTGGCTTCGCTTGCACAAAATTGTCCTGAAACGCGAAATGAAAGAATGTCTGCCCAACTACTTGTTCAAAACAAATACGGTAGGGAGTATTGCCAGACCGTATTTTTGAACGCAAATGTCGGTTGGATAGCCGAGGCTGGAACTTAATTGGTAGTAGTTCAATGGACAGTGAAAGTCACACGAGGGCATTTTTTTTAACATGCGTTACCTGTGATTTACTTACGAGTTTTGTTACAATGTAATCGCAACATTTAAGTTTTGTGTCCCGGTGCGAATTCCGATTTGACTTTGAGACCATCCGATCGAACGCCACCCATGGCTAGACCGCGTCACTCTTGCCCCTGGTGCCTCAAAAGATGTTGGATGGCCTTTGTTTGGGGACCAACCGGAAGCACGAAGTTTACATGCACAGATTAAAAATGCAGATCAATGCGAATCATTCGAATGTAAAGCTGACTCTAATATAATTTCTTTTCCTTCGTCCTATTCGTGACCACTAAAGTAGCAAATGTGACGCTCGACCATTCGCAATTCCCTTGCGTTGCATGAGACGCAAAGACCAGTAAGGCTGGTTGCCTCAAATCGCCTGCAAAATCCCTCGACTCGCCTGACAGGGTAAAGATGCAGATGAAACGAGTCTTTTGAGAGCAATCCCCCCCCGCCCCCTTCCTTGTAAATGTGCTTTCTCTTCCGTCGGAGCACGTCGCCGTGATTGCCGTCGAGCACCCGGGGCGGAGAGACTGTGATGGCGGGTTATTTCTCACCGAAGGAGGAATATGCCCCTCTCGAAATTGCCCGCCCCGCTCTCGGCCGGGCGGAGGAGAAGCGGCCGCCCCCGCCGCACGTGTGCGCTGCCCCGGGCGACGATTAGGCCCGCCGTGGGTGATGCGTGGGGACGAAGGGGAAGAGGCGGCTGGCCCCTCGACGCTGCTGCCCCCCCTCGTGCAGCGGAGCAAGTGGTCAGTGGTGGAGTGTGTGCGCGCGCGGATGTAGACCACGCTCCCGACGAACCCCCCAATGCATGCGTGGCGACGGCCCCGGGGTCGCCTCGCCTTGGACGTCCGTCAATGCAGTCCTTGTTTTGCCCTTTTATCGGTATTTTCGTAAGGCCTTATCACCAAATAGTCAAAGGCAATATTCGCGAATTTATTGCACAAAAAAGAAGTGTAATCAAACGTGTTAATGTTATTGAAGTCGCCGTCCTAGTCACGCTTTGAAGTTTCCGAATATAAGAGTCGAATTCCGAGCATGCAAGCTGTCTCAAAATTAGTAGGACTGAGTCGATGAAAAAATAGCCAGAATTGATACATTCGCTCAAACCATCTTCTCTACCCTCCCGAAATCCTTGTGCCACTCAGAAACACCCGATCTACCCATGACAACGTAAGCTGCCTGAGAATGTCGTGGGTCTCTATCCCGGTTTTGCCCAGTTTCACGTGAAATTTGATGGCGTAGCACTGTGCCAAAAACGGCTTTATTTACGGCGCGTAACGAGGCCACGTTATAGAGGTTTCGTAAACGAACGTTCCGAACTCTGCAAAGGCTGGGAACCAACTACCACCGGCCTCCAGCCTTTCTGAGCCTCTCTCGAACCCAGCCAGTGAAACCGCCGCCCGTCTATCCGGGAAAAAATTAGTCAAACCACTTTTGGAACAGACCTTTGTGTATAGTCAACGTAAATTACGGAACATGAATTCCAGAGCATGCGATTACTTCTTATGTATTTATATATTCTTTGCGATATGCTTTTCTCCTTTAAAGTGCGTAGATCACACTGATTGTTCTTTCCCGTCTATATAAGATCATTGGTAAAATACTCTTCACACGAATGTTGCAGCTCGTGGAATTGAAAGGTCCACAATCTGTTGCACTCCCGTATTTTTTGTATTTCCGAAGAATACTTGTGATCCTTTCGCATGAATAAATTCTCCTGGCAGAGTGATGGAGCAAAATTGGGACATTCATTGGTTTTCTTCTCTTGTGATGTGCTGAACCGTTTGCGTCATCCGGCCTCATGATGATAATAATAGGAGTGGAGCGAATGCTTTTCGTATGCATGTGGTCATCCTGCATTGTTTTGATAGTTCCAGTTCGGGCGGAAGCCAATTTTTTAAGGCAGAAAGAGGAGAGGCCCGTCGCTTTTATTGAGGGGTGTGTGTGCGTGTGGTGGGCGTTTTCGGAGCACGTGATTCACGGGAGGGAACTGGTTCTCAGAGGAGGGACACCGAGTGCCCGGTCGGGGTGTGTCTTTTTTTCTGCAATTCGAAGCCGTACATCCTTTCTTTGTGTGGGCGTCCGTGCACGTGGCAATAATTGATACCACCACGGCCTTCAGCAAACTGGTCTCATTTCTCACCACTTGAACCAGTGTGACTAACGGCACCACCCACCACCCTCTCGTGACGTCCTCTCCGCCCGAGGGAAGAGCGAATTGCGAAAGCGAGGAGTCAAGGGGATGAGCGAACTTGTTTGGCACGGAGCGAGCGAGTATTGGCATTGCGCGGCATAAATTAGATCCTTTTCTTAGCGAACAAACTTTTACAAGAAATAGCCAGCATATAAAAAAAAGTATGTCACTTTTTCGGGCAGAAATTTTCAGTTGCAAATAAAACAAGTATTTTTCCCTAAAAAATCTACGAAAAAATGTGTACTCTTTTTAATGTTTTCAACTCTCCATTAAATATACTCATTCGTAATACCATGTCGAAGTAACAACAAATCAAACTTCTTGTACTCCTTAAGTTTCATTAACTTTACTCTCATTTTTGCGACGTTTTTCGCTAGCAATAAACTTTTCTTTTAGAGAATTAGTGCCAAATGTCAAATGGGTATCCAGCGTAGAGATGGTGTATAGTATGTCGATCTCGTACATTTTCCAATTCATTCACTGATGATTAAATTGGCTTCTTCATAACATTGATCTTTATAACGCAAACATTTGGAATAAATCATTTTGCGCAATAAAAATGGCGAAAAAGCGTTGCAAAAATCAACTGGATTTAAACAAATCGAGGCATTTACATGCCAATCAAGCGCAGTGTCTCGTTCGGTGCGGCATATGCATTACTGGTGGCTGGCGAACTGCCGCCCTTGGTGCGGCTGGCGGGGCATTATAGGTAGATGTTTTTCGCACGAAAAGCCATAGCAAGCAATATTGATAATTAAATTTTTTTGGGGCTCTACTTAGTGGCCATTCATGGCAACTGAATATTTATTTAGTGATTAATTTTATTACTCGTAATTCACTAATTTTCATAATTGGCTATACATCGAAGCGCTTTCGTTTTTGCTACTATTGCGGGCATTGGAACATTTCTAATGGCGACTCTTTTCCAATGATCTCCCGTCTCCATAGTCCACATCCCTCCTGGGGGTTCTGGCCACCTCCGCCGGCCCCCTCATCCCGGCGGCGAAGCCTCAACGCGCCTCGGTGCTGCTGGCGGTCATTGTGTGCGACAGGCACAATGCAAACCAGCGCTGTCCGCCCACCGAAAGAGAGGCTATTCCTGTTTGCCAGTCCAATTCCTTGGGTCTCTCCGAGATCATATCTCTTTATTCCGGTGGATGAGCATGGTGCCACCCACCTGCTCGCCGTCTCTGTCCCCTCTTGCATTATGGGACCATTGACGTAAACACTTCTCCATCGGCACCTCACGACCACCACACGGGGTCTCTTAGAATGACAGCTCCGAGAATCGCATCTAAGTTTCAATCGGGCGATCACAGACGAGCGCACTTTTCAACCAGGACTTGAGACCAACACTATTTATTCACATCCTCCCTTTACGAGATTCATGAACTTCTCATCTCCAGGTTAACTAAGACGCCCAGGGACAAATTGTCTGCTGAACACGAGATCAGTTTTCACTCATTGTACAGACACTGCACGCTTCATACTACAGTGAGGCACCCTTAAACATCACCCAAACCATTCAACACATTTTCATATTGTAGTTTTTTTTGCATTTTGTAATTCTACTTTCAATTGGTCAACTGGTGACGCCTTTTTGGATCGCGTTTTAGACGCATTTTAGAAAATATTTGGGGTATTATATTATCCAGGCGTTGGTCATGTTCAGTGTCTCAGAGGTGTGTTTGATAAGGCTAAAGAGTAGATGTTTGAAGATTTGGAATTTGGATATTTAGGAATTTCTATGGCAGGGAAAAGAAGCATATACATGTATGAATATAGTATATGTACACCCACACACAGATATATATATATATATATATATATATATATATATTTATAATAATGTAAATTCACTAATAGTCATAACAACCATTATATAAGATAACACGCCAAAGAACGGCAGTCTGACCTGAAGAAGGCCTCGGAGTAGGCCGAAAGCTTAAATCATCTACCGTGTGAGTGGCCTTTTATGTGTTATCTGTTTTATTCTGTGTTCTATTGTGCCGTCCAAAAGTTATATTGCTCTCGTGAGTACTTCCGCATCATCTATATATATATATATATATATATATATATAGCGTATATGGCGTAATTGGTAGCGCATCCGCCCGGCAAGTGGAAGGTCCGGTATTCAAATCCCGGTTAAGGAAATATTTTTACATTTGCGATCTGCTCAAAAACCGCCTTCCCCACATGTCCTGCGTTCGCCTTTTATGTGTTTTCCTATCTCCTTTCCTAAAACCTATTTCTATGTTTGAATGAAAATTTGTGCGCCGTATGGCGGGATTTCGTATTTGAATGTATATATATATATAAAAGCGGCTGCTACAATAATATAACAACAGCAGTGGGCATGCATGCATGCGCTTAATGCGCCGGTTTGTGCTCTATCCGGGGGCAAGTGGGCTTGGGATTCCTCGAGAAGGCGTCCCCACAACTGGACAACCCCCACCCGGGGGGCCCTGCCTCGTTCCTTCGGCCCTTGTTTGCCATCCCCCCTGCCTTTGAAAGGGCTTCTTCTTCCCTCCCGTCACCCGATCCTCGCCCACTACCTGCTTCAAACCCCCGCCCCCACACACGTGTGTGCATAGACCACCTTCGTTTAGAAATAGGGTCCGAGGCGACCCCTTTTCCTACCCCGCCCCCGCAAACCAGCACGACTCCCACAAAGTGAAGGGGACGCTCCAGTTTTCCCTCTCCTCCAAACTGCACGGGGGGGATGGATACACTTCCACGAGAACAGTGAAAACGAGGGTCCTCGCCCATTACTTTCGCTCCCCCTGTCGCCCGCACCTCCTCCCCCGCCTCCCACGCACCCTCGTGAACTACCCCCTCTCCCCGCTGCTGCTGCCCGACTACGGCCAGTGCGGCCAACTCACAGTCGCTCCAAAACTGAAAAGAAGCACTTGACCTTCCGAATTGCAGGCGGCAGATGTTGCTGCTGTGTCCGCCACTCTGAAGGGAAGCCTTCCTTCCATATCTACTCCTTATCCTCCAATTATGCATCGGAATCCGAAACGTGTGATCCACCCAATCTCGAGCAGTAGTTAGATGAAGAGAATGCAAAAAGTAATGGCACTGCGTGGATATGCTTTCATGTTATGCACGTAAGCTTGCTTCGGCGTGGAACATTTTCAAGTCTTCAAGTTAGGTGCGCAGTGGCCTTTCATATTCACGCAGTAAACTTAAGCATAGTATAGACATTTTTAAAGCAGTAATTCCTTCTTCCGAAAATAAACTCGTCAATAAGTGAAAGTAATTATAAATATTGAATGAAGTCATTTGCAGCGCTAGATGATTAGTAGTATTTTGAAGCTTTCAGTGCGTTACTGCGTCGTATTCGGAACGTCTATCTCCAGGAGTTTGCATTCATCACGGACCGCGTCACACGCTGCTGAAACAGCCTGCTGTGGACGAAGAAATCTTGGACAAAAACGAGCCGAGAGACGACGCAGAGCTCACTACTGAAAGAACTATTCTAAAAAAACTAGCAATCTTCTCAATTTTGCCCCGACGGGAGGGGATGGGTTTTTAAATCACTTCCTTCCATTCCAAAAGGATAAAAAAACAGCAAAAAATCTGGTCATCTGCATTTAATTTATTTCTGATTTTCATAAATGCTGTTTGAAAAGTTCTTGCAATTTGCGTAGTTCCAACGCGAAATAGAAAAGAACATTTTTTTAACATCGGGACTGCTCGTGTTTCTTCCTATTTTCGAAAATCTATCTCTGCTTCGCCATGAACCATTTTCTCTTCCGAAACTCGCGACGAGGGAGAACGTAGCATAATTCACGTCGTTGGGAGGTTGGCGGGGAATGTAGTAGCGGCAGTATTCCCCGAAAAACACGGAAAGGGCTTGTGGTGGGGAAATAGGGCTAATACTGTACGCCGTGTGGAGTTGCTTGGGAAACAAACAGGTTGTAACATTTCGAATACAGATTCGTATGATTCTCTGGGAAGTGTATGTGAATTGGTGCAAGATCACGTGGACGAACTATCTGAGTTTCAATCTCACTGCACCAAATGATTCGCAGTAACCCGGCATAGAATGTCCGGGTTCGATTCCTTCGCCGACGCGAGTGATAATACAAACGTTATGAGTAAATGGATGACAGCACAGTTGCAATAATCCGGCCACGTCCCTAAATGTAACGAGAGTCAACATCGCTCGTCTCAAGTACCCCCCTTGGATTTATAACACAAGATTGGATGCGTGCCATGGATTCTGCTCAACCCTAGGGTAACTCTTGGTGCTGGCTGGTGGTTTATATCCCCACGTGCGACACCAACTGATCAATGAGTCACTCAGTCAGTCCGTTAATGTTTCGATTCATCAAAGGTCACATGGATTGATTTATTGTAATGCATCCCCTCTTTCCATAGCGGGCGGGGACACAACTCTCTCCGGTCGCGGAGGACGGCGGCCATGCCTGGGACTCTTGCCCCGGCCGTCTCGTCTCCCTCCGCCTCGTAAAATTTCATCACCGTGACAATTTGCCGTCTTTCTGAGTTGGCGTGGTCGTTACGGGAAGGACGTTAAAAAGAGTCCTCGCGCCTAATCTCTGTTTTATGCGAGGGGCAATTGGCAGGGGGTGGGGAAGGAATATAGCCACCTCAACAACAACCCCCTCCTTCCCCTCCCGCCCTTCACCCCCTTATCCCTCTTGACTCCGGCAGACGACGGATGCGACCCCCAAGACCAGGGCACTCAAGTTGGTTCCTCCTCCATCTGCTCTCAGTTCCCCAATAAAGTTTAACCTCTGACCCCCCACCCCACCCCGAATGCTTCCCACCCCTTCGACTTTCCTTCCCCATTCCGAGGAAAACGCATTTCTTCACGTGCGCCCACAAGTGTAGTAGTCGGCAGCAAGTCGTTTCCTTCCCGAATCGACGAAGTACGGCCCTGAAATCAGCGCGAGAGGGCGGCCATTCTTCCGCCTTGAGATCCCCTCCTTAACTCGGCGATATTTCTCCCCTTCCCTCAAGATGCACCGCAGGGGGCAAGCGGCGTTTTCGCCGGCGGGCTTTCTCATGCCCTCTCCTTCCTTTTGCGACGATGATCCGAACGAACGAGTCTCTGCCGATTGAAGTTATTCCGTTTCGTAAGGACAAGATTGACTATACTATATCAGTGCTGCAACGCGAGGTGACCACCGTTGCAACTTAAAAAACGCCGACATTGCCCGCCGCCGCACCTATGTCCACAATTCCTGACGTTTTAAGAGGTTGAGGAGCTATGTTTGAAACCAACATAACTGACTGACACGACTTAAACTAGCTTTTAGATGTAGAACTATTAATTAAAATTAAACGAAGGAACTCAAGATATAATTAATACTGTCACCAAATTGCGTTCGTACGCCAGGCGGGACCATAGGGAGAAGTTTATAGGAATTGACTGCCGTACCGATCCGACACAAGAAATCTTATTTCCGACGCACAATGCCGGACCACAAGAACGGGAAACGTTGCGTATGACGAATTGAACTTCCCGAATGCAATTATTAGCGTAGTATTTTAACGGCTGGTGACCTAACCCTCCCTGCCATACGTCCTCTCGAGAGCTTTGCCAGATATGACGTAGATTGTTGGAAAATTTACTCACTTTTCCCGCCTTAGTTTTTTGTGCCGTTGCCGTTGTTTCCTATGTTTTAATAATACATCACTCCATTTTCATCGTTAGCATTATGCTTGACTGTCTATTGTCCTCCTCTCATATCTGTATCCCACCAAGCCCCCATTCATTCCCTGCCTCTTTGTGTGCGTCGTCCGCCCCACTGCGACCCCCGGAATCTCCCGGAAATCGAGGCTCTCTTCTTCCACCCACACCCACCCCCATCGGACCAATTCCCTGCAACCCCCCGGGGCGGAATCTCCTTCGAAAGATAGAGGGAGGACGCGTCTCTCCACGACTCCCACAGCCGGGAAACTTAATCAACGAAAAGGCCTCCATCACTAAACACCCAGATGAGGTCAAAAGGCAGTTTCCCTCGCACCGCGGAAGGAGCGCGTCGTTTTATCTCGCGGCGGGATCTTCTGGCGGTCGTCGCTTGGGAGGCTAGGGAGGGCAATTACTCTCCCTGCACCGCCTATGGTTCCCCCTGGGAAGTTCTGGCACACAGATTGGGTGAAGCTAAGGGTGCTCAGAGAGGCATACCCGAGAATTGAACCCGGGTCCTCCGGTCAATGGGCCGGCGTTCTTATACCCTCTGGACTAACATGTCCTCCCGATTAAAAATGTGCAATTGTAATTTATGACTTTTAGTATGTAATGCATGTAGGTGTCGTACTTCCGGGACGAAAACCCAAGTGCGAATAAATTACGGAAGCCCTTCATACCCTTCTCCGCGATGGCCATACCTTCGCCTCTCATTCCCCCTTCTTGCCCACTGACCCCGCACCCACAAACAAACAGCCTACCAGTTGCCCATGAGAGAACAGTCAACAGGTTGCACGTAGTGCTTGCCAGTGCTACCCCCCGCCGAGTCCCTTCTGCCTCCCTCCACCTCGCTACCACTTTAAATGCTCTGCCCACCCCCTTACCCCTTCATTTCCCTCCCTCCTATTTCTTTCTCCGCTCACTGATCAGCTCATCGATTCTTACGCGCAGGAAATGAGCTTTTTACTAGTTCACTCTCCGGTGGCAGTAATTGGAATAATTGACCTCTCTCTCTCACGAGAGCGGGTGTGCGTCGCGTTCGTGGAGCGCCCCACTCTCGAGCCAGTATCGGGTGGAAACGGGAGGCCGTCGATCGATTCCTTTCTACGAAGGAACCCCGCCGCTAAACGCCCATCCGGGACGCGAGTGAATTCCTTCATCGGTGAGTCGTCATTAAAACTATCCGAAAATATGATTCGCAGTGGTCCACGGATTCTCGGCTTTCTTCACGGAAAATCCCATCTGCGGCTTTCGATCAACAAATTATTCCCGGTAACGTGTGACCTCATCGGTCTTTTTGAAACTGACCTGGAGCTTGCCAAGACTGGCTCCGTCTTGGTTCGCTGTTCGACGTCCTCGTCGCCTAGGCGGAGGGCGCGGGTTTGAATCCAGGGCAGTTGCGTTCTCGCGGAAGGATAATTATTGCGTCTATGACTTTTTGAAAAAAGCGATATAATATCTGACGTCCAATGAGAATATGTGAACGACACGTGAAACGAATTTTGATATCTCGTATTTTCGGTGATTGCTCAAAAAAGTATTTACAATGTTATCCAGAGACGGGAAAGACTTGAAAATAATGTATTTTGTAAATACGTTTTCTCTAATTAAGCAACAGTCGTTACAGAGCTACCTACATACCCACTCCCAAGGAGTAGGAAGTGAATAATGCCTTGTGCGCGATTTCTCAGTCAAATCTTTTGACGAGTCTTCCTCATTTGGAGTGGAAGAACAAGTAACGCATAAATACTTCGAAGGTGTGTTGTTCAATGACTGGAAAATTGGGAAAATTCTTAATTTTTTCCGAAAGTGATTTCGCGATTCTTGACTGACCAGGGCACTGAGACGTCATTCGCATCGGGTCAATTGAACCAGTGAATGTCTGAGGTCCAAATTGGTCGTATTATTTCGTGATGTATTTTGATGACTGCGTGGGCGTCACGATTAGCACGAAATGGAGGAGTGTCGCCGAGCCATTAGCCCCGTAACGCGTCACCAACCGAAGTACTCCCAACCAATGAGAATTTCCCTGTCCACGCCTGCACCCGATGTGGCGAAGTGGATCGAGCGCGGTTGTTCGGCCGTTCCCTTGGGACACGCAGGTGGGGAGGGAGGGAGCGGCGCGCGCGCACGCGAGGCGGAGGTGCAGGTTAAGATTCCGCGCGTGCACCGTTGACGTCAGGGCAGTCGTTGAGCCCTTCAGGAGTCAATTCCGTCCAAGTGCTCCTGCACCACCACCCGCGGTCGTCGTGCAGGGGATCCACCAACCCACCATTTGATTGAGCAATCGCCGAAAATCATTTCCCGCCGTGCGCCCAGGCGCTTCCGTCGGCGACCGCTCTCTCCCCCACCCCACTCAAACCCTCTGCCCTCACACCCTCTCCCGTCCCCTCCCCCGCCTACCACTTGTTGCTGACGCTCGGGTCCCCGCATTATCGAGTCAGCGTCCGTCGCGAGGGCGCTGGCGGGCGGGGAGGGGTTACTTGACGACGAGAAAGAGGTCTTCATTTGGTGCACGTGGCTCGGGTCCAGCTCCGCCCCACTCCTCGGATTAGGATGACGATGCTGCCGAGGCAGATTAGAGAGAGAGTTGAACGGTGGAAGTGACAGGTTGAAAATGTCATTATTTCCGCGTGTGATAAGGAAAAAAAATGAGTTTCCATCGAAATCTTCCAGCGTATTTTACGTTGTGCTAAGTGGCCTAGTTTGTAACCATTATCCTCTGTCGACCCGTACTCTCTGACTATAGAGAGGAAATTCCTTTAGCACGGGATACTTTTTTTATCAGTCGAAGCCTACTAGTTAAGCTAAATGTAATATTCGGTACTAGTTTCATCGTTCCACTCTCTGGACCTAATGATAGTTGTAAAGTAATATCTAGAATAGGTTTCGGATTGCTAATGGGGAGGAACACCTTAGCGGTTTATTTTAAGTGCATCGCGTGGAATCGGAATACACGCACCAGATCGCGGCACAGTGAGCTTTAGTTTGGTGCACGGCATCGGCCACTTTTGGCTTGGTTTAAGGGAGTTGTGGGGGCCTGCACCGGAGACTCAGTTGATTGTGGATGGGACACGCGTTGATTGCGCGCGGGCAAGTGCACCCTAGGACAATGGCAATCATTCCATTTTCATTCGGACTCGCAGGGGTCATCCATCCCCCGTCGCACACTCGGCTGCGCCTCTAGAAATAAACCGTCGAATGGTGAAGGGCGTGCGGAGAATGTTTTCCACTGTGGGGTTGAAGAAAACACGACGAAATTGAAACAGTGGAGGAGTTTCAATGGTTGTTTCTACAAGGTTTTATAAAAAGTATCGGTAACAATTTTCTCTTGACGTGTGTGTGAAGTGCTCAATTCAGACCGTGTCGGTTAAGTGTCCGCATGATCGCAGATCGTATTGACATTAATAATATAACCGTGCACGCACCATTATCACTGAAACTTTGGCGATGCGAAAGATTGCACTAAACTCGTCGGACTAAATTTGACGGACGACCAAGAGCAGGGTCGAGTGTCTGCTTGCGAAGACCTTCTGCAACGGCATCGAGACGATTCCCCAACCGCCTTACAGTCACGACTTGGCACTACCCGACAGTTTTCTATTCACAAGAGTGAAATCCACCCTTAAAGGACAACACTATTGGACCCTAAGTGCCATCATAGAAGCTTGCACGCGTACTATAAGGACCTTCCATAATTCGCCTGCCAGGGAGCCTTCGAGTCGTGAAAAAGCCTCTGGCAAAAGTGTGTCCACCCTCAAGGGATGTACTTTCAAGATCAAGAATTTTGAGGCGTTGTAGCCATGTCTGAAATAAGTCTATTTTTCCGAAACTTTCCCCGATAATTTTTACAGAATACGTAAATACTCTACGATATTACTGATTTATTACCATTGTATCTAAACTCATCATCACTCTCATTAGCACTTTCTTTCTTTCTTTTCCATCTAAAATGATTTTTTGACAAATTTAATAAAATAGTTTCAGTTTAATACACATTAACAATTATATAAAATGCATATAGGATATTTAAGAAAGACAATCGTTTACTGGCTTTCCTTGTTTGAAGTTAGTTCTTCTCATTACGCGACTATAGATTTTGCTTTTATTTTTAGTCAGGAGTCATTTAGTGAGATTAGCAATTGGAAGACATCGTGTTTATACGATATATTTTTTAGCCTCGTTTACGCCACATTTACGTAGAGGTTTACGCCTTTGTTCTTGAATTTCCTCTTTGATTATTCAAAATACAAATCTGGCGCTAAAATTAGTGTCTTTTCATAGATGTTTAGCATCTTACTGTAAATTTTTGACCTCTTTTCTGCCATTCCCCCCACCGCGGTCCCCTCTCCTCTTCCCGGGCGAGATCGGGTGGATGTGGGCACCCCCCGCCCTATCCCCGCGTGGCACGGCGTTGCCGCTTGCTCGCCTCCTTGGTGCGTACCCCTCAGAATCACCGCCAACACTCGTCAGACGAAAAAACATCGATGAAATTATCCTGCAAACACTTGCTCCAAATGTCCGAGCGTTTTTTCTTCCCCTTTTTCGTACTTTCTCGAAAAATGACCGCCTTTCGCAGGAAATTACTGTAATTTGTTTGCTGATCATCTCCCGTCCTTGCATTTTCACTTTTTTCCCAGCCTTTTTGCAGTATAGCATCACGGCTTTCACTTCCGGGATGATTTATACGAAGCAATTCGTGAATTTCGTGACAAATGTACTCACGAGTACGTGATCTCTGCCGTTAATTTATTTCTTTCCCTCCCTCAACATATTCACGAGGGTTTGATGCGCCCTCATTACTATTATTTCATTGTCGAGCAGTCGGCGAAGGGGTTGAACTTGATATGGGCTCTGGAAACATGTCAGATTTCGTCGTCGGACCACGCAAAGATGACTCCTCACTTTATTTTCGGTTTGGCCATTGTTCCGAAGAGGACAGTCCTGTCCACGAAGAGTAACTTTGGAAATCCTTTGGAGGATTTCACGTCTTCGCGCACATCCAAGAGAATTCTAATCAGTCGCGTAGAATAGCCATCCTCTCCATGTCCTCTTCATCATTTGTAAATGTCTTCTCCTTCTTTCATCCGCGTGCAAATTTCGCGTCACCAAGTCCGGCTGCGTTTTGCACCAATTGGCGCCGTCGCGATGAAAGAAATAGAAATTCGATTCTCCGTCTCCGCTCTTCTTCGCAATGGCTCCGGCCTGCATCTCCGCGAGCTCGACCTGGCAACAAGGCAGTCGTCAATGAGATATGTACAGACGCACGAGTCCCCTCCCTTCCCTTGATGCTCCCCGCCCTCATAAAACCCTTTATTCCCAATTTAGTCCTCAAATCACGTCAACCGGCGGCGGGCGCGGTGATCGATCCTCCTCTCGGAACCCCACCTCCGCCTCCAAAACCCCAACCTCCCCCCCACTTCCCCCCCTGAGTCTGATTCCTCTTCTCTGCTGTTGGTGCTGCTCGTCGTGGCCCCTTCATTAATTCATTTCCCTCCCGAGAGATGAGGCTCGCATCGCTGCCCCTTTTCCCCTCCTCAATCGCCCCCGCCACCTCCTTCTCCCAGGGGTGCGCCCCCCTTCCTGGTCCCTCGTATCGTTGCCCCCTCTCCCTCACGTGAGGTGTGCGAAGAAGAGGCGACTCTGGAAAAATCACCCGTGTTAATTACGTGTTTTTTCGGACATTAATTTTTCACGATTGCATTCTCCCCACTGTCTTCAATTATGAATTCTCCCACAGTCTAGTATACTTGAGATCTCCCCTTTCGTACTTTTCGATCTCGACTTTCTTCGGGCATGTGTGCTATTCAAACTTTAAAAAAACTTCTGATGTCCTGTCCTGAGTTTAATCCGCAAAATTCGAAAACCTGATGTTGAATTTTATGTCAGAGTTTATGGTCATTTATTTAATTAAAATATGATTTCTTTCGTATTTTTAAAACTGCATTTGCGTTTTCATCTTGGAATTTAGTCAACTGTTGGCGTTTATTGAGTCTCCTTTCGGAAAGTGAACATTTGGGCCACACCTAAATAATGCTTTATCACCACGGAAAAAGGTTCAATGTCATATGCTTACCAGTTGGACTATAAAGGTAGTCGCACTTAAAATTATGTGATAGATATACAAGGATTTAGGTACTGCGGAAAATGCCATTTCGAAAAGATATGAATAGAGAGAGAGCGAGAGAGATTCAAGAATCTTACAGAGTCATTATTGTTCAGCAATTACTTCTTGTCTTACAATTTTCACGCGAGCTGAGATGTGGATTTCGTAAATCGTCCTCTTACGATCGATAAGTGCTTCGGGAATCGGAAAGAGCTTTAACCCTGGTGATCCTCAGAACAGGAGAGAGAGGCCCGTATCGGTCCACGGCGAACGAGGAGGCGACGAAGCAAGTCCCTTCGTTCACTCCGGCCCGATCCGGGGAAATCACGCCTGCATTCGGCGAGCGTCATCACCGCGCGACCACGCAGCAACGCCCCGGGGGGAGGGTCTTGATGGCCGGCCAAGGGCACTGCGCCGGTGTCCTTCCGTTCGCCCGCCACCTGGCTGGAATTGACCCCCGCGGCGGGTCAAGTGTACAATGGTGTGTCCTCACCTCATTGTGGACCCATTACGGAGGTCCTCCACGATACTTGTGATTTATCGCCGGAGGTGCGCCCAGTCCCCGCCTCCTTGACCGTCCGAGAAATTTCATCTCGTCCCCGTTCGACCCTTCTCTCGCCCTTGTGCGAGGTGGTCCCCTGAGACCTCACTCGTGCCCACGATTAGTTTCCCAGGAGTGAGACGCTCGCGGATCGTCAACGATGGCTCGCGAAAGGCGATGGCTCTTCGATCGGCCCTCGCGGCACCATGCGATGCTCCGCGCACCGAGAATGAAAGCGCCCTCGACTCCCCCGACTCCTCCGCTTTGTCCCGCGTGCGTGTCATCTCGCGTGCTCCTGGGGGAGGAAATCTGCGAATGTGACTCGATACCCACGAGAATCAGAAGTTGATGTGTCGTGCTATGTAATGACCTGTCTGTCCGGGTCCCAAGGAAAAATTAGTTGTCTACTTTCGTACATTCGGACCCATCATGCAGCGGACGTCATTTAGGATTTTTGGAGGGATGCTATAATTCCAGGGCACCAATAGACTTGCAGTGGTAGTGGCTGATTCATCTGTCTTTAGTGTAACGTACCTTTACCTTATTAGATAAGTATAACCAGTTCGCATCTGGAAGCCTTTCCACGGAAGCATGGGTGTCATGCATGTCATGCGAGTCTCTCCCGAGGGAGGTCGGCGGGCGGGCTTGAAGGAGGCGGGAGTGTTTAGAGGGCCCCGTTGAGTGTTGGACGCGGCAGGTGTCAAATCCCGACCATGCTTCCGTAAGAAAAGGGTGATTGCGATGCAGTGCTACTAACCCCCCCCCCCCCGGCAGTCTGTTGCCGTTTAAAAGAAAGATAGAACGACCGTGGCCCCCAACCCATGGGTGGAGAAGACGAGGGGGTGGGGCAGTGGGTGATCGTGATCGAGAAGGGGGAGAGGGGTAGAGATTAAATCTGAAGAGAAGGAGCGGGGTGCTTCTCAACTTGGCGACGTCACGCCCATGGTGTGTGTGGGGGGGCCTGGGTCTCGCCGGAAGTGAAGGGGGATATTATTGAGGTTCCGCGGCGACAATTAGACACGTGCTTCCATTGTCACACCCCCCTTGGGAACTCATTGTGTGGACGGTGTGCGGCGTCCACTGATTTGCCGTCCCTGCGACGCGAAAGAACCCCCCTTCCATTAGGCGCGTCCACCGTACCGGGTCCCCAAGAACCTCGAACGGGTCGATTGCTGAAACATACGAGATGGAGCGAAACACGAAGTACTTAATGTAGCTATTCGCAGGAAGCGTTTGGTATTAAGCTCTTCCTCTGGAATAGTATTATGCCTTTCATTTTACAAGTTGATATCGAACCTTCCGACTATTTTAATTTGTATAGTTTTGCTAAATCGTAGTGCTACGATGTAAATAAGCAGCAGTTATCTACGCGTATCTCCCTTTACACATTCATATTTCCCAAGTTCTTCTGTTTAGACATTTAGCTATACGATCACAGAAAAGGGGCCTTTTTAGTAAGATATTGAAATCACCATTGGATATAATTGCAAATGATTGACGACGAATAATACCTTTCTATTGAAGATTTCATCCATGCGTAATGCTTTCAAACACCATGGTTTAGCGGGGATCGGGATGGTGCGGTGACTGATGGACTGGCTTCCGCACTTCGTATGGTGGCGAATGATTATTTTCGGCAGTATCCCGATCCCTACTTGATGTACTTTGTGGAGAGCAGTTTGAATGATTATGACGTCCGTCGGACAGGACGTTACGCTTCGTACTTCTTGGCCCCTTTCGATAAAAGTAGGCTGATACCGACCCCGGGTTTCTCTCTAAAAACCCTTTCCTAAAACTACACCTACTACCAATGGTTTCGCCGGCTAACCCTTCATCTGTCCCATCTTTCGAGAACGGTCAGTCGCAGGGCCGGTCGACTGGTCCATCTGACCCTAACTCCCCATGGAGATCGCATGAAGTAATCGAAAATTAGGGCTACATACTAAACGCACTCTTCCAGACGCAATGGGAGGGCGAGTTCAAGTTCCAAAGACGAAGCCCAGGGGGTGAAAAAATGTAGCGAATTGATTCGAAATTTGTTATTCAATTATTTAATTAATTTGAAATCGAACTATAGTGAAAACTCTTTCAAACCGACAGGAAGTAGCGGGTTCCTCATCCTAGCCCCAGCTCGTAAACCTGGCGACATCTTCGACTTGGTTCCTCCTCCCCCCCATCCCTTCCTGAACGCATCTTTTTTTGCAAATTACTTTTGCGCATTGTTCTTTTCCGCTCTCACTTTTTCACATCGGGCATCTTTTTAGAGTGTGCTTTCCAAGTCCGTCGGTTAATGTAATAACCAGGAGATGGCGGTAGCAACCAATTTCGGAGCCATCGCCATCCCACTCTTAAAATGATTTGTTACACAGCCCTTCTCCCTCCAGCTCTCTATCGAGTGTCAAAGAATAAGATAGATCATTTCGGTGCTCCTGAGTGCGGTTTGCCTGCTAGCAGATTCCGAAAATGTGGGGAAATAAATATTGGTATGATGTGTGTAAGAGCCCTCCAGGACAAAGACGCCCTTGTACGAGTGTGTGTGTGTGCAGAATACAGACGTTGTGGCACGGCAGGACCACCTGGCCTCATGCTCGTCTCCTCCGACCCAACCAATCGCCCCTCACTCTCTTCTTCCTTCGCCTCACCTCCCCCCCTCCTCGCACCTTTTCGCGCGGTCACAAGGCGCGCACTTCTTGTTTGCTCGTTTATTTCTCGCCTTCCTCCGCCGGCACGATTGTGCTAAATGACGGACTTTCGGGGGCGTGTATTTCAGGAGCGAGGGTCACCTACTAGGGTTCGGAAGCGCTTCCCGAATGTCCTCCCCGTAGGCATAGATCGGTCCGCGATTGCGATTTGCTTGGTGTCGTGGATTCGCGCCGGACCTCGTTCTCCCAGTGACGGGATTCCACTAGGCAGAAAATATTCTTGAATGTATCTCGTGGAAGTTTAGTTCTACAGGAAGTGATTCTAGTGGAAGTTTAGTTCCTGTATGTCTTTAAAAGTTCTTCGTCCGCTCATCTAGATAAGTTGTATTCATCTTTTATCGGATGTATTAGGAGTTCCAGGGAATCCGATGAAATGGGGACGTGATCAAGGATTAATTATTTCTCATCTCTTCTTTAGGCGTTGTTTCTAATTTGGGAGCCCAACGTGACTATATTGTTCTGACATATATAAGTTCGTCTAGTCATCAGGTTTCCCATGGTGCGCACCTAACACCATGGTGGCGGTGGTGTTTGGGCTCGAACTCCCCCCTGGTGAGTTAACGAGGGGTGAGTCCCCTACAGTCAGTCGGTCAGCCCTCAATCGACCGGCCCCGTGGCCCCAATTAAATGCACTGCACCTTGGGGAGACCTAATGAGAAGTTCGTTCAGTGATAAAGTTTTTACTGATAAAAAAAATTTCAAAGCTTCATTCATCTGGAAATTTATGCTCTGTTCTGACCAAATGTGATGATTGACCAGAGTTGTGCGTCAGTGCTGTCGTTCGTTTTAAAAGCGAACACAAATGTCCGTGATGATGGCAGAAGTGGTCGCCCGTCCGTGGTGAACAATTAACTGCGCCATAAAACTGACGAAAAAGTTCATAAAAACCGGCTTTTTACGATATCTGAAATCTTTAGAAAGGTTTTCACAGATTTCGGCAACTCTGTTTCATGGAAACACAACTGAAAAGTTGGGCTACCTCATGTTTTGTGCTCGTCTCGACGAGGAACTTCAGTTGCCATCATCGGTAGACTGCGATCTCAGGCGGCAGGATTTTATGCGGGAAGAATTGGTAAACTAGTTCAGAGTTATGACAAACCTTTAAATCTGTTTGGTGAATATGTATAAAAATGGTAGAGATATGTGGTTCTGAGATGAAAACCATAGATGATCTAGTCCCTATCTAGTATCTATTCCAGTGTATTTTTTATCGCATAACCTCGTAGTTAGCTATGTTGGTTTGTGACTGCGATGCCCAAGTAATAATATTGGCGACACATCCTCGCATTATGAGTTGTGGAACCTCATACTCAACACCGGAGGCGCAAATTGTGTTGGACGGCCTGCACAATTAAAACCGGGTAGAGATGGCGAGCTTACTGAAACAATTAAGTGGGAGGAACTCCTCCCGAGGTTTCTCCGAGAAAATCCCGACGATTTCTTGCCTTTTCCCGGCTTATATAAGTGTGAATACACGCATTGAATGCGTTTCTCTCCCACGGTCCTTTCCCCACCTGCTCCTCCACCCTCTCCCCGCAATAGATAAAGCCTCTTCCTCGGCTCTCGCCTGTGTTTGCCCAAGGCGCCCGGCAAATAGGCACAGCCCTCCAGAGGTGCACACAATCGCCGCCCCTTGTAAAATACCGCGGTCTGTCTTCACAATAGGAAATCTCTTTCGTAAACTATAAGCGATGTGAATCCATGTCATGGTAAGTTGCCCGGCGAATGTAAGCTACTCTTTCAGGAAAAAATATTCTTTCTTTTGCACTTCCGACATTTTACCACACACATTCCCTTGCAAAATCTGCTTGGAGTAATATACCTAACACCATGTATATCAATTGATATTACCTTTTTCTCATTTCGTTACGTTTATAGAGACTGGATGTGTTGACGCCTTGATATTTTACACAATGCAATTTGGAGATGTCGGTAATAAACTCTTACGCATTATATTGTTTTCAATTTTACTCCTTTCACGCGATACGAGGGATATTTTTTAACTTAGCCTTTTGGTTGGTTACCTGGCTGGCTGCCTGTGTCCCGCAGGCTACAGGCAGGGCTACGAGTGAATTCAGTGGAAAATTACGTGCTCTCTTTAATTGGATGAATATTAAAAAACTTCCTCGAAGTTAAACCTGAACCTGTAAGGTTTATTCAAATATCTAAGGCAAATAATTGCAGTGATATGGTTAAAAGACGAGTACGCTGTCTACGTACGTAGTTATCAAAATAGGTACTCATTTGGGAAAATTTTCTCCAGGGTATACTTTTTTTGTATCTTTCAGTAATAAAAATTTTACCTCGCTTGCATTTTATCGAAGTTGTATTAATTGGAGTATTTATACACAAATACACATGTAAGAACCTCGTCGGTCGTTCCACAGCATTCCCAGTAGAGTTGCGGGAGTGTGAGAACTTGGTGCATAGCAGCGACTAAATTCACTCAAGTTGACTCGGAGCATCCTTTTTTCTCATCAAAGCTGCTAGGGCTTCATTCATTTTGATTCACCATCACGATTCACCAAGCCCACGAAACTAGTAAAACACAGTAGAGCAGCACACTCGTGTACGCCACGGTGCCCTCGAGGCCTAATCGTCGAGTGTTCACGCCGCTCTAGAAGAGGAGTCGTCTCCCCCAGCGAAAGACTGAGCGCTCCGAAACCCATACTGCCTACGATTAATTTGCGCGATGGGAGAAGGGGCACGGTGTTGTGGCTAGTGGGGCTTGGCCCTCGGGGTGAGGACCCTGTGCGGCCCCGCGGCGAGGAAGGGTAATTGGGATGGGCGGGAGGATTCGGCGTCCCGGCGACCACACCGTCGCGACCGAATCTGTTTCTGGCGAAAATTATGTTGACGTTTAATAATTGTTCAGATTTGTAATACTAAAATGTCTGATTATTATAATGTTGTTTCCTCATAATTAGCAATCTTCGATAATTGCAAATCTGCGCTCAAATATCGAATGAAAGCATTTTTTTCTCTTTAGCGGAGGAGGTACGGGGATTTATATATGGGCGTTAAGAAAATGCTCTTAAAAACCTTGATATGAAGCGTGGTTTTTTTTAAGATTAGTC
The DNA here is from genome assembly GCA_037158775.1 of Hetaerina titia. Classification (NCBI taxonomy): domain Eukaryota; kingdom Metazoa; phylum Arthropoda; class Insecta; order Odonata; family Calopterygidae; genus Hetaerina; species Hetaerina titia. Next base: position 16,612,611 of record CM073769.1, read on the forward strand.
TTTGAAATAGAAAAATAGGCATAGATTAGACGCTTTTGAAATATGGGTAGGATGGAAAAGGACGGCAAGAAGGTGAAGTGGATGGACAGAAAGGAAAATAAGAGAAGTTGTGCTAGGTATGGTGGGTGAAGAGAGGGTTGTTGGGAGAAATCCAATTCAGCTAGGATATATGGATGCGAATCGCTTTGATCGGCAGTAGGATGCTGAAGACAGTGAGAACGTTAGTTAAGCGAAGGAATGGAATAGGAATGTTGGACGGAATAAAGGGAGGAAAGAAGCATGCGGAATGGAAGAGGGACTTGTTTTAATGTAAGATGTTGGGTTGTGTGTTGTTGGCGGGGGCAAGGAGATTTTCGGTTTACCGTTTGGTAGTTCACTAAAAAACCTACCTTAACTACTAGATTGTCGATAATAAAAATAATAAATGGTTTCTCATATCGGGCATTCATTCTATAACTGTAGCATCTATGGAGTGTGTCTCAGAATTTTTTGCGGAAGAAGTTGTCCGAAATGTTATTTTTTCCGAATGACCAAGCGGAATTCGAAGGGGGGAGTTGTGTGAGGGGGAGGGGTTCTGAACACCGAGGTGAAGGGAGGGAGGGGGCAGGGCGATCAGGGGCAGAAGGGCCGAGTCATCCTCCGCCAATCAAGTCTTCTAATTTTCCGAGTGGTCGTGGAAGCCGGGGACCCAGAGGGAGTGACCCCCCACCCGGGCGATGGCAAGTTAGAAAGGGGGGTGGGTCCAATTGGTCGTGTCTCTGCTTCTTTAAGGGGGGAAGGGGCGAAAGAGCCCGGGAGACACCCTAAGAGTGTGTGCGGGTAAATTAGCCAACCGGTTTTTAAGGAGGGAGGGCCAGGGCGAGAGGGACGCCCGGCGGCGGCGGCAAGTGCCAGAGGCAAACGCCGTTCTCATGCTCGCCTCACCGAATGCCCTTTTTACTATTTTAAGCAGAAACTATTGCCACTCGTCGAAAAGAAAGTTCACATTGAAAATACTGTCATTTTCATTTCGTCTTGCACAAGTATTCAACTGGCAAGTGAGAATTATATAGACTCATTTATTTCTTAGATAATTTCGTGACCACTACGTGACTTCCTCAGTCTCCCTAGCTTGAAGAAATTTACATTTACACAATACCCCGCAAGGGCATGTTGGGGGGGGGTCTCCAGCCATGCATTCACAATTCCAATCATGACACCTGTAAACAGATATTAGTTTGATCCTGTACTCTACACATTTTAATCACTCGAAAGAAAGTTCTACTCGTACACCAATATTCAATACCAGGATACGTATATTCAAATCGTGCTGCAGAAATGTTAAAAATATGGGTCGATTAAATAAAAAGAATAACATGCACGAAGAAACATGCAAGGTATAAACATAATATATACACTACCAATTCTACTTATCTCTAATGGTTCGAGGAAAAAACGAAATTTTAAATCTATCCCTTCTACCATAAATCTCGGTGATTTTACTTTAGTGAACTGATCTACCGTAGTAAGTCGGGACCTCAAATATGTCTTTAACCTCCTCAGATAAGGAAACTGCCTCAAATTTACGCAGTAATTTTAACTAGTATTTAAACTTACTACTTACTTCAATATCAAAACGTCACTATAGCAAACACTATTGGCATAATTTCCATGCCCGAAAGCCAAACCAGGCACATATCTTGAAAGCATTTTTCTCAGAACTGAAATGTCGTGATTTTCATTCGCGAAGTACAAAATATTGTTTGATGCACACCTTGGCTGGCAGGTGGTGTCGCCTCGGGAGCGTAGGACGACGGTCGCTGAAAACTCCTCGGGTGTTTAAAAGGTGTCATGTAGGTTTCACTTCGCTTCGTATCTCTTGGCCGTGATAAGGGTGTCGTCCTGGAATTCTCAACGGGATGAATCGGTTCCTGTGGGAAAGTCAACGTAGCCTAGCGTCGGAACGGTGAGGGACGCCTGCGATCAGGGCTTTTATGCCCTTCCATCGGAACTGGAAATTCAGTTTCTCACGCCATGCCTTATCTCACTGCAGTGTGTGTGCACGTCCTGCGTCTGCCCATGAACCCACGCCCGTTGGCCATCAATTCGCATCCAATCATCCTCCTCAATAACCCCACCCTCCTCCTCCCGTGAAATCTCACGTTTATTCGCGTTCCCCGTTGAATCCCTCATTGGGTTCGAGCGTTTGGTTCAATCATTTGAATGGCACGCCGAACGAGATACGAACCAAAAGCGCCCTTTTATCCCAAGGCAAGTATTGGAATAAGGAAAATCCGTTTGGCTAGTCACTGAAAAGAACCTATTATACGATGTCGTCGGGTGGATTATTTACTCAGTCTTCTTCTTTGAGCTGCGGGAACACGGGTTTTAACGGGAGGCTGTTTTAAAAAAATCGCAAAACAATATAACAAGTCCACTCCTCCCGTGATGTTTAATTGTAGCTCTGAAGTTACGTACGTGCAATTTGTGACAGTGGGGAAATTCCTTGGGTGCACAAATATCCCGGAAGGAATCCTCCGCTTTTGGGAAACAACGACTGCGGGCGGACAATGTGCGTAATTCGCCACATCCTTCCCCGTGGCGGTGAGGGAGATGGAATGACATCCCGAAACCTCGCCCCGTCTGTTTCTCGTCTCCGCCTTGAGCTCCCCTCGGTCGCACCCGGAAAGGGTGGAGCGGAGAGCGAGCACTCGACGAGCGGGGAGTCGCCCCCGGTGAAATATGCCGCCACTTTAAGAGGGGGGGGGGCAGTTGTCGTCGCATTCCGCGCACCCTTTAAACGGGGGAGAGAGGGAGGGCTGCTTCTCACTAAGCAGACGAGAGGACTCCCGCCGCCCGCCCCCTTTTCCCTCTCTTAACACCCCTGGGGGTGGGGGGGAGGCCTTTCATGTTTCAAATGAACCGCCGCCGACTGCATAGGCTATCAGCGCCACTTGTCCTTCGGCGGCGGACCGCACAAAGTGCCCTGCCTTTCTCTCAGTTGCCTATCTGCACCACTCCACTCATCGCCGCACCCTGGGGTCTGAAGGGGTTGCGGCGAGGGGCGGAGGCTTGCGACTGAGCGTCGGACGACATTTGGGGGAAAGGCGGTCGCCGTTGCCACGGGAAAAACCGCAGCAGTCCACACCCTCCCAACACTTTTGAGGGTGGCGCTAAGTTTTAGGCTTAATTTTATCTTTCACACTTCAACGCGGAAGCAAGTGGAATAGCAACCTCCCTGTGTGGATGCTAGCGTGAGAATTTCCAGTCGGGAGTTCTCCAAGGAAGGACTCGGGATGTACATGGTATGCATAAAAAGTATCGGGAAAAGTTTCTTTAAAAATAGATTTATTTCAACAATGCCTCAATATTCTACTAAGTACATTCCTAGAGCGTTGACATACTATTGCTCTTGCGGCTTTTCCACGACTCGAAGGCTTCCTGGTACGTGGGTTCCGGAAGCTCCTTAAGAGTACGCTTGCAAGCTTCTTTGACGGCACTTGGGGTGCCATGGTGGTAACCTTTGAGGGAGGATTTCACTTTTGTGAATAGGAAATAGTCAGGTAATGCCGAGTAAGGACTGTAAGGGGGGGGGGTTGGAAATCGTGGCGATGTCGATGCAGGTCTTCGCCAGCAGACACTCGACTCTGCTCTTGGTCGTCCGTCAAGACCTTCGGGAGGATGAGTGTAGCGCCGATCTTTCGTATCGCCAAATTTTCAGTGATAATGGTGTGTGCACCGTCATCTTATTAATGGCAATACGATCTGCGATCATACACACACTTAACAGACGGTCTGAGTTCGGCAATTCACGCGCACGTCAGGAAAATACTGTTACCGATACTTTTTATACAAACGTTGTATTCCAAGATATGTGTCTCGCATGATGCGGGCAGTGAGATCTCGTGTGTTGCACTGGTGGGTCATTCGAGGGGGAGCGGATTGTGGTTTTTTGGAAGGTTTGCAACGTTGTTCCTCCAGCTCCAAGTGTGTTCCCATTCCCTCCCATTTGGCTGGGATTGGAATGGGGTGCTGCTTTTCTGCTTGAAAGAGCATACGTGCAGATTTCATTCGATGGATTTAATGGATTTCTTGACAGTTTTCATTCCGTGGCAGAGATCGCTCGTATTATTTCTGGATCCTTGAGGCGATGACGAGACCCAATCGGCAAATGCGGACCCGTCACTTAATATTTGATTGAATAATTAATGTAATAGATTTTAAGTGACTGCTACATTTTGTACCCCGTACCACAAATATGAGCACATTTAATATTACGATTCCATAGTGCATGCATTCTACAGCCGACAACTTTCGCTACAATATATTCGGCAAAAAAAATGACACGAAGTTCCTCGCCAAAATAAATTACGTTTAATAAATAAATAATTTTAGGCCAATATTGGTTGTAATCTTCTTCTCAAAGAAAGAGCTTGCAGAGAAACAAACATTCCTGGGTAGCCTTGAATTGCAATTTATAGCTGCAGTAGTCGGATTCGGATAGTAAAATGAGAGTTTGGCCTGGGTTGTGACTTCAAATGAAGTCTTTGACGAGAGGAGGTTGGGCAGCACCTGACCGGAAGGAGAGAGAGGACTGAATGAATGATTTAAGTGCCGAGGGGCCATTATGAATCGACGGGGACGAATGCGTCAGCCGTGCCGAAAATCCCTCCCGGGTGGCGAACATCGTGTGGGCCACGTGCGAGACGAGAGACGCTGCGAGTAGGGGGGGGGGCGAAGACGCGGGGAGGCGCGGGTTCGAAGCCAGCGCTCCCCACCCTTCGCCATTGCGCTATCCTTTGCACCTGGCGTCGGCGGAGCGCTAATCTCTTGCGTGGGCTATATATATATATATATATATATATATATATATATATATATATATATATATATATATATATATATATATACATATATTCATTCAAACAGAAATAGGTATAAGGAAAGGGGATAGGAAAACACATAAAAGGCGAATACAGGACATGTGGGGAAGGCGGTTTTTGAGCAGATCACGAAAGTAAAAATATTTCCTTATCCGGGATTTGAACCGACACCTGCGGATGGATACCCGGAGGGCGCCCAAGAGGGTGGGGCACTGGCGCGGTGGGGGGGGGGGATCAGGGAATGAGGGTTTGGTTGCACACTACTTGGTTGTAAATTGTTTCAGTTATTAAACTGATGAAATTTTAGCAGATTTAGAAAAGTGCATGTGACATAATGCATCATGATAAGCATTGGCAACCCTAGGCTCTCTGCATTTTGTCGTTCTGGGTTTATCTCTAATTGCACCGGGCGTAGTCGAGACCGCAAATGGACAAGAATGGTTGCTCTTTACGACCAATAGCTATGGATCATTCATGGGCTTGTAGTTGTCCGTGAATACCATTGTAAAATACTTGAACGTCAAACTTAAAAAGTCGTTAAACTTCACGTAAAACCTAAAACGCTTGCTAATCACTGCTGCAATATACGAGCGTAGATTTATTTTTTCTGCGGACCTTGCATGTAGCATGAGTTTTTGAGAGAGAGACTAAATTCAGTCCGATGTCTGTTGAGATTTCTTATGTTCCCGTGAATAAAATGTTATAAATGTCCCACGATGCCCCCGAATGTTTTTGATTTTCGGCGTGGAGTGCATGTAATATCCGTCGTCAATTACTTCCGCCTCTCAAATTCGCGAGCCTAAGAATCATCGATTCAGCCAAGGAGAGGTTTCTGACCCAACGGTGCTGTAGCGTATGGCGGGACGTCGAATTGTTTCCACCTTGGGCGAAAAGCCTCAACGGATCGGTAATCGCTCGAAAGCCCTCCACGAAAAGACGACAGATTAACAGTTTCGCATCCATAAATCCAATGCTGTCACTGGGATTTATTCCAAATGATAGTCATAAAAGTATTCCGTGGTGAAAGTGGCCGCGAGTAAAGTCCCGCCCCACGCCCATGCGGGGCGAGATGTTTTGGCATCGCCCCTGATGACGGTGATCCATCTTGTGAAGGGCGTGTTCCGTTCCAATCCATAGGAAAGCTCGACAAATCGCAAATTCACGATCGCTCATTCGTTCGGGGCGGAATTACATTCCTTTATGCGTCACTCGTCTTCGGAGAATATACGTAATAAAACTAAACAAGTTGTCTGCGTCTACGTAACGCTGGACAAATTTCAAAGAGTACTGCACGAAATGTGAACTGGAGGACGGACGCACTCTTTCGCGAAAAGAGAAACCTATTGCTGAAATCGTGAATACAGGATGATTACAATTTATAATTTTCGGATAATGTCGTTTGAGAAAAGTTCACAACTCAAAATATGTGAGGAACATCGCCATACGCGATACGACAACTTGATTTTCCCGAAAGTCATTGACCACCATTTACCCTCTAATGGCGGGTGATCTAATGAGCCTTCTCTACAGTTTACGGGTGTAGATGGTCAGGCCCTTCTAAAGACAGGGCAGGGCGACTCGCTCTTTTCATCAAGCTGCCGAGAAGCAATACTCATTGTTTCACTTCTTTCCTTTTGTTTCACATGGCGACCTGGTTTGCCCACAGAGGTCATCAAGGGAACCGTTTCACCCTTACTCGCGATGCCTCTCCAGCAACTAACATCCCTTGAATAGCATTTCCACGCACGCACCCTCCCCCGTCTACCGTCGTAACTGAATCGTGCCGTTTTCCTTCCTCTCCGCCCTCACCCCAATATGTACGAATATGTGGCGGACACGAGCACAGCGGTGCCCTCGCTCAGCCTTCGGTGCAGGCGGGAGCCCGCACCATCAAATGACCTCCGCACCCCTATTCTCTCCTGTGCTCTGCGGTGGTTATACTCCCTGGTGCCCAGTTGTTTCAGTGGGTGGGTCTTCCGGGGAAGGATCTATCGGGGGGGGGGGGGTTCGGCGTGAGACGGGCAACTCGCGCACAACCCCCTCCGTGCGATGGGATGCTGGGAACGATGCGTTGACCTCTCAGCAGTTGGGTCACTAGTCATTTGAGTAAGCATTGGCATTTCATTCTGTCATCGGGACATTTATATTTGTGATATCGCAGTGTTTTCTACTTTTATACTTCAGAACTGTGTGATTAGAACCCATTACGGTGTCCCTTAACTTCTCGCTGTGGTGCTTGACCTACCAATTAAATACAGTGCTGAAATTAATCCTTCTTTGTCAGCGTTGACCTTGATTGCATACTATATATCGGTTGAATTGATTCGATGGTTTTTAAATTGTTTATACATTAGGGTTCAAACGAGTCTTGCAAGCGATCTCCGTGCTTTCAGTGGCTCCCTCATAAAGTTACTCAGCAATGAATGATAAGCCACTTTTTGTTCGTTCATACGGATTCCTCCCGAATCGGGCCGCCTTTCTTTGTGTCCTGTAATTCCGTCATCAGGTCCGTCTCAGGGAAGGGTCCCAGATCCTCGACGCGTATTTAAGGTCGCGGAAGATGCCTCTCCTTAAATTTTGCTCGAATGTTTCTCCACTATTCGTGTGATGAACCACAGTTTCCGCTCCGCTGATTCTCCTAAAGGGCTTTCCCTTCGACATCGACGTAAATACCCCGTGATGTACTCCTAAAAGGTGTGTCGCAGGGGGGTGTAAGCACCACCAGGTGGGAAGGGTGAGTGATAAGGGAAGATATAGGGGAGGAAGGGAAAAATATTCGGTAAAAAACTCATCTCAAAAACGTAACGACTTGATAGTTTCGTAGTGGCGAAGGCTTGAGGGCAGTGTAGAGGAAGGAATCTTTTCTGTCGCCAGACGTCCCTTGTATTTACTCTTTCATTGGAGGGATGCTCGTGAGTGGATTGCTGTGTCTCCTCTCAATTTCATTTAATGACTGGTTATGATATAAAGTTGGAGGTATCTCAAGCCTCGCGGATTCGGACCATTCATTAAACAAAAGTGATGAAAATGTCTTTATGTTAACCCAATGTTTATTTTTATGAAAGGATGTCTTACTGCCCTGAAGAAACGCTAGTGACATAAAGGTCGACGAGCGATATTCGAGGTCTGGTCGGGATCGCAAAGAAATTAAGCGTAAGTACTTGGACGGCGATCCCTTTCGGTGGTTGACCGTTGACGCGTTGAACTGCGTGGACGGATGTTGACGTTCCTCTAAGCGGAAAGGCGATTTTATACGTCGGCCAAATACGTTCTGAAAGCTGACATATGTTGACTAAGACATCAATTGAATTATAATGGAGCGATAAGTTCGTTTAGCACGTTAATTTCCGCTAGCAGGGACTCATAACGGAATACCTCCAGGAGTTTTATAAATTGAGTTGCAACTGAGAGAATTGCGCCTCAAGACAGCTTGTGTCCGAGAGCGGTAGATATCATTCCTTTTGTCTATCTAGGAAGTTCTATTGTACATTTACTAGTCTTTATATATTTTGATGCGTCTTGAGCCTCTCGGATTAGTTTGTCCACGAGACCATGAATTCTTTCCCAGTATTTCTATGAGTCTCTAGCGCAATAATTTATCTTTCTCAAATCTCGCAATCGACGTCATTGCTTCACCGTTAAATGAAAAAAGAGGCTCTCTCTCCTGGGAGGACCCGACGAGCGCGCTCTCTCTCTTCAATACCCGACAACTTCCAATCACCGCTCTGATGTTTTGTTTCCTGGAACCCCCTCAGAGTGGGAGGCGAGCGGGCACGAAGCCGTGGCCTCTGGACGGCCGGCGACGCCTCTCTCCTTCGCCGGCCAATCCCCCCGCACTCGCCCCTCTCTCTCTCTTTCTCGAGCTTCGCCTTCGCATGGCGGGAGCAAGCGCCGACGGAACCAGCACGCTTATGATAAACCTGCTGACTCTGCGCACTCAGCTTTGGACCAGGAAGTGTGCTGCTGGCAGGCGAAGGAGATCTCCGAGGGCGGTGGCTGCCCCGATTTTGCATGTCGCGGCCCCTTTGGCGGCGAGCGTTTCCGTGATTCAGCTCTTGAGGGTTTCGAATTGCTCTCGTTTTGAAACTGATGCGGTCAATTTGCCTCGTTCAAGTTTTATCGTATCTTTCCATTAATTCGAAATATTCCTGCGCTTTTTCGTCACTGAGTAAGAGTACTATGTGCGTGAGAAATTGATTCTGGAAAAAAACCGGTTCTACAATCCGTCGACGTCAGTAATCTCTACACTCCCCAAGCAAGCACTTCCAAATGCAACTATTTTAAATGAAGATGAAGAGTAAATATGAAACCACGCAATAAAATGTTACCTTTTTTTAATCGTATGGAATTTGGAACGATTGGTTCCGCACGAGTGAGAAGTGAGAGTTTGCGTTATATTTCTTGACTGGAATTTCCTTTGCGTGTCTTGCTAGCGATTAAGTTTATAAAGCCTAGATTTATTGTAAAGGAAGTTGTCGGAATGATATCCGTATACCACCGTAAATGTGTCATGCAGGGGATGTTGGCAACATAAGGCATTGTAGCCGTTCGTCTGTGTAGTCCAACCAAATAATGTCATTTCTCTCCCTTTGCGGACTTCATCTGCGAGTTTCTTATTAAATCAATCCTCCAGGCAGCTCTTTTTCTTCTTTACTATGTCGCACCAGTCGATGGCGGACTCCACCACGGTAAAGTTGAAATTATCCTGTTCTTGGAAGTCGTCCCCGGCAGAGAGGGCCTTGAAAGGGCTCTCCGATTGGAGATGAGTACCCCTCGATCGCTGGCAACTCGCTAGGAAAGGCGAGACCCTCACCCCGCCCGGACCAGACCCCCCTTTCCATCCCCCTGGCCAGTCATTCCGTGCGCTGGCACTGGGAACGCAACCTCGTCCACCTTCCGTACTTGGCTTTCCCGATGTCGGTCCATTTCCACCGACCCGGACGCTTCGGCTCTTGACGCCAGATTAGAAAGACTCGCCTTCTTCTCCCAAAAGCGAAATCCAGTCGCGGAACGAGGCCGCTGCGAAAAAAAGACGTCGCGAGAAGCGAAACGTATGCGGCGACACTGCGCGTGCGCTCCAAATTCTCATTCGATCGAGGCACCCGCAGAACCTTTCGGCTTTCCACCGTCGGAAGTGTCCCCTCGCGACGTGCACCGATCGCAGGGACTTCTATCTCGAATTTTTGTGTCGAAACGGGGAGATATTTAGGGAGGATAAAGGGTGTTTGCGTATGTTCTAACCACAGGACACTAGATGTACGAAATCCGGACCTGGCTGTGGTCAACGTGGTGGCGCGGTCTCTCCTCCAGGGCAAAACGGCAAATAAGACTGGCGATCCTCATTCCGTCCGCATCCTTTGATCCCGGTTCAATGGGATGACGGGGTCTGGAAAAGTGAGATTGCTCCCCTACCCCCACCCCGTTTCACAGCCGGCCCGAGGGGATGAGATCGGAGTACGTGCGTCGGAAAAACATTCCGGTGCCGCGGTGGTGCTGCCGAATGTAACCACAGTGGCAAAAAGGAGAAACTGGGCACAGCCAATGACGCATGCAAATGACGGCTCGCATTCGACTCGTTGCCACCTCGCGGTCATCGAAGGCTCCATCGAGGAATTGTGTCGGAGAAAGCGGAGGGAAACAGTCGACAGTCGCTCGTAACGTTTTATTTTTTATTGCTCAGGTTTCGCGAAAATGGAAGTAAAATGTTTCCGTTCTCCCTCTTTCTTCCCTTTACTGCTGAAATGTGAAAGTCCCCTCGCGATAAAAAGATTTGTGTACTCCCATTGCCTATGGTTACCCGTTCCTCCCTTCGTGGCCTCTCTATCCTATGAAAAGTCGAGGAAATGCTCCGCGTGTGAATTTCATCTTATGCTCTTAATTTCTCCTTCAATAGCATTTGTAGATCAAGAATCATTTGGATGTCCACACATCCTCGAGTTCCTTTTTTTTGCAGCAGAGAAACTGACCACACGAGAAAGGGTCACACCCCTCCGCTCAGGGGTCGATATACAAAGGTTGCTTTGGCAAATTTCAAAAGAGCATTCATGTTAATAATTCCATCAATCTTCCTGAAGATTCATGCATCGAAAATAATCGAGCGAATATTTAAGAAGAGATTAGTGTTACGATCAATTTTGATTCAGGAGAAGTAGCGGAATAAGGAAGCTGTTATTGGGGTCATGATATGATTGGCAAATAAAACATTTCACAAATGTTGCCATATTTAATCTCAATGCTGTCAGCACTGCTTGATCTCAGTGCTTCAGCCGGACTGACCGAAACTGAATATGCTGAAGGAAACTTCAGTGAACCACAATTGCAAAAATTGATACACGTAAACGGCTGGCGGAAGTACGTTTATTAGCTGGAAGTTGGGAAGCAGGTGAAATGAAGGAAAATGTCATATTCAAATGTTCTTAATATCATGGCTAGCGTAAACAAAAAATGCCGGGACAGTAAACTTGATACCATTTAAATATACATGGAATGCAGAAATCAAACGGTCGTGAATCAATGTAAACAAAAAATGCCGGGTGTTTTGTTTACAGTCATTCACGACCGTAGATACGTTCCTTGTGTATTTAAATAAATTATGGTTAGCCTTTAGCCAGTTTGAAGAATAAATTAATAAAACGACAAACAAAATACGGTTGGTGGGCGACGCGGTGTCGTTTTCGAAAAGAATAAAAACCAAACGGGCCGCATTCGTCTCCTCCCCCGGGGTCGAACGGCACCCGACCCCGGCATCCCATCTTCGCATTCCACAGCTCCTCGCGAGTGTCAGTACCACAAGGTTTGCTTTCGTCTCGACTTTCGGGTGTGGATTTTTTATGTCAATCCTTGATGATAACAAGGGTGCTGTGAAAATGTTAAGCGTGTTCCCTGCGCATTCATGATTTCCGGTCAGCTGTTGAGAGATCTTTGTAATGTTTTTTTTGCCCCGGAATATCCATCCACACTCCGAGGGGCGGCCTTCTTAGGTATCCTAGTTTGGGATCGCGGCTTTCCCACACTCGTCGCCGCACTCTCTCACAGAGACGGAATTGTTGTGCCCCCCGAGGGCAGCAGGCGATTGCCTCGCCACTCCTCCCCCTTCACTCATTTCGCCCCGCCTCGATCGGAGGCGCTGTTGGGCAGGCCCTTCTTTGGGCCAAATTAACCCGAAGCAGTTGCTTTGCCCGACACAACCTCCCCTGCAGAGTGCGTGCTCGGGGTGTATCAGGGAAGATCTATTTGTTTAGTTTCATTTTCTTGCTATAGTAGGAAGTAATAGTCAAACCTATAATAATAATTATAAATAATCAAATCTCGTGATAAATTAATGATTGCACTTCATATATCTATATTCAACAGCAAAATATGTGGATTCGTAATGAGCGCTTAGGCTTCACGATAACGTATGTTGCCCACAATTTTCGCTGTCGCTGAAATCTAAATACTTGTTCAATCCGAAGAAATCTCTGCGAACGAGGTGTCAAGTAAAGACGGTCATTTTCTACCAATCCGTTGGTTGTTGCTACTCGGTGAGTGGGATAGTGATTGCGTGGGTGAGTCGGACGTAATGCCCTCGGAACGTTTTCAGCATGAAGAGGGGAGGGGGAATTGGGTGGACCCCCTTCCTCTCCTTGACCCTCCTATTCCTCCCCCCACCCCCGAAAAATGAGAGCAATTTGGGCTCTTCTTTGTGCCCAATTTATGAGGATGGTCGTGATCGGGGGAGTCAACCCCTCCTCCGGGAGGTCCGCGTGAGGGATCCGCCGTTTCCGATTGTCGATGGTGGGGCGTTTTCAGTTCTTCTCGTGGTGCCGCCATTGATTTCTTACTTCTCTTTTTCTATAAGCACGCGTGAATTATGCGTAATTAGTGTAGAGGCACCACTGCAATGGATACTTGTTGGAATTGAAAATACAAGCTCATATATCATTCTATTTTAGTTAGGAATTAATCATTAAGACTATTTGGAATCCCTGGAGGAAACATGTCGTTTGCGATTATTTTGTTGCACTCGTAGATCGTTCTGATCGAAATACTTCGGTGTTTTCGGGGTGCACGACCAATATATATAGGTTTTGTGTGTGTGTGTGTATATATATATATATATATATGTGTATATATATATATATGTATATATATATATATATATATATATATATATATAATATATTTTTATAGAAAAATTCTTTAACGGAACTGTGGTGGTATGAAGCAATCGCGAATTAATGATTAAAGTGCACTGATTCCGTAGTGGTGGCACGTCACAGCCTTCTTAGCACCTTTATATTTTCAAGATAAAAAAGGAAAGCGGTTTTTACATAAAAACAGTTTTAAAAATCAGCAGACTTCTCTCTATCCCTCAATGCTGCCCCCACCTCCCTCACCCCCCGCCCCCTCACTCGCTCGCCTGTGGGAAAATTTCTTCCTCGCTCTTCGCAACGCTCCCTCCCTCCACCGCCCCGCGGAAACGCACGCACCCGCCTCACGCAATCTTACCCCCCTCTCCCCACCCGTCCTCGCCACTCCGGTGCACAAACCGAGCGAAGCGCTCAACCCCACCCTCCGAGACACTGCTCCCTTGTACTACTAATGCCCTCTCACCCCCTTCGTCCAAGAGAGCGCCCCCTCCCAGCGGTTGCGCACTCTGCTGTCAAATAAAAATGTCGGCACTTTTAATATCAATCGAACACTTAGCGACTGACACGGTTCACTTTCGCATGCAGGTCGGACCAGCAAGTGACCCGACCTTTATTCCGTTCTGTCATCGCATTGCAGATTTAAGAAATGTGAAATAGTATCCAAGGGATGATTATCAAACACGGTCCGATGCACGGAAAAACCAAATCCAACCGTGATGTTTACTTCCACAACACGATTCTTTCTTCTCCATTTCGCCCGCGAGGCGAAGACATCAATATATTCTAAGAAATAGTCTCGAAGAACCTAACTGATGTTATTGGGTAGCAACACTCTCTGTATTACGGCTGTATCTGTAATTTGAATTCAAAAGCCACTGATGTCGCCATCCAAGGCTAATTAGGAATCAGCCCTCGGAGGCGAAGAGGAAGGGTGTGTCAGGACTGCAAATCCCAGTCGCTCGGACCTAGAGACAATCGCTGAAACCTAAATAAACTTCAAAGAATCAAGCTGTAGGGCAACACACATACACCCCGTTAAATGGCGTTACTTTATCTTTTCTAAACTCATTACGCAATGAGGATCGCAATTTGAAGGTATTTTAAAATTTTTCAATTTAATGTTCCCGAGATTGATGTTGTCAACTGGAGTCCACGTCCAATGCGGTCGCGCCACCTCGAAGACGGAACGCTGACCGCTCTGAAGCGTCGTCCTTCGCTTCGTCCCCCCCCCCGCTCCCGTCCGCCGGTCATCTCACGGACTCGGGACCATCCGGTTTTCCTTCCCCTCCTCCTGCTGGAAGTGGACCCCCTTAGGCGGCCATCAGGGGTACACTACCCACCGAGTTGAGGAGATCCCGTCTTATCATGAGAGAGAAATGTGGTCGCCTTGGATCCCCCCATTCCACAACAAAGTGTAGGGGGAAGGGGGTCGTTGGCTCCTCGGGATGGGGTCTCCATCCACCCCTCTTCTCCTCGAACGGAATCCGGTTCCTTCCATCCCGACAGTATTTAACGTGCTGACTCTCCGCGGCCTGACTTGCCCTCCTCCCTCCTTTTAAAAGCCCTTTGCCTTTTTCAGCTCCCATGTAGATGTACCTAAATTAGGAGCGTCTCTTTAGAAGGTTAGTCGCTACTGGTTTCAACCCCCTTCAACGACCTATACCGACGACCCCCACCCCCTCCACCAGGCACTAGCGAGGAAGGAGTGGTCGGTCCCCTCGCGTCCATCCGGCAGGGACAACGAGCACGCCCTCGCAGAATAAGGAAAGCACCTGAGGCTTACCGGCTGGGCGGCCCCCGGGTCGGAGCGGACCACTCTCCGCTCCCTCGATTCGTACTTCCGGGGTAGAGAGCTCCCTGCATCCGCGAATGGTTCGAATCCCCCGGAGGTCGCTCAGGTGGGAAAGAGCCTGATGACCGACGGAGAAGTGGCCGCAGTAATTTCCCATGTAATGCATATCCGAGGGGGTTCACATCGTATGTGCTAGCAGCCTGTCAACATGAACCAACGCACATGTATTGCGCAAAGCGATGTTCTGCTGCACTTTCTCCAATTTATATTTGTCGTCCATTTGGTAAAATCTTTCCCGTTCATTGAAGGAAAATTCCTGAACTGGGAGCTAAGGAAATAATTTAACTCCAGGGTCTCACGACCTTATAGTATGTCTTTTCGGAATGCTGCCAATATGTTTTTGGAGGAAATCCTCCTAAAATGATTCTCAAACCTACCTTTGCTGCATATAAAATTGAACCCATTCGACCTGCAGTCCTTCCCGACTCGTCTTTAACTCTCCGCCGTCTCTCTTCCGCAGTGGGCTGATGGCCGAAATGGAGGTATCCCGCGAGGGTGGCGGCGTGGGCGTGCGGCCCGTTTACCTCCGGTGCTCGCAAGGGGCCGTGTCGTGGGCGTACCCCAGGGGCGCTCTCAGGGTGCTCCTGCGGCTGGCCGGCGGCGGCGTCGACGGGGAGTTCCGGGGCTGCGTCCGCCTGGGGCGCACTTGGAAGGGGGCGCGCCTCTTCCTCGAGGGCCCCCGCTCGCTGCACCCGCTCTTCCCGCCAGGGGTCGAGGACGGCGCCGCCGAGCACTCCAGGGGCAGCGGCGTCCGCTGCTTCCAAAGTCGCAAGGGTCAGGCTGCACTTTACGTCGAGGCGACCCCCGGGGGCGTGTCCCCCAGGGGCCGAACGGTGGCCTCCTTCGAGTACCACCTGCAGCCTCTGCCCAGCGGGGTCAAGTCATTCGACCCTTCTGAAGGTAAGCACGCCACGTCGAAAGACACTCTGGGTGTCCGAATCAATTCCGGCGGCACTTTATTCCTTTTTCCTGGGATTCCAAGCAAAGCTCCGATAGGGGCGCTGCACGGAATGACATTCGCTTAAATGCTTCTTTGTTATTTAATATTTCGCTATCGATGGTTTGAAATAGTCGTACAGCCAGTGGCACATAAATATTATGCCAGTGCCTGATTCAAAATGCAGCTGTGTTAATTCGGTTATGTCCATCAAATGCATTATTCGACTTATACTACTTAGGAAATATCCTTTTTCTTTTATTAAAACCTCTCGGAGCATTACTCGCAATTTTGGTTACATTAATTGCCTAATCGAGATTCAAAATGGCCATACCATGCTCCCCAAATTAATTCTAATTTTTAATAACGATAGTTTTCCTAATCCCAATTCCCCAGTACTACAAATTCCGGAATTTAACGTGATGAAAAAAAGAAACGTGTGTTGCAAAAGTTTAGTACCTTATCCTCTCTCTCTCTTTCTGCAGAATGCCGACCATGTACCGTGGAGGAAATGACCCACGCCTTCTGCAGCAGTGATCTCGGTGAGTTTTCTCTCGAATATCCCATCAAAATCCCATCGTGTCTGTCATCGCCTGCATAACCCTTGCAGATTGATTCACTGAGGCATTTAACCCCTTTAAGTTGTGCTGCCTTTTTTACATTTCAAACATACCTTTGGTTTTTTCATGCGATGACCATTTTCATCCCCTCCCTCACATATTCGCTGGAGAGGAGTCTCGGCCCGCGTCCCCTGCTGTGTCTCTGACCTCGTCTTTTTTTCTCTCCCTCGTCCCGCAGTGACCCGCGGCACCATTCGCAGCGTCGAGTCCCACGATGACCCCGAGACCTCGGAGCTGAAGGTTAGGGTCACCAAGTTGATCCGCCGCACCAGGGCTCCTCCGCCGGCCCTCGAAGGCGACCCTTTCGACGAGGGCGAGCTGCAGGAGGAGGAGGCGGCGGTGGGCGACGGTCCCGCGAGGGCCGGCCGCCACTGGTGGGACTCGGCCGACCGCGGGGCCTCCGTCACCCTCCACGTCCCCACGCACTGCGGCGCTCGACACGGCGCCGGAGAGTTCGTCTTCATGGCGCAGAGGAAGCTGGGCCAACTGCGACTCCGCTGCGCACCGCGACTCGAGGACTGGGCGGAGCTGACGCGCAAGACGCACCGCCTGGCCGCCTCGCCCTGCGTCCTCCAGGCCTGAGGGCCGCCGCGCCCCCCGTGTACATAGCGCGCGAGCAAAACAAGTGCCATCGTCGAGGCGTTCGAGTCAGTCGTTTCAAGAGTCCGGTCAAGTCTGAACAAACCAGGCATGGCCAAGAGGTGAAATCTTCAATGTGCTTAAAAAAGACTAATAATATCCTGTTTAGTACTTAGGGACGGACCTTGGGAAGATGTTCCCGTGAGAATTGTTTCATCTTGGTGCTCCACCCCATTCGTTTGATGGGGTGAGGTATGGAGTCGCAATGTGTCATGGGAATTGTAAGGCACTTAATGATAAATAAATGACACCATCGGGCATTCCCTCGGGGAATGGCCAAGGGCAGCGCAGCAAAACCATCGCGGGCTTACTTAGGAAATGCTTATTAGCCGGAGCTGAGCCCTGGAATTGAGATCTCATAATCTTTAAACAATGTTCTTTTGTTGTTCTGTTTGATGAAGCCAATGGAAATTCATCCCTTGCTTAAAATGCATTGCCAAATTGACTGCGGAGAGCTTGGTATTTATATGGATACATAATTTGGGGATGGATTAAGTATTGTTTTAAATGACATGATTATGCTGTTGAGGTGAGAGAAGGCCAGGAGCGGATTTTGTCCAGCGAGTCTTCTTTTATAGTATATGTACCATCACTTGCTCCACTTAGCAGTTGGTGAAGTAGCTAGTTATATTTCTTCGCGAGGACTACTTGGGTAGATGCAAGGATATCTTTTGTTTATCGCTCATAATCGAGTCCATGATTATGAATGAATAGATCGATTTTTTATGAAGAGTAAAAAATACTGAATTTTCTTAAAAATTATGTGCAATAGGAAACAATGTTTCTTATTTATATAAAGAGATGTTTATTTTTGTTAATTATGAATCATTATTTACAGAAACAACATTGTTTAATGCTTAGCTTATTTTACCATCTAGGCATAAGATAAGGCTTTTGAGAGTAAACACATAAGGTCAAAGTTGTGCAAGAAGAAGAAGCTAGAAGGGATGTCTCTTGATTGTTTTTCATTATTTTCTTTTCAAATGAAGCATGAATCTCCATATTATTAGTGAATTCATCGTGCCAAAATGCTGTTTGATTTGACAAAACTTTGTTCAATTTTTGGACAATTCAAGGCTACCAACTCTTTGTGAATAAATCCGCTTTTAAAATTATGGGACGTATACATGTATAGCTTAATTTCACGAGCCGGCTGTTTGAAGGTTTCTCTTTTAATTTCATTCCATGTAATTTTGTGCTTTTTGGTTATGTTCCATGCTGATATTAACCCATGAGGATTTTTCTTTTTTTTTCATCATATCATGTTCCTAGAAAAAGAGGTGTTTTCTAAACCTTGAAGTTTTTTATATTATTTTACCTGGCTCAGAAATCGTGGCTAAGGTTTTTTGAACATCAGTTGTATAAATTTGTAATTTCCTAAATGTGAATACCATGTAAAAGATTTTATGTAAAAATTGTTATAAATCAAGAATACATTCTATTTCGCTTACAATGAGATGTGTTCTAAGTTTATTTATGAACAAAAAAATACCTCATCAGCAAATTATTGGTCAGGGTCCCCCCCTTCGAAGTAGTCTCCTCCCTAACTTATCCCGACGACGGTATAAGTATCCACTTTTTGATCCAGCCCTGAAACACTTCTCCCCGAATGCTGATAAGCTCCTCCGTCGATTTTTTTTACTGGACTCAGTCATACTACTTTTAAGACAGACCTTGTACTCATATGACAGCAGCGCTGGGAAGGGGCTGACCTTATCGGCTCATATGCCAAAGGGGAAAAGATATTGAAATCAAATTGGAAAAAAATCAAAATTTTGACAAAAATTTGACCAATTCAGGTCGACACGAAAATGACACCATATACTTGTGCACTTGATACAGTCTTGTTTTTAGTACAAAAGATATTGCAATATATTTCAGGTCGTTTTAATGGAGATTTGACAGTGTCGGGTGGACCCGAAAATGACATTAGAGCTCGAAGAATGGTTCGCCTATACTTATCAGGTGTCAAAGGCGGCAAAGGGGGAGGAGGTATTGGTCAGTTTGACTAAAATTTGACCATGTCGGGTCGACCCAAAAATTAAATCAGTATTTGAAGGGTCTCATCCAGGCTCCTCGGGTGCCAAAAGGTCATATTGATGAAAATTTTCACATTTTGGTTCCACCCGGAAAATGATACCAGCGCCCGAGGAAATTCTGCGTTCTTTCCAGGAGCTGAATCTGGAGGTGAGGAGGGTCAGGGTGCAGTTTTAAAGACACTGTTAAGTTCTTGGGTTAAGCATTTGCTCAATTATCACGCGATTTGACCGTGGTGGCATGGTTTGGAACCGGATTGAAGGGATAAAGAAACAGATTGAGAAATTTTTGTCGGCGAATTGGGTCGGACTTCTTAGATTTGCGGCCTGTTTCTCATCGTTTCGGGAGCCTCTTGGGAGTACATTATACGGTTGAGGCATCGCAGAAGGTAGAGACTAGGATTCAGGAACATGTGAGGAGAGTTTATCATATTTGGTAGGTTAGAGAGTAGGTCAACTGATTGGAATTTACTTAACAGGCGTCACATGGGTCACTCACTTAATAATTACGACAAGAAACATGGCTTATGTAATGAAAGATTATACTTAACACATGATAATAAGAGGGAAAAAATAATTCCCAAACTGAGTAGCACCAGAAAGGGAAATTACAGTAAATTGCTCGAGAATAGACCTATCGCCGTAGTGACAATCAACTATCGAAGTTTGACAAAGAAAATAGACGAATTTGACAATATGATTAGAGGTACCGAAGCAGATGTGATTACAGGAACCAAGAGCTGGTTATCGCAAAATGTTTTGCACACGAGGAGAATTTTCCAAAAGGCTTTAGAATTAACAGACGGTACAGAAAAAATAGGATTTGGGGAGGAGTGTTCATAGCTGTTAAATATGTTCACAATAGCAGAAGTGAGTCTTTCCCTAACAATAGCATAGAAAGTGTTTGGTGTTCGTTGAAAAACCCTCGGTAAATAGGAGTCTACATTTGTGTTGACTTCACTGATTCCGGAGAAACATAGGATTACAGAGACTGTAGATCCCGGAGAAAAATCAATTTTTAGAACTAGAAAGAGAGGTTGCTAGATAAATAAAACTTATAACGACTTTAAAGGAGGTAGTAACAACAGAGACGGTGCGAGTTTGCGGAGTGCTTTTTTGACGGGCTGCATAGAAAAACGTATCTAGTCAAATTAAAAGTGGCAGGACGGAGAAACGATGGTACAACGTAGAAATACATACAGCATTAAAACACCAAAGAACATGGAGTCTCACAATAAACAAAATGAAATAATACATAAATATGAAAAAAAACGTTAACAAGGATAACATGTCGTCAGGCGTCTAGAGAATTAAAAAATAAAAGATTAGGTGAAAATTTGGATGATAACACAAAAGCGTTTTGATCATACGTGCGGGAGGTTCAGGTGATCAAGTTGACAGTGCTATGAGAGAATAGGTGTCCCACCTCCAAATTTCTTAGGGAAAAACTTAATACCAGTTTAGACTAAACTAAAACATCAAACCACTATTTTCGTAGCGTTTAATCATTCACGGGCACAAAGCGAGTCCCTACCCGATGGTTTCCATGAATCTATGTCTGAAATTGCAATATCTTCTCTTGGAATTGAACGCCAACTTAAATCCAAACAAATCGCCAAGCCTTGATCAAATCCCTGCTCGCTTATACAAATCCATGGCCTCAAAAACAGCTCCTTTCCTGGAAATAATATTTAATGAATCCCTAAAAGCGCAGTACCCAAAGCGTGGAAAATAGCCAATTTCACTCCAATATTTAAAAAAGGCGACAGGGAAGATCTGAGTAATAACCGACCAATGTCTCTTGCGATCCATTTCATGCAAAACTTGAGAGCACACAATTTCAATCATGGGAAAGATCACAATTCTCTCAATTTACTTACAAAAAACCAACACGGCTTCGGAAAGGTTAGATCTCGCGAGACACAACTGGTACTTTTCGTTTATGATATTTTGGTCTCTGGAGAAAATAGCGCTCAGGTCGAGGCTATATTTCTAGATTTCGCATTCCACAAAGTCCCTCATAAAACGTTGGTCCAGAAGTTGAGAAGCTATAGGGTTGATAAATGTGTAGCAGACTGATTGAATAACTTTTTAACAGGCCACGAGTGATGGGTCGTAATATGGACATAGCCAGTCATGAATTATATATATATAACTTAGACAGTCTCACGAATTAGATTAATAATGTACATGAAGCGGACAAAGACAAAAACACAAGAAAGAAAAGAAACTCACTAGTTTTCTAATTTTCGGTGGTACAAGCTACCATTCTCAATGAAGAGAATGAAGGTCATCAGTTCCTTCCTATTCAGAATTAGAATCAGGAATAAGTCAACCGCATCTACACGTTTTAGGAAGTAATAGCAGTTCACAGGAGAGACAGTTCTGTCACCGATGTATATTACCGCTACGGCTGGGCATCACAGCATGATGGACGGTGTAATGCCATTATCATTATGCACACAGCATTTTCTCAATGATACAAATTAAAATTTCATCAACTTTATTTTCACAGCAATACGGTCATCATTTATTATGAATCAAATTCACAGATTATACAGCATTACAATATTACACCTTCAGTGCTTGAAAGTTTGGACTTAAGTGTTATGCTTTTTGCAAAAAGGAATCTGAATCCTTGATCCCAGTCTATTAAAGCAAATGACTTATTTATTATTCTTCTGGCAATGTTAAACATTTTAATACCTATCGGGTACTGGATTTGAAATGTTTTATTCCATGCTATTTCCAAAAAAATCTGTTCCATTTAGTAAGAGTCCTCATGCGAGATAAATGGATGTGTCAGATGCAACTGGCCGAAGTGCCGCGAACAAATGTTCATACGATAGGCGTCCCCTGGCTGGAGAACGAGCTTCTGGACCGGTGGTAAGATGGCTCCTCAATTCAGTCGGTTTCGGGGGTTTTTCTTAATTTGTTTGCTTTTTCACTTGATCTTCAAGTATGCTGTGGAGTATAATTCCATTCCAATGCCCCTCTGATCCCAATCAGAATTTGGACCACATCCACAGTTGCTATATGTTCGGTTGTATGGAGGGTTGTTTCATGAAAGTATACGTAATTAATTGGCTAGAGGCCAGCGAGGGAAGCAACCTGACTTCTGAAAAAACTTCATTGCTCTTGACGCTAGTAATTCCCTGGGAGCTTAGTTTTCCACCTGTTTCCTGAGAAGCTCTAAAGCGAGTGAGAATTATTTTTTCGTTTTAAGTGCCGTGCAAATCCTTACATATCGAACGTCGTAAGATGAACATTTTATAGAGACGTCTAAAAATAAATCCATCAAACATCCTTATGAAATTACCAACTCAATTACTAACGAATTACAGGCTTCCATTGGAACGTTCGCTAATCGACGAGAGCGTAATGAATAATTTGTTCTGCCCCCCAACTCGACTTCCTCTTTATTGTTTCCCTATCATTCATGATGAGACCCTTCACCACGCCCCTCAATTATTGTAATGCGATTTAAGATTCAATTTCTGTCGTTATTGACCACGAATACAGAATATTGGGAAACTTGACGAGGAAATCAATGTCCGCGGTGTTTTGTGGGTATTATTTAAAAGTGGAGCCTGTGTTTTGCATATTATTTTACGGATGTGTTGACCAACGCGGAGGTGGGCCGCTCCGCAGGTGGGCCACCCTTTCGTTTGAGGATTGAGCAGTCAAGTCCCTGGAAATGGGGTGGGTGGCGGAGCAAATGATGCAAGGCCGACGACACCCCTAGGCAATTCAGCCTGGAAATCACTTTGAATTTATTTCAGACCGTCGACAGGTTACTTAGCCGATCTGCTGGATAATTATTTACTGAAAATTTCGCATTTTCCACCGGCAGCGCGGATGTTTCCGATTCATTTCTCTAAAAAGCTGATTTTTTTAAAGAGAGGGTTGGGTAAGAACTGGTTCTGCCGAGGTTAAGTGATTAATTCATTATCCGTAATGGTTATCCAGAGGAATTGTGAAAGTCTTTGCGAGTTGTTGGGAAGCCCATAATCGCTGTTTATTTGAAAAATTAATTAAGCATAAATCAAGATAAATGCTGCAGCAATTCAGTAAAATTAGGCCATTAACTCCATGGAACGCAAAACTCAATAAACATTCCAATCATGAAAGCAACCATTCGACTGGACGCTGGTTTTGTGAAGACGTAGAAATCCAAGTGCCATCCATGGAGCTTCTAGGTGCAGTCTTTGAGGAGCCATTTATGAACGCGCAGTCACGGAATTATAAACCGAGAAGCGACCCTCTGAATACACGTGGCACTTGCGAGGTCTCCTAGCTACTAAAGCGGTGTGTGGACGAACAAGGGTGCTACTTCGATGACATTTGGGTGAATGTATCAATTCTGGCAAAAATGTTTTTTTCATTGACTCAGCTCCGCTACATTTGGGACAGATCTTGTATAAATACATTTATTGGCAACACCTATCCAGAATTTAACTGTTGATAAAACTAAGCGAAAATACGCGAGATGCAATGGTTTCACGAAGGGACTTTCATGAGAGGAAAGCGATGACGGGAAGAACTAGAAAGGAATAAGATATGGTGAACTAAATAGAAAAGGAAACTTCTGACACCAAAGAAATGGTTTTCATTTAAGATAGGAAATATTTCAGGACATTGAAACATGCTGTAAGTACCTTGTATTTTTTTAAGCTAATCTACCGGTTAAGGTAGGCTTTTGGATGGACACAACTATCAAATAAATATTTTGTAACTCCAAACAAAACCCAATCTAGCAATCTAATCTATATCAGGTCCCTCTTCATCTCTGTGTACTTCTTTCCTCCCTTCATCCCGTCCAACATCCTTATCCTGTTCCTGCCCTTTCCTCGCTTGCCCAACATTCTCCCCTCTATTACCTTCTTCGACATCCCACTATTGCCGATCAATACGCCTTTCATCCATTTTTCCTCCCTCCATAGGATTTCTCTCAACAAACCTCTCTCCTCACCCACCATCTCCAGTACTTCCTCATTTGTTTTCCTTTCGGTCCATTTCACCTTCTCCTTTCTTCTCCACACCCACATTTCAAAGGCCTCCAATCTAAGTCTATCCTCCTGCTTCAACGACCACGGTACCTTGTATTATTAAATATCAAATATTAGTCAAAAACCACCAAGTGGTGCCTTGCGACATTGGTGCCAATAGAAATCGACAGGAATAGGGAACCGTAATATAGCTCTCCATCTGTAGTATTTTCCATCAAAAAAAACCATATCGTACACTAATCAACACGACGGCGTGTGAAATCCACGCATCAGGGTAATATGGGGGGCCAGTTCCTTTCCCTGTGCTGCCTCTGGTTTCTCAGGAAGATCTGGTACCCGAAAAATCACACAGCTTGGGTGGAGCTGAGGGTGCCCAGAGAGGTTTCCGCGGGGATCGAACCCGGACCCTCCGGCCGGTCCAATGCTCAACCCCTGGACTACCGTGACCAAATATTTTCCATTATCCGAGAAAATTAGTGTCAAGTATTCCCCTTTGGCATGACCAACGTAGTAAATATTAGTAACCAACGAGATAAAGTGACATTCATCATGACGATGGTAAAAAAAAGTTCCGATAATGGTGATATTCAGGCCGTTAAAATGTTATTTTAATCAGCCAAAGCGCTTTTATTGATCTAAAATTCAGAATACTCGCAGAAATTGCCGATTATATGGATCATGCATAATCGTATAATAATATAATCGAAATTGTGACGGCAGGCGACAAGAAATAGGTAGAGCAGATCTTACGAAACACTATTGGGTCTTTTCATTCCTGATATACTTATATCGTGAGAAAACAACACACAAGTTGACGCAGTATTCCTAGATTTTAAAAAAAGCCTTCGATAAAGTCACACAATAAATGGTTACACAGATTTAAATGCTATGGAATCAATTAGAAAATTATTAATTGGATTAGAGACTTCTTGTCAAATCGCAAACAAATAGTAGCCATCGATGGGTTGTGCTCAACGGATAGAGATGTAACTACGGGCGTCCACCAGGGAAGTGAAATAGGGCCTCTTCTTTTCTTAATATACATTAATGACTTTAAGCACACACGTTAATAGCAATCACAGGTTAGTTGCTGGCGACACTGGAACAGTGAATACAGGAACAGTGAATACAGAACAAAACAAAACAGGGAAATAAGGAGCCAACTAGATCGCGAGCTACTCTCTAGAGACATGGACACAATCACGGATTGGTGCAAGAAATGGGGATTAATGCTTAATATAGACAAATGCGCAGTTTTGTAATTTTGGAACAAAGGAAATGGCGAACAGAAGATAAACTACGAAATAGAGGGTTCAGTACTAACTACGGCCAAATAGTTTAAATATTTGGGGGTAGTCTTACACCACACCTTTCATGGGGAGCACATATCAGGACAATATGCGGATCTGCTTTAAAGAAACTGGGCTTCATTAAACGGGTGGTGGGGAAATGTAATGAGAACGTTAAATAGAGGTGTTATTTTACTGTAGTTAGACCCACGTTTAGAATATGCCGCAAGTATTTGGGATCCTTGGGAGAAAATCTGGCAATAAGAATTAGATAAAGTCGAGAAAATCCGCTAACGATTCGTTAAAAATTGTTCTAATAAAAACCCAAGTGTGACAGGTCCCTTGGGGGATTTAGACTGGGAGTCCGTTGAAATATAAAGGGAACAAGCGAGACTTAGACTTAGACCACAAAGATAAAATAAGGGAGAAAGATTCCAGTAGAGAGATACAAATAGTCATTCTTGCCCAGAACAATCAGAAATCATAATAGTAAGAAACCGAAGTCACTTTAAAAATATTAAAAACATTTAATTCACAACTCGGAACACAATTAAACATTGCAAAGATTGTGTGTGTAGTATTACAGGTGTATCTGTAGAGGCATGTGTATGTTGTCGAAAATAGGAATTGACGGAATCACGGAGCAACGAATCAACATCAAGTTTTTTGGCGAAATGCGGTAAAAATCATCAAGAGATTACTGAAATATACTGACAGCTGTTTACGATGATTATACTCTGAAGAAAAGATTAAGAGTTTTATAGATGACCGACAAGACGCCACGGATGACGCAAGGCCGGGACGACGTTCAACCACCTGCGCTGACGACAACGTTGATTGATTGTTCGCCAATTTCTGGCAATCAAATTTCAATCACCATTCTTGATCGTCCCTCCTTATTCGCCAGATCACGCCCCCTGCGACTTTTTCCTATTCCCAATATGCAAAAATGTGTAGAGGACATCACTGGGAAGATGTGGATAAAGCATGAAACGACGAGAACATAAAAAGCCTAACTGCCGAGGAATTCCAAGGGTCCTTCCCAAAGTGGAAAAGAGTATGGAATAAGTGCATAGCAACGAATGGAGAGTACTTTGAAGGGGACAAAATCGATGTAGACTAAATTTTGCAAATTAAAGTTTAAATGGACTCATTTCGTGTATTTATTGGACAGATCTCGTGTACCATTCATGTGTGGGATGGGGTGGTTGAGAGAGGGGGCGGAGAGGGGGAGGGAGGGGAAAGAGGTGGGGTTGAGATCGGCTTTGATGGAAAGTAGGAGAGGGGTGTTAAGCATCGGGAAAAGCGATTAGTGTTGTTCACCGTGGGGGGGGGGGAGTAGTTAGGTGTTTCCGTGAAGGAAAGGGATGCTTCTAAGATTTGGGAGAGCTATTCAAATAATCAATCGTTAACCAAATGGCCCTTCTCCAAATTCTTTCTGATTTTCTGCTCTTCCCAGCTGTCCATGCTCCTCCTTTGCCCATTTGGTTTATCAGTTCCGGGTTGAAATCCCTCGCATAATTTTCTTCCCATAGATGCTTGACGAAATGAGATTGCGTGAGGACACAATTTCTAAAACAGCGTTTATGTTCCTCCGCTCGTGTTTTTAATGATCTCCCCGTTTGGCCTATGTAGATAGTACTACAGTCTAAATGCCTCTTCTATTGTATTTTCCTCTTTGTCTTTTGTAGCATTCATGAATGATTTTAAGTTGTTCGTATTGTAAAGAGCTATTCGAAATTGTTCCCTAGGGAAGAGGTTGGCTATCTTTTGTGAAATCAGTCCATAATAAGGGAGTCTACACCATTTGTAATCCTTTACTTCCACATAACTGCTTAAAACAAATAAATGTTTGTTCTAAGGGAACGTTTTCTGTGTAGTATTTTTTCAATTAATTCTTCTTTGAAGCCATTTTTCATTGCCAAAACTTTAATCGTTTTAAGTTCTTGAACAAAATTACTTTTGGAAAGATGAATGGCCAAAACTCTACTTAGCAGGAAATGAAAAGTGGATACATTTTGAGATATGCGATGGCTGGAGTTGAAGGGGATGATGTGGTCTGTGGCGGTACTTTTCCGAAATATCGCAAAGTTTTTATTTTTAAGTGATCGTGTCCAAACAGTCGTCCTGGACGGTGTATCATCCGATACTGTCAAGGTCACGTCGGGGGTACCACAAGGAAGTGTCATAGGTCCCCTCCTTTTCCTTATTTACATAAATGACCTCAGTACCGCAGTTAATAGCAAGCTCCGTCTTTTCGCCGATGATGCAGTAATTTATGGGGACATCCGAAGTCACGAAGACAGAGTCGTGTTAGCCAACGACCTAGATGCAATTCAAAATTGGTGTGATACATGGCAATTAGAATTGAATTTTAAAAAATGCGTAGTAATACATTTTTGAGAAAAGAGTAATTCCCTCCCTTATAGTTACAAAGTGAAACAAACCAATATCGAGAGGGTAGATTCCTTTAAATACTTGGGTGTAACAATTACTCACGATCTGTCCTGGGGAAAACACATACGAGAACTATGCGGTCGTGCTAATAAAAAATTGGGATTTGTGAAAAGAGTGCTAGGTAAATGCGACGAAAAGGTGAAAGAACGATGTTTCCTTGCCTTGGTCAGGCCCCACCTAGAGTATGCTGCCAGTATATGGGATCCTCATAACATAAATTTGGTTTCGGAATTAGATCGAGTTCAGCGGAGGGGGGCTAGATTTGTCAAACATTGTTATGACCAACTCAGCAGCGTATCCACTTTGCTAGACAATTTAGGTTGGGATTCTCTTACACAGCGGCGTTTCCAATATAGATTAAACTTATTAAAAACATTTAAAGATGGGGCCTTTTCCGATGACATCAAGGATATAATACGAACCCCAACGTATTACGGTCGAAGGGATCACGAATATAAGACTAGAGAGATAGACTGCAAGACTGACAGGTTTAAAATGTCATTTTTTCCAAGAACGATAAGGGACCAGAATGCTCGTAGTCGAAATTCCCCAGGACTTAGTTCATTACAATAAGTATTAACGTACAGGTTAGGGACTTCGCGAGGATGTGTATACATGTGTGTATGTATGTATATATATGTATGTGTGTATATATATATTTTTTTTCCTACAGGTTCCCCCCACCTTTCCTCACCTAACTCCCAACCCCCTCAACCCTTACTCTTCCCTCATGGTGCTACACCCCCTGCCACACACCTTTTTGGTGGCTCGCAGGGTACTTATGTAGATGTAGATGTAGAAAGTCAAAACCCCGTCCGTCCCTTTCTCGACGCTGCTCTATCGAGAAAATCGAGTCTCTTATCTTGTTCTCTCTCACATGTGAAATTTATTTCTTTACATTGGGAATTTAAGGTGTTCATAAAATTGTCTAATTCTCTTTCAGTGGCTGTCCATATTTCAAAGATATCGCCTACCTAACGAAACCAACAGTGAATGCTCTTTGTAAAAAATGAGGGACTGCTGAATATTTTTCCTTCAAAGTTGTTGATGTAAAGGTCAGCAAGGAGTGGCGATAAAGGAGACTCCGTCGCTAATCCTTCCACTCATCTTTAATATTCGCTGTTGAACTGGAAATTGTTTTTTTCAACACACAATCTCAGTAGTTACATAAACTCATTGAGGAAGGGTGGTTCGGCCTCAGCACTTGTAAGTACTTTTTCCGCCACTACCAATGCATCAAAAACCGGGATATTTGTAAAAAGGTTTGCAACATCAAATGACCCTAGGATATGTTTGGATGGCGGGGTACCTTTCTTGGAGGGCTGGCCACTCCAAGGGGTTGCTAGTTTCCTCGTGGGTTGCCAGTTTCCTCCTGACGGCGGATGCACTGGAAATCACTCGCATCATTGGACTACATCTATTTAATACCCCGCGAGGCGCCACAAGGGTGTGGCGGGGGGTGTTAGGGCACCACCCGTAATTATGAAAATGTCGCGGGGACATGATGCATGGACATTTAGAAGGACTCATGCGAGCTAGTGTCCTTTTCGCCGAATCCGCGATAATAAATTCGGCGAATGGTGGCTGGACACAGTCACCTACTACCGTGGTTAACCTGCTCTCTCCCCTACCGCTAATGATACGGAGTTCGGCGCTCGGCCTTTGCACCCTGGAATTCATATATAAACCCCGAGCGCCCCAAGCAAAAGAGAGAAGTGATTGGAGACACCATAGGTTATGGAACTCTCTTGCGGAGGCCGAACCTGCTGCTGTCCGTACGCTTCCTCTTTCCTTCCGGGCCGGGCTCCTTGTGTAGTAAGTCCAATAAATGTATGGCAATGAAAGCCACTATTTGATTCCACGAACCCAACCCTACTATGTCCACGCGAAAAAGATAACTATGCAAAAGCCATAAACATTGTATACATTCATGCAAAACCCTTACAATCCACACACATGCAAACAACAAACTACCAACTAACAACTTTTCTTTATGAATTTTTCGAAGACCGAAAAATCTGGCAGCTTTCGGATTCATCGCTGTTGCTTTGCCTGTTCCACTTTGTTTGATGATATTGGGGGTGGTTTTCAAACACTTAACAACTATTTTTTGGAATTTTGTGGTGGGGTCACCGTGAACTCCACCAATCACCTTTCCTGGCGCTTAACACCCCTTCTCCTCCTTCCCATCAACACCGATCACAATCCCACCTCTTTCCCCTCTCTCTCACCCACCCTTCCCTCACATGAAATGTACCTGTATATTAATGGACCGCAACGTGACTAAGCTGTACCTGATGATGACGCCTAAGCGTTGAAACTAGTAGTACGAAAATAAAGAACAGTGGAAAAATGTTTTATGTTCTTCATTTAATGAACATGAACTTCCACAAAGTTGAGCCAGAAACAATTGAATAGATAACTGTGTGTTCAAATCATTAGTTGTACTAGAGCGAAAATTTCCTTAACTTTATAGCCTAGTTTGCTATCGAAACCTATTCGCAGAAAATTTTTAAATCGGGGAATTTATTTGGGTTCACGTGATTCTTTAAGTTCTGCTTTTTCTTGAAAATAATCCTTCTTCATTGTGTGGAAAATATTTATGACCTCGGGTCAAATTAGGCCGGATCCACGCCAATGCGACACCGCAGGCGACAGAAAAGGCACCGAGAGTATCAAGTCCGAGGCCACTCGCCTCGGTATGCAGACGAATGCTCTCAGATTCCGTAGCACCATCGCCATTATTCCGTGGAAGTGCTCACCACTTACATTCATAAGTGTTGTTATCATTATGCATACATCCGTATATATTCGGCGCCGGATCTCCTCGGAATGTATTCCGGTCGTCCCCTTGGCAATCGAGGGGTTCACGGCGACGCCCTGCTTGCTTCATATTTCACGTCACGCCCGAATCATCATCACGGGATATGGATGGCAATGGAATCGCTCGCCTAATTTCGTCATTAATGGAGCGAGATGGCATCCCATGAATCATTCATGCAGTGCAAATCGTCCGCCTCCCTCCCTCCCTTCGTAGGCCTCACCTTCCCACGCGCCCTAGAGCGAGCAAAGATGCGAGGTGTTCACGTCTCTGCCGTCTCTGGTTTTATTACCCCAACTGGTTCGTCACCGCCGTCGCCGTGATTCCAAGCACTCGTTTCTCTAGGCGGATCAACATCCTTCCCAGCAATTATTATTACACCGTAAACACGTTCATTTATCCTCGATGCCCCAAACTCTCCTCCACCAACCAAGGTTTCGACGCTGAACGCCATCATCAGGTGGTCCTCCTAGAAGCACACTTGGTATATATACCTTCTGATCGAGGGAGGGGGGTTGGTCAGAGAGGTAGGGTGGAGCAGTAAAAACGCTAACATATAGGTGAGAGGAAAAGAGAATTGTATCTTTCGGTGTCAATCGTTGACTTGAACGAGTGGTAGGTCTAGGAGTTGGGAGTGGGAGGGATTCAAAATTGCGTTGGCAAGTTCATTCTTGTAAAGGGAAGCATTTCAAAATTCCCAACTGCTCCAAAGAATTAGATAAAATCCAGAGGAAATCCGCCAGATTCGTTAAAAATATTTATAATAAGAACACAAATGTAACAGGTCTCTTAGGGGATTTAGGCTGGGAGCCCCTTGAAGTACGAAGAGAACAAGCGAGACTTTTAGAAAGATTCAGAACCAGCGAGTTTAACGATGGCACTAAAGAAATTATAATGACCCCACACTATTCAGGTAGATAAGATCACAAAGGTAAAATAAGGGAGATATATTCAAATACTCATTCTTTCCCAGAACAATCAGAAATCATAATAGTAGGAAACCGAAGTAAATAGAAATATGAAAAACTAGAAATATGAAAAACATTTAAGTTGCAAGTCGGAACAAAATAAAAAATCGCAAAGATATTAGGTTTAAATGTAGGTGCATGTGTATGATTGTTGGTAGTTTGTGTGTTTGCATGTGTGTGGGGTGAAAGGGTTTTTACATGATTGTTTACCATGCTCGGATTGTGGACTATAAATTTTTGGCTTCTGCATGCGGTTTTTTTCTTTCTAAATTATGGGTGGTACCCTAACACCCCCCGCCACACGCCCTTGCGGTGGCTTGCTGGGTATTAAGTAGATGTAGATGAAAGCATCGAGCCGTTGATTTAGCATTCGGGTTCATTTCTACAGGTATGTTTATGGTCTTTTTTTACATTAAAAAAAAATATATATATATATATATATATTAATATATTTTTAATTATAATATATATAATTAATATATAATTAATATATATATATATTAATATATTTTATTATAGAAATATATTTATTTATTTATGTGTGTGCGTACGTACACACGATTATTTTTATTAAGTGGAGACACCGCCCAGACATACAACACACCAGTTAGGGATTTCACCGAAAAAACGAAACACCTACAGGATTTCAATATGAGCCATCGTAGTGCGAAGCCTGTTTTTATCTTAAACATTTAACTTTAATTTTGCATAGCTGCTGTGTGATGATATGTCGAACCTTTACTGAATAAGTATAATCGAAACATTTCCATTCCGACTGGTACAGCATAAGTATTCAAATACCTCTCCAATGCATTCATTTGAGTTCTTAAGAGATGAGAAAACACTGGAAAGAACCAGTTTTGGCACGACTGATTCTGACGTTCGGAGTGCTTTGCCGAAAGCTCTCGATATCATTGCGGCAGGATACTCGTGAAATTTATGTAACCCATTATTTGAACTTAGTGCTGGACAGTTGTTTTACATACAAACTACTCCACTTGAAATAAAATAAACCCCGTATGACCGTGACTGCTTTTATTTTATTCTCATTATCCATTTACGAGTGTATTCGCCTCGTAAATGCGACGGGTTGTCACTGGGAGCGAAGTACTATTCTTATCTGGTCTAATCTGGCCTTACTCTTAATTGATTCCAAAAAATAAAAGGGAAATGTGTCAATTTTCTAATATTACCCTCCCTTGGGGAATAATTTTAGAAAATTGACGCAAAAATAATGTCATGTGTGTGCGAGTGATTGCGTGCGCGTGTAGGTGTGATATGCACGCACACATCCACACACGGAAATACGACAAATAGCGGACACATATTCACATGGAAATAGATTATACAGAGAAAAGGGATAGGAACACATATAATAAAGGACGAGCACAGGAGAGGTGGGGAAAGCGGAATCGAGCAGATCACAAGCGCAAAAATATTTATTATATAAATATTTATTATATATTATTTCCTTGACCGGGACTTGGACACCGGATCTCTCCACTTGCCGGACCGATGCTCTAAACACTTGAGCTATCGAGAAAATGTAATTTAGACTGAGATCTGCGATCTTTTGAGCACCCAAGCGCTCCGATTCTTTGGCCAAGAGATGGCGTTAGGGAGTTGTTTCATTCAACAAAGGAGAAATATACGCCACACAATAGGAAAGGACAGTAGGTGAGAAATCAAATAGCATCATCAAACAACATACGTGATCATAGACAGAACTGAGTCAGTACTGTATGAATATTAAAATAGGAGGGGAAAAATAGAGCAGGTAGAACAGTTTGCTTATCTCGGAAGTATTTTGGACCAATACGGTCAAAGTAGTAGGGACGTAAGGAGAAGAGTTGCACTAGGCAAGGAGGCTTTCTCAAGGAGGAGAGAGTTGATGACAGGCATGTTGAGTGGGGAGGTTAAGGAAAGACTCGTAAAGACTCTGATATGGAGCGTATGTACGGCGCGGAAACGTGGTCGCTGAAGCAGGAGGATAGACGTAGATTGGAGGCTTTTGCAATGTGGGTGTGGAGAAGAATGGAGAAGGTGAAATGGACCGAATGAAAAACAAATGAGGAAGTGCTAGGAATGGTGGCCGAAGAGAGGGGTTTGTTGGGGGAAATCCTAAGGATCCAGGAAAAATGGATGAAGGGCGTATTGATCATCAGCGGGATGTTGAAGACTGTAATTGATGGAACAATGTTAGGCAAACGAGGAAAGGGCAGGAACAGGATGGGGATGTTGGACGGGATGAAGGGAGGAAGGAAGTACACAGAGATGAAGAGGGACCTGATGTAGGGTAAGTTGCTGGATTGTGTTTTGTTTGTCTCAAAATATTTATTTGATTGCTGTGTCCATCCAAACACCTACCTTAGCCGGTATATTACCTTTTAATAATTCATGCGGAGGGAAAGGGTTGTGCATTCGCTCACGTAGAAGGCAGGGCAGAAGTTACTGGAGAGGCGATATATAATGTTTTTTGAGGTGCAGGTTGCTTTGGGTTTGGAGTTGGTAGTTACGCGGTCTTAGAAGATGGCATCATTTGTAGCGTGGGTAGTTGCATGGTGCGGATGGGCGGGGAAGAGACAGGGATGCTCGCAGATGCTTTTGTCGACATGAAGATGTCTCGCAAGTTCGACGGACGTTTAAACGAAACGGAGTAACAATATGGGAATAAAATTGTGTGGACTAACTGTTATTAATAATTGGGAAGAGTTTATATGGGAGGAGAGAGGATTATATGTTTAATTTTGTGGGTTCCGGGAAAGAAAGTGGTGATATGGTTTGAGTATTCTTGGCGGTTTGGTTTGGGTAGAGGAGTGTATTGGGTTGACGTTTTGAGAATTTTACTATTCAGTATTTTTTAATTTGGAAAGTACTTTTATTTTAGAAATACCTGGAATAGGATTGGGATGTTGGACGGGATGAAGGAGTACACAGAGATGAAGATGGACCTGATGTAGAGTAGGTTGCTGGATTATGTATTGTTAGGAGTCACAAAATATTTATTTAATAGTTGTGTCCATCCCAAAACCTACCTCAACCGGTAGATTACCTTATAATAATAGTAAAAAAATATAAGAATTTTAAAAGGACGAAATACAGGAAAAATTTGCTAAATCTATTTCTAAGCTGGGTTTAAATTAGGGTTTGTTTAAATTTAAATTAAAATTAAATTAGGCTGGGTTGAATGGTCAAAACCCCTATGCTGACATTCACCTTCACTCTGAATGTTAACCCCAATATCGCTTTTGCTCACCCATAAATTATGCCTGTTAAGGAATTAAATGCCGATAGCCGAGGTAAATGCTTTGGTGGTTATAAATTGATAGGCTTTGCTCAAAAATATTTCCCACACCACTACTTAACAGATAATTCGCAAACCTAAATGTTAATGCGATGCCTCTCATCTCATTGTCTTCATGGGAAAAACAAACATCTAAATCTACATAAATTCCCGTAAACCGCCGCAAGGGCGTGTGGCGGGGGGGGGGGGGGGTTGGTCACCACCCGTAAAAGGGAAAAAAACCTCTTTCCAAATCGACACATTCATGCAAACCCATACCTACAGTGAGGCATACATTCATGCAAAAGTCCTATCATTTTAAACGCATGAAAATAACTCGTTATAATGAAGAATTTCTCGTTTATTGGCAGAAAATGTACGTTCTAAATTTCACTGGGTCTTGTCAATGATTATCATCTTTCAGTAAGTTTGATTTTATTAGCGTGCAAACTAATATATATCGTCTCTGACTCCCCTCAATGAATCAACTAATCAAGCAAGGAATACATCACAGAATCTAGGAAAACCAATTTTCACTACCTGCGTAAATAAGATTCTCGACGTAAAGAAACAAGAATCACGAACTGAGGTTAATAATTTCTGTCGATCGTGTTGGAGACGTAAGGCACATAGTTTCTTAGCTTTTACTTTTTTTAAACTAACTAATTCTCAACCTGATCATGATGTGATCTGTATTACTTTTTTCATTGGGAATATCTATTTTACAATGTACAAAATTTTAAATTCCTTTCATCGTTCACCCTCTCGGTTCCATAGCTGAACAGAGGATATTTTTAAAAGAATACATTCAATGTTGCCACTTGTCATGAAACCTCAAGACGATTCAATCGTGAGAAAAATTACGAAGCACCATCAGTTCATTTTTTCGTCAATCCGTTTAGTTAAAATTAAAAATTCCATTTCATGTTCAATGTGTTTCATAATATGCGAAAATGTTCGTGCTTTTTGGAGTGGGTTATTGCTAATTGTCTTATTACTCTTCTCGGTAGAAATCGGGGGTTCCGACTAGAATTAGAGATAAGAACATTCGTAAGAATTAAATTTCAAAAGTGTGGTAAAATACCTAAACTACCATTCATAGTAAACGGATTTAATAAGAGTCACATGGCGGAGTCGCGAATTAGATACTCGAGACTCTCTCAGATATGTTTGATCTCCAAGTGAAATGAGTAATATCAAATTTGAATGAAATACATTTAGGCCGTGGTTAATAAACACCACATTTTTTTGGATCGTGTGCATGTCACTGACTCGACAGTGTACCACCCACTCGCCGCGCGAGTGACTAGAAGTACGTCGAACAAATTTTAGTGCTTTTGACGTTTCGCTCGAAACATACAATCATTCGCAATTTACCACTTATTTTTCCATCAGTGATATATAATCCCTTTGCCAAAATCCCCAAATGCCAAATTATTACCAGAAGAAAACTTCCTAACCTCACCAAAATCTCGTATTTGTCTTTCTCAATATTAAGAACTGATATTCTTTTGCAATTAATTTGTTTACAACCTATCATTTGGACAAATGGTGAACTTCTACGGTGGTGTATTATTACGCCAATGACCGGAAGCTGAAAGCATTTTATCTCATCCTAGGGAACATATTTTATATTTTCGGTCTACATTTGGAACGAAATGCTGCAAGTGGCTTCAAGCCAATATCATTAAACTCACAGTTTATTTTGCCGTATAAACAACGAAAAGCCTCAAATCTATTTTGTTGAAAACTCACGGCAAACTGCACGAATTCGGAAATTATAGGCCAACTCGGAGAGCAACCACTCATTTCCCATCTCGTCTAGGCATTTCCCCGCCCCCCCTCCCCCTTCGCCTGTCTCTTCCACCTCGCGCAGACGTTCGATCGCCCCCTCCCAATGCCTCACGGAGTTTAGAAGAGTTTGTCCGTGCTCGCGCTAATGGCAATATCGGCCGAAGGCGACAGACCCATTTCCCACTTATAGGATCCGATCGCCCGGGATGGGATATGGAAATCCATGGCGTCCTTGTAATTACGGCAGGACGGAATATGCTGGGCCGTATGCTGGGCACCCAGGAAGCTGGGTGGAGGAGCGAGAGGGAATGTTGGGGGAGGGCCTTCGGCAATCACGCCATCCTCCAAGACGCTCGCCTCCGCGGGGGCACTTCCATGCAGTCGCCCGCCCATTCGTTCCCCACGGTAAGGGCCGGGAAACGCAATCCCAGGGCCCGTAGGGGAGCGAGCGACGCGGACGCCTCCTCGCGGCCCTTAGACTCGGTCCCTCGTCATGGGACGCATTCCTTCCCGAGGATCTCCCCGTCCTTAATTTCGCCTTGCTCACCACGCCAAGCAGACGCACTCGCCTACTCCTGACCACCCTCTCCCTCGAGATGACTCCTAGATACGCGGCCAGCCATTCTTTTTCTCCATCGAATCCATCCAGCCGGCCGAAGGCGGTCGGCCATGGAGACCGAGAAAATAATTGAGATGCTATGACACTTAATACTATTTCGGAATGTAAACGGGGAATAGTTTCCCTTTTCTTGTTTCCGACACGTTGTGACCGTGCACGTTATACATATTTCATTCACTTGATTTCATATTTACACATTTTTAATATTCCCTCCGAAGTCAAATGTTGACACAACTCTCCCGCTGCGATTTACCGTATAGAATATTAAAGGAATTAGCCGAAGACATTGCCCCGTTTTTAGAAATTGTTTTCCTAAAATCGATAGAAGATGGCTCAGTACCTCGCGACTGGAAGCTAGCCCATAAACTCCCATTTCTAAAGGCGGGGATAGGGATAAACCAACCAATTACAGACCCATTCTTTGACATCGATCTCTTGTCAAATATTGGAACACATTATTGTCAGTAACATAATGAGGTTTCTTGATAGTAGGAAAATACTAAGCCACAACCACCACGGATTTAGGAAGAGCAGATCTTGCGAAACACAATTAGGTCTTTTCTTTAACGATATACTTAGATCGGGAGAAAACAACACACAAGTCGATACAGTATTCCTAGATTTCAAAAAAGCTTTTGATAAAGTACCACACAATAAATTGTTCCACAAACTTAGATGCTATGGAATCCATGGGAAAGTTATAAATTGGATTAGAGACTTCTTGTCAAAACGCAAAAAAATAGTAGCCATCGATGGGTTGTGTTAAACGGGAAGAGCTGTAACTTCGGGCGTCCCCCAGGGAAGTGTAATAGGGGCTCTTCTGTTCTTAATATACATTAATGACTTAAGCGCACACGTTAGTAGCAATCTCAGGTAATTTGCTGATGACACGGTGGTATACAGGGAAATAAGTAACCAACTAGATCGCGAGCTACTCTCTAAAGACTTAGACGCAATCTCGGATTGGTGCAGGGATTAATGCTTAATATAGACAAATGTGAAGTTTTGAAATTTTGGAACAAAGGAAGTGGCGAACATGACATAAACTACAAAATAGAGGGTTCAGTACTAACTACGACCAAACAAGTAAAATATTTTGGGGTAGTTCTAACACCACGCCTTTCATGGGGAGCACATATCAGGACAATATGCGGATCCGCTTCGAAGAAACTCGGCTTCATTAAACGGGTGGCGGGGAAATATAATGAGAAAGTTAAAGAGAGGATAAAAAATTGAAACACTGTAGACTTCCACATATAGTTATATACTATATGTGGAAGTCTACAGTGTTTCAATTTTTTACCATGAAGCAATTCCACAAAGTTACGCCTGAAACCATTACTTTTAAAGAGAGGAGTTATTTTGCTCTAGTTAGACCACAGCTACGCTCCATATCAGAGTTTTTACGAGTCTTGTCTTAACCTCCCTACTCAACGTCCCTATGATCAACTCCCTCCTCCTTGAGAAAGCCTCCTTGCCTAGCGCAATTCTTCTCCTTACGTCCCTACTACTTTGACCGTACTGGTCCAAAACACTTCCGAGATATTGTAAACTGTTCTACCTGCTCTATTTTTTCCCCTCCTATTTTAATATTCATACAGTACTGACTCAGTTCTGTCCTCTTCCTTGATGATCACGTATGTTGTTTGATGATGGTATATGATTGCTAACCTACCGTCCTTTCCTATTGTCTGTCGTATATTTCTCGCGTGTCGTATATTTATGCGTCTAAACTCATCAAAATTCGTTTTTTATGATCTTCCGGCTCAGTTCGGCACGATTATGATCCGGGCGGTTTTATTTGGAACGGTCCACGCCGCGGTGGGAGGGCACCTTATTAGTAGTCACTTGTGGCCGGCTCATGCCGCAATGAATTCGCCGCAACGGAGGGAAACTGTGCCGGTGGATTTGGGAGGGGGGGGGGGCGAGGAGGAGCCTTCTTCCCGTCTCACACTTCCACGTGGCCGTCCGCTCGGATTGCAGGAAAATTGTGGACGCGCAGGAGAGTCACGCGATGGCGTGAAGGCATCTCTTTGCTAACAGCCTCATGAAAGCGCGAAAAGAGAATGGGGAGTGCGTTAATGATCCGTTTGCTTCCCAGCCGATAAAACACGTCCACTAGTGCGAATTCCATTTTCGCATCGCCTGTAACGAGAGCGAAGTCATTCGAGAGAAGATCAGGCATCGCGGCACTCATCATCCATCCATTCGGGAACGAGCCTCGTTTGCCCCACGCGGCACCCAAAGCCAAAGGCGAACCCCACATGCGCATAATCTACATCTACATGGGACACTGCAAGCCACCGAGAAGGCGTACGGCAGGGGGTGTTATCCATACCAAGGAAGCACAGCACACTAACAGGGAGGGTCACGCACCATGCATGGGGCACAGCTACCGAGATAAATTTCGACACTCAATGACCTAGTAACCACTTATAGGATTCAAGAGGAACGTAAATGCTACCGCCACCATTTCTAGTAAAGTCATGAAACGAGAGTGATTAGATTTTTGTTAAGTACAGCCTAGACTACTTTAAATACATGTACGCACACATGCATATGCGCAGTCCTACATCCACACAATACCCCGCAAGCTTATTTGTTTAGGGATGGCATAATTGGGATTGTGCATGCAATACACCACACGCCCCTGCGGCGGCTTGCGGGGTATTGCATAGATGGAGACGATGTCGCCGCAAGGGCGTGTGGCGGGGGTTGTTTGGTCAACACCTGTAAAAGAGAATAAAACCACATGCATAACCAAACAAATTCATGCCAGTCTACACCCACAGAGAAGTATACAGGGTGCGTTCCGAAAGTAATGTAATTATTTTTTTGAAGTAATTTATTGAACAATTTTTCACAGATACTTAAAATTCTTCAAAACAATGGCCTTAAGCCTCTACAGCACCTTGTCGTCTGACAACACCTAGGGCACGAGCTTGGCGCACACTTTCCTCATCGCTAAATCTTCTGTAACAATCCAAAATACAACAGTTGACGACAAGTTCACTTCATTACCAAGCATAATCATACTCAATCGATGGTCAGAGTCCAACAATTGTCGAACCAGAGCCGCGTTGTTATCGGTTATGCTGGTTGACGGCCACCCTGAGCGTCGTTCTTCGTGAATCTCTTCCCGGCCCTCCTTATAGGCCTTTAACCACCTCGTAACTTGTGATTAGGACAGAAGCAGAGTCCCCGTCCAAGCTTCCCGAATCCTTTTGTTAGTCCCTCAAGAGATTTTTTCAGTTTAGCACAATACTTTGTAGTCGCGTAACGTTGCTCGATCGTCGAATCCATTTTTTTCGTGACATGGTCGGAGCTCAGAGGTTTACAATAACTGACGTCCTGACGCCTTCACAGCTTGGAGAGCACTGAGACCGATTTAGCAGCGAACCTTAGCGCCCCCCTCCACCTACTCCAATTGGTTCGGTCACACTCTGACAAATAGGAGCGGCGCCGGAAATTACTTTCGGAAAACAATCTGTATGTTCATGCGAAAACCTTTTTAACTTGCATGGCATGCATACAAATACAAATACTATTAACTAACATACACGTGCACCTACTAATATACCTTATGTCTACATAGCGTTTAGCAGCGAAGAAGAGGCCAAGGCTGCTCTACGCGGGGAGGAAATATATCGTCTTGACAACGCAGAAGAATTCTCCCCGCCTTGGTAGCCTTGGCGGCTGGAAAGGCGAAAGGCCCCGGTCACGCAATGGACCAAGGCGAAACACTACAGCTAATATTGCCCTGACTTGTAAATCGAATGTCTTTACTCTTTCTATAATGATTTTGATTGCTTTCTATTATCCGGGGAGAGAATATCTACAGGAATTTCTCTCCATCATCTTATCTTAGTGGTCTAACCTACTCAAATAGTGTGGGGCCATTATAATTTCCCATGTGTCAAAGTTAAACTCGTGTGTTTTAAACATTGCTTAAAGTCTACGACATTCTTGTTCTCTTCGCATCTCAAGCGGCTCCCAGCCTGATTCCTCTAAAAGACGTCTTACACTCGTCTTCTTATCGTTAGAATAAGAAGACGAGTTATTATGATAGATTCGTTTTGATGAATCTATCTTTATTTCTCTGACGTTTATCTAATTGTTTTAGCAACTCTATCTGCAAAGGACCCCAAATACTTGTGGTGTGTTCCAAATTTGACTAACAAGAGCGAAACATCATCTCTCATTAATTTCGTAATTAAATTTATCAACCAACCATTTAATGAAGCCGATTTTCGTGTAGGTGGATCCGTATATTCTCCTGATATGTTCTCTTCATGAATGGTGTGGTTTTAGAAGTACCCTTCAATATTTGACTTGATATCCTGCAGTTAGCACAAACAAATGCATGCACTAAAATATGCACACGCATGCATACAACACATATTTCTACCGACATACATATATAAAAAAATTATAAACACAATATCCTCCCTGGACTACGTACTTGACGCAGTGGAAGGGCTTGTGCGTTCCGATGACCCCTAGAGCTCTACTGGCGGGGCTAATGACAATTGCTCCTGGTAGGGTCACCCATGCCAGATAGGTCGAAGGTTAGGAGCCAGACGAAAGCTAGTTCACGCAGCGTTTGTTCCTCAGTGAGGCGGCTGCAAAGGCGCTGACCCCAGTGGGTGTCTGTAGTGATGGTGTCACGTTAAAAACACTATTGAGGAAGGTAACGTGAATCCACCTCAATTATCATCCACAAAAATGTGATAATGGACAGTATAGATAATATGAATCCTGGCAACTGCGGAACTCGGCCGAAGGGGCCGTATATAGTGCCCGGCAGCGGGAGAGGCAAGGCTTCCGCCGTCGTCATCTTATGAAACACTTGCAAAAGA
Source organism: Hetaerina titia (assembly GCA_037158775.1). Taxonomy (NCBI): domain Eukaryota; kingdom Metazoa; phylum Arthropoda; class Insecta; order Odonata; family Calopterygidae; genus Hetaerina; species Hetaerina titia. The sequence continues at coordinate 16,654,788 of CM073769.1, forward strand.
AAACCGACGGCAGCAGGACAGAAGATGCAGGAGAAGAATATCAAATTAGTCAGAATATGAACTTGGGATGTTAAAACAATATTGAGGACAGGAAGATTAGAGAATATTAAGCGAGAGATGGAAAGAGGAAATACTACCTTGATCAAAAAGTTCCCGGAATTTATTCAGAAAATTAATAATACAAGTTTATTCATCTAAATCTATATTGTCCCCTTTAAAGTAATCCCCATCGACTGCAACACACTTATGCCAGCGCTTGATCCAATCCTCGAAACATTTTTTATATTCGGTTTTCGGTATGTCCATCAGTGCTTCCTGCGATTTTTCCATTACTTCCTCTCGGCTGCTAAAACGCGTTCCCCGTAATGGTTTTTTAACTCGATTGAACAGAAAGAAGTCACAGGGAGCCAAATCAGGTGAATTCGGTGGGTATTGGATGGTATTTGTTGCATTTTTCGTCAAAAAATTACGAATAATGATAGCACTGTGCGACGGTCTCGACGCACTCTGCGACGCTTTCTGGTCTCTTTCGGCGAATTACTTCACGCAAACGTCTCATAACGCCCAAATAATACTCTTTGTTTACTGTCTGGCCTTCTGGCAAAAATTTATGATGCACTACACCGTTGTAATCCATGAAAACCGTCAGCATTGCCTTCTTTTTTGACTGAAAACGACGTGGTTTTTTTGGTCTCGGCTCATTTGGTGAACGCCATTCACTTGCCTGATGTCTGGATTGCGTGTCGTACTCATAAACCCACGTCTCGTCTCCAGTAATGATCCTTTTGATGAATGTGGGATCGGATTCAGCCTCGCAAATCATGTCTTTTGCGACGTCAACACGGTCTCTTTTTTGCATGAAATTGAGGTCTTTTGGCACCAACTTTGCTGCTACACGACGGAAACCCAAATCATTAACCACAATGTCTTGGGCGGATCCATAGGCAATGTTCAAGTCCTCCGCTATTTCTCTGATGGTTAATTTGCGGTTATTGGCCAACATTTCTTTTACTTTATCAATTTTTTCACCGACTTTCGATGTCGATGGTCTGCCACTGCGTTCATCATCTTCGATTGACTCACGACCACTTCTGAACCGCTCGTGCCACTGGTAAACGACCGTTTTTTTTAGGGAATCGTTGCCGAAACACTTTTCCAACATTTCCAACGTCCGTGCGCCACTAAATCCGTTTTTTACGCAAAATTTAATACAAGTTCGTTGTTGCAAATTTAAATCCATTTCTGCAATTGTAAAAAATCGCCAACACACACAGAGATAGATGTACTCTTGGCTACGTAACTTTTGCAAATGTCAAGTTATGACACTAAGATTTAAAGGGAGTATCAACAACAGATGTACCAATTTAACAAAAAAACAGAACTCAAATCGGAACGATGGGAGCGCCACACGGTGGTTATTCCGGGAACTTTTTGTTCAAGGTAGTATAGGCATTTTTGTTCCCTGCGAGGTGACATAGAAGATAGCGGGGATTACTGGAGTGATAGTTCTACTCATCTACTCACCACCTCGCAAGCCGCCGCAAGGGGGTGTGGTGAGGGGTGTTATTGCACCACCCGTAATTTAGAAAAAAACCGCATGCATAAGCCACAAATTTATAGCCCACAAACCAAACATGGTAAACATTCATACAAACCCTTTCACCCCACACACATGCAAACACAAACTACCAACAAAAATACACGTGCACCTACATTTAAACCTAATATCTTAGCGATTTTTTATTTTGTTCCGACTTGCAACTTAAATGTTTTTCATATTTCTAGAGGGACTTCGGTTTCCTACTATTATGATTTCTGATTGTTCTGGGGAAGAATGAGTATTTGCATCTACCTCTCTCATTTTATCTTTGTGGTCTGATCTACGCATCTAAAGTAGGACACGAATAATCAAATGCGAGAATATTTCTCTTCTAAAACAAAACTGATCTTTGAATGAACGCATTACCACTTTAGTCGTGGCATCGGAGCTCTCACGAAATACACTACTCTTCCAGAATCGACTGCGGCGAGGGGACTTCCGAACTAAACCCCGAGAAGCGAAGGACTTCGCGGTGTCGCCCCGCGTCATCTGCGGCAATCGGCCTCAATGACGGCGCCAAGTCCGTGCGGTGGGCATCCGCTTGAGGACCAGGAAAGCCATTCCTCGCTCTCTCCGCGCCACTCCAATCGGAGAGTGCGCGCCGGCTCCTTCCCCCCTCCGCAGGAATCCGCCCTCATCACAATCATCGAAGACCCAATTTAAAGAAGGATGCCTAATCAAGGATGTTTTCTTGAAGTCCCGTGGGAAATCGGGGCAGTGGGGAGGTTAAATGGATTCGTGAAAAATTCGAAGCAATTAGAGGAGGCTGGGGAACCCGTGCGACCAACAGATTTGGTCGTGGATCGGCTATATTTAACATCCCCCTTCCAGTCGCACCCCCGTCTTTGCCTCCTCGGCCCCTCCTCGGTCCGACGGTGGGGTGGGACCCTTTGGGGGACCCATTCCGAAGGAATGAATGTGTGCCTCTCCTAATACATACATTCGAGCATTCTTCCCACCCTCTCTCTCTCTCTCTCATTTTCTCTTTTCCCTACTCCATCTCCCATTCAAGACACATTTAAATACATAGTAAATAAATACATAAATAATATATGTATCCATGGATCACGCGACTTGGCGTGGGAAAACGAGCAGGGAGAAGTGCGGGAGCCGAAATCACGAAATCGGGGCTCCCGCCCCATCCCATACCATTTCCTTCCATTCTCTTTCCCGTTTCTCTCACTCCAAGAATCGAATATTTCTGATCCTGAATCTTCTCTTTCCCCACCCCTTCCCCACGTCGTAAGAAGGGGCGGGTTATCATGGGGGCGGCAGCGGTGGCGAAAAATGATATTCCGATGAATCGCAAACGATGTGTTGCTGTGAGATAGTAGGCAGAGACGTTCCGCGCGGTCGAAGAATGCCGGTCGAGCGGCTAATTTGGGGATATTAAGTGGGCGTCGGACTGCGAAGTGATCGGCGAGGAAGCTCTCACGTAGCGGGGAGGGAGATGGGAATAAAGAACGGAGTTTTTTTAATGAGACGCATTCGTCTGCCGATGGCCCTTGTACTACTTACTTATTTATGGACGAGGAAACGGAGGAAATACCGACGGACCAAAGGCGATTTATGAGGAACAGTTGAAGAATTCTTGAAGACATCCGTCTGGTGACCACCGTGTTACGCTTAATTTCAAATTCTATTTCACGATAATCCCATATGGTTAACACATTATTGTTCTCGATCGATGAAATCGAATATAAAATTGCTAGGACCTGACGAGGATTCAATTATAATGGCGATTGTTACGTTTAAATAGTTACTATTATATCGGCAAAATAATGGCAGACAGTTATCAAAGAAAAAATATGCAGACGCGAACAAGTTAGATAATGTAGGAATTGAGTGTAGAGGTGCGTTAAACCCCTCCTGGGATTGATGAAGGTGTTAATAAATAGGAGCCACATAAATAGAAAAAAAATCTCCTAGATCAGAAAATAATGAGCAAAACAATACGAATTTAGTCACATAAATCAACAAATACCTTCAAAATTAGTTTTCCATCTCAAAATGGTTTCCTAATCTTTGCCAATCATAGAACAGTTCCCAAATCCTAAAATGTTAATGAAACGTCTTATTTACTTTGTTCGATATTTAGTCACATAAAAATAATTAAATTTTGAAATATGCGGAAAAATTAATTTCTTATCAAGTGTTCAATAATTATTGAAAATTTTATTTAGTATTTATTAAAATGTCAAAAGATGACGCATAAAATAGAGTGAAACTCTTCACAATTCGATGATGCAATTGAAATCGAATTTCAAATCTTCTTCATATCTGGCACAATGAGTTGAACCTTTGAGACTTTGACTTCGTTGCAGTATAATAATTACTTCACATAAAACGCCCGTGGTAACAAACGGAATTAAAATTAATAACAGCTGTGTTGATAAACTAAGAACTCTCCTAAAAAAAGCCGCCAGTAATTATTTCATGAGGGATCTTGGTCTTTTATTCACTTATTAAATCAAAGTTTACATAGTCGCTTACACTGCTGCTATTAGCAGTCGCGAAATATGGATTCCAAATCCAATAAGACTCCGATTCCAAAACTCTTCCTCACTAGTCTCCGCAAAATATTAAAAAGCGTTTTTTATTAAAGCCATGTAGTTATTCTGAAAATTGTTAAGATGCTCCGTCTATTTTAAAATTTAATTCAACAAAACATACACATAGGGCGTGAAAACTATCAAAATCATATCTTTCCACTGAAGAAATCCAAAATTGTGATTTTCTCTAAGAATCAGTAATTTTATCTCTTGCATTGGAAATCGCAACTCTTTCCTTTTAATGATGAGTTGATGTCATTGTACCTCGTCAAAAATATCTGCAAGATATGCGAGAGCGCTTGTCAAGATGAATGATTTGCTAAAATTTGGTTAAATAAAATTTTGTCTTCAATTATTTAGCGACTCGAAGAATACCAATAAATCACAACGAAATCAATTAAGTCTCAGCTGTGGTTTTCCTTTGGAAAGCCATTTAACTTTAACATTTAATAAAATTTCGCCATGTTCGCCACCCACCCCATCGCACAAAATAATATGGATTGAAGTGGTCGAGATTTCACATTGTTTAACATTTTTCTCTGATTCATCCACTACATGTATTTTTCAATTTGTAGGCTTTTTCCATTAACATTAAATAAATTCGTCGCATTACCATGCCTTCAAATTTTTAACGTTTCTTTCTTTAACCAAAAATCCATGGATAGTGGTTTTAATAACGTCTATATTATTTGTAAGGAAAAAATATCAAATTGTCATTTTTACGCAAATTACAACTATTTATATCTTCTAGTGCCAAAGAATCAAACATCGAGTCGATAATTAAAAAAAATTCGATCGAATTCGGAGAAATTTGAAGTATTATAAACAACAGAGACGAACTTGTGGAATAAGTAACACTGCCGCAGAACAGTTTCCTCTAAATTCCAGCATTTAGAGGAAACAATTCCACGGGAGGGCTGCCCGAGCCGCGGGCCCCATCATCAGACCGGCGGGCCGGAAATGGTTGCAATGCCAACCGCCTGACGGCCGGCGGGGCGCATGCGTAATGAATCCCCCTCCGCCCTCTCTTCCTCTATCCCACTTCCCCCATTTCTGAATTGGCGAACTACGCCAAAATTTAAACGCGCTCTCGGAATAACTCGGCCGCGGAAGGGAAGAAGATGGTGGGAAAGGTGCCGCCCCTCAGCCGAAACCCCGCCCTCCGAACACGCGAAGGGGAACCGCCAAGGTCCGTGGAATGCTTAAATATGCATTATGTGAGTAAATTGTGTGTGCGTATAAGGATATTTAATTATTTATGACGACTTCAGGACAGCAGACGTCGCGATGACGCTCAGAAAACTCAACACAATACACACTCGCAAGTTTAAGTTTCAAGAAAGTTTTCGGGTTTCGAACCCTTCTTCAAGAAGGTTTATGAGATAACTCAGCCGGCTTGAAGATGAAGAATCTCCTACAAGTGTGTTTATAAGTGTAGTTCACAAATAATTTACAAGTGTGTTTCATTTTGTTTTCCTGTGCTTCTGTTACGTTGCCTGTCCTCAAGTCATCAGTTGCATCGCAGAATAACTGCTTTAATCTAAATACATATTTTCATACTATATAAATATATGCATGTGTGTATTGTATTTATATATACATGTTTATATATATATATATATATATATATATATATAAACTCACACTTCCGTCTGTATATTTATGCACAGCACACATTGACGCGGCTCGAGGAGGAAATTCACGCATGAATATCCCATTATGTATGCATTTATATAAAATAATTCCACGGACCCGTGGATTTTTTTCTGGAAGGCCTCTATTTCCTTTTCCCTGGAAGGTCACGAATGCCCTGGATGGAGGAGCGGCGAGCGAGGGCAGGGGAGAGGCAAATGGACCCGGAGGCCACCATTACCTGCCCTAAGGCGGCTGAACTTCGGGGAGAAGAAAGAACACGAAGGAGAATGTGTTGGGGTGGGAAGGGTGTAGTGTGATGATGGCGTCCTACCTCCGCTCCCTTCCCCCTTCCTTAAATCCCCATTACACCGTCCCTTTTATTTCCTTCGCCCCCACCCCACCCGTTGCCCTGGGGGGGGGACCCAGACGAGGGGAATAGGGACCCCGCGGCGGGGGCGGCAGCAATATACGGAATAATACACGGACGGGAAAGAGATCGCGTGTACATTTATTTCCTGGAGTTGGTTTCCATAAAACCGTCCCGAAAGAACGGGTGGCGGGATCCTCCGATACCAGGGGTGGCCCTCCGAATCCGGCTCCTCGTTTTCTCATATTCATCGAGGGGCCGTTACGGAATTCCCGTCCGCCTGTGAGCATTGGATCGCACGGCCGCCTTCACCTGTTTTTCCCCGTCACATGTTTATTATCATATTAGTCGCCATCACACGGAGCATTAAGACCCAGGAGAGGTGCCCTCCCGACCATCCATGCAGCACTGCGGTGGATCCCAGCTTGCCCACTACTCCATACTCTCCACAGCTGCTATGAGGATTATTACACGTGTTATATTTTACACTATGACATGCACTACGTCCGGAGATTGTGCTGGTGCACCCACGACTTCCTTGCACGTACAAAATAAATACGAACGGGCGACTGAAACATATCCTAAAGGGTACGTGATCTAACACCCCCCCACACACCCCTGCGGCGGCTTGCGGGGTATTATGTAGATGTATCCTTCGAGTTTGCCTGCTAATTTGACTTAATTGGTGACATTTCCCTTACATCGACATATAATATGCACGAAAATGACAAAAACTTGCTTAAGCTTAATGATTCAGGAAGTTGAGCTCATCAGCACCTAGTTTACACCCATTGCCGTTTGAGTTAATTACTATGTGCATACGATAATACAGGGTGCAGCAACATAACTTCCTTTTTTACTATGCTAATTGAATTGAAAAAAGGAAGTTATGTTACCACACTCTGTATTTCTCTCAGCATTGAAATTTGCTGCCTGAGAATCGAACCAGTTGACCAAGGTGGCCTAGGGTTCCTCTTCGTCTGCAAACCCTTGTCTGCCAAACCGTGCAAGAGGAAGAAATTGTGCCTAGGTACAAGACTTGGACTGTAGGGTGGGTGATCAAAAGATTCCCCAACAAAATCTTGAATCCGCTCGTTGGCTCGGGCAACGGTGTGAGGACGCGCGTTGTGCTGGAAGATGGATTATTCCGGACGACAGTTTCCCGCGCCGTCATTTTGGAACGCACGTCTCAGCTTGGTGATCGTATCGCAGTGTACAACAGCTGTAATTGTTCTTCCACGTTCCATGAAATCAACCGGAAGAACGGCCTTTCCGTCCCAGGACACGGTAGCTGCCATTTTCCGACTCGAGTAGAATGATTGATTGATTTTATGATTTTGGTTAATTTCGAATGACGCATTCAACTTCACCAAAATAAGCTACTGCATTGACTGTCGTTTTGTTCCAGCGTTAGTGTTGAATACCTATGTCTCATTGCCTGTATCAAGCGGCTGGCAAAAGAGTAACGACGCTCGAGGGATTCAGAAGAATTTTGAAGGATTATAGCAATATCTGAAAGAAATTTTTTTTTCCGAAAATTTTCTCGATACTTTTTATAAAAACCTTGTACTCTGCAATTAGTACAATTTACATCACCGTTCATAATGATGAGCATAGTTTTAAAAGTCCATGATTTCTGTTAAGAGTCAGTACATGGGAACTTTCTATATTCCAAGCTTACTGTGTTCATATGCTCCTGGGAGGAGAGGAGTCCGGCTCTAATGGCCTCCTTGGCGTGCACACCCCCACTCCTTCGCCTGTTGCCCGGGCATCGAGACAGGGAAAGCACGCGAGTCGAGCGATGATGACGCGGTCATGGCGCCTTCATTTGCTCCGCACGAAACCGCTAACCCGCGGTCAACAAGGAGTCGAGTTCTTTGTACGCCGATTAATAACAGTATATTGTTTTGAAGATATTTGATGTTTTTACATTCATATGGGTGTCAAATGACTTATGATGCAAAATATAAAGTCAAAAATTAACCGTAAATGAGAACTTAATGTCATCAGTTGTAGCTTGAATATCCGAGCGCTCCGCAAGGACATCTCCAAGCTCTGTTGTTCTATGGATGTGCCCAAGATTTTCCAGATATAAAAGGGTAGTACATAATTTAAATGAGCTGTAGGAACATCGAAAGCACCTAATACACATCTACATCTACTCAATACCCCGCAATGCCGTGTGGCGGGGGATGATAGGGCAGCACCCGTAATTAAGAAAAAAAAAACATGCAAAAGCCACGAACATCAACTCAATATGCCCAAGCCGCCGCAAGGGCGCGTAGCGGGGTATTTAAAAACATATTATTCATTCCTGCAAAAACCCTTACAACCCACACACATGCACACAACAAACCACCATTGCAAGAGGACCGAACCAATGAAATTGGTTCGGTCCTCTTCTGTGTCTAAGGTGCTGCTTTTGTCACCTTCGCTTTTCAAGGATTTCGTGAGATGACGATCTCAGAACTCTTACCTCTCCCGCAGCCGGACACGACACGCGGTTTATCGGGCCGATTTCCGTTGTTGCCAATACGCATACTCAGATTTTTCTTAACTATTTTTGCATAGTTTTTCCTACAAGAAGCAAATATCAATTATCACGCCAGCATTAGGGGCCATCAGAACGTAGACACCATTCAACCAAGTCAAGGTTCTAGTCCATGGAAAGGGTAGTAATACTAACTAGTTTGGGACCCTCATGAAGAAGGACAAATCAAAAAACTAGAAAAGGTGCAAAGAAAGGCTGCCCGATATGTACTGGGGAAGCATAGGAGGATGGATAGTGTGTCTGACATGCTAAAAACGCTGGGCTGGGAACCTTTACAAACTAGAAGGAAAGTAAGCAGACTTTGTGGAATGTTCCGCATTCTGAATGGGGAGAAGGCTTGGGCAGATCTAAGGAAAGAGGCGGGGAACCCGAATTTTATAGGGAGAAATGACCACAATTTTAAGGTAAAATGCCGGGCACAAAGAACGCATAAAAAAATTTTCTTTTCTGAATAAAACAATTGTTGATTGGAACAATTTACCTGCAAAAATTTTTAAGCCCTTTCCTAACAGAGTCCAAACTTTTAAGAAAAGATGTAAACAACTTCTGTAATCATTTGATTGATGTGTTGTATAAAATTAAAGGTAACAGCTTATTTTTTTTTCTTGTTGATTGGGAAACAAATGTTAATGAAATGGGGATTTTCTTTTTTTTATGTACTACAGATTGGTGTTTGGAAATTTCCTTAAAGTGTATTTTTTTCTTTTTTTTCTGACTGATTTTATGTATTATCTTTTGTGACGTTGATTGTATTTCAGAAACCATGTTATTTTTCCAAGGCAAGTTTATTGTAACACTTGGGACTTGTGTGCCACCTGACATTTGTCTATTTGCACATGTACATTTTAATAATAATAATATATGGCTCTCTAATTCATACCACTGGAAAAGGAAATGGTTCTATATTTTAGTTTTAGGAAGAATTTAGCTGAAGATAATAAATGTAAGAATGATGTGAGTTTCTACTAAGGAGCTAAAATTGTGAGGCCGTCGTAGCATTGCACATTCTTTAGTTATTTCTACATCCACTCAATACCCCGCAAGCCGCCTCAAGGGCGTGTGGCGGGGGATGTTAGGGCACTACTCGTAATTTAGAAAGAAAAAAACCGCATGCAGAAGTCACAAAGTTATAGTCCACAAACCAAACATGGTATACATTCATGCAAGAACCCTTTCACCCCACACACATGCAAACACACAAACTACTAAAAAAAATACACATGCACCTACATTTCAACCTAATATCTTTGCTATTTTTAATTTTTTTCCGACTTGTAAATTAAGGTTAAGCGAGAGTAAGTTTATTTCTTTGTGAATATACTCTCAAATGAGTTTCGTATTTTATTAGGCAATGAAGACTGCAAAAGAATCTGATTCCCGTATTGAGAGAATAGGATTGCTAACGACGGGTGAAGTAATTCCTTTTCTAAAAGTTTCATTAAGAGTGCAAAAATTGTTGCATTGAAATGCATATTTGCGGTTGACTTCGTTCAAAGTTACTGTTGCGGAATCTCCCGCAGTTTCTTGGAATTTTTCATTTGGATGACAGATTGATATTTCTCCAGAAATCATCGGAAAAACGTCTTGTCGGCAGGATTTCGAGGACAAAAGGACTCATTTACGAGGAACGCAAGACATTCCCATTGCTCAGACATTTAAGCAATTTCATCCATCTTCTCATCTCACACGATTCTGTCGTCGTGATTTCGACATTGATTAATTTGAAGAAGGTATACAGCAAAACATATTCTCTCCCGACCAGCTCGGCCCGCCAAATTCGACTCGGGCGAAAAAGAACTGTAACAACGCAGCAGAGAAGAAAAAACGAGAAGGGGAAAGGCTCGGAACGCCAACGCATTCCGAAATAAGGCAAGCAGGGGGAGTAATGGCGAGGGTGAAGGGGAAGCACCATCCCCCGGAAGACATTAAAGGGCAGGAACCAGAGTCATCCCATTAACTCACGGCAAGGAGAGGGCAGGGGCGCGTCGAGAAGGCCACACATCCCCCAGAGGTCCAAATCACTCTTCGGGAACGAGCCCATTCGCATTTTTTTCGTTCTTTTTTCCGAAGTGAAAGGCCATTTCGCATGTCGGTGGGTGCAGTCCTCTCGGAGTGGAGGGAATAATGCTCTCCAGATGCCGCAGGGATTACTGACTCCTCCTCGCCCAGCCAACCGCCAGAGGCGAAGCTCCACCGCCTCCGACACATCACGACCCTACTCCAGAAAAGACCGTTCGCATCATCATCATCGGCAGCCTCCGGGTCCGTATAGACCCGATTCTACGTGAGTCGACCACGAAGCTGATGAGAGAGCGGGTGAGGGGCGATCATTTCCCCAGAAAGAATTTCCTGACGAATCTTGGTGGAGGCGAGGGCAGAGATGGGGGTGGGCACATAGCCACGCACATATTAATGCACGGGAAAAGTTCCCCTCTTCTCGTTCGCGTGAGAGAGAAGGGCTCGGCCGAGGAGGAGGAGGCGCGGCCGGGCCGAGAAGACACGGAGCGGGAATGCTTAGTTGGGTGCGGGCGGGGAAGGGGCGGTGGAGGAGGGCAAGAGGTAAGGATTCGGAACGAGATGGAAATCGCTGCATGTGATACGTAATGCTCCTGGGGACCCTGGGGGAAGGGAGGGGGACCGGCTGCCACGAGGTGCTGGACGGCCCCGGCAACCGAACAAACGCCCTTGCTCCAGCGGAGAAGGAATCTTCGACGGAGATTTCAACGCTCGACTGAGTAGGCGGAGCTGCTTGGTGGTGGACGCGGGGAGGGGGCGGGACCCCGGGGGCGTGCACGACGGCGGGCAGTCCGTCAAAGTCAGCCGCACCGCACCCCCACCCCGCTCCACCTGGGGGTGGGGGTGCGCCCCGGTTGCTCCACTTCCCCCGCTCCTCCCGCACGCGGAGACCCACGGACATTCCACGAGATCGCAGCGACTACGCACGAGGCGATTGTCCCTCTTCCATCCCGGGCGATCGGTGGACACCAAACCGCTCACAAATGGGTCACACGCAAGCAAAGAAAGTGAGAGGGAGAGAAAATCAACGACGGAAATGACGATATAAATAAAAACGATGTATTTCCGAAAGATACATCAATGTTTAAATAAAATTACACCGTCCACTGGCGGTGTCAATAAATCATCCTTCTGCTTGATGCGCTCTGCCATTGACATATCCATTGCCCTTATTGTCAATTCAAAAACGATATTTGCAATCCCAGTGTTCATGTGTATCCTCGCTCATAATCTTTGAACAGTTGCTCACATGAGAAAAGTATCCTTTAAAAAAGAATTAATTCGTTAGACGAAGTATTATAGAACTCCTAAGAGGCGCTCATTGCGATCTTCGTTTTTCTACTGTAGTCAGCTGCATCCAATTTCATGGAACGCCTAGCGTTCCAAGGAATATGCAAATAATTAAAACTTGACGCAGAATTTCTTATTAACATGATCAGTCCATCCTTCCGCAGCGCGTCGAAGCGATTTATGAGTGCAGAATAACGTCGAAGTGATTTATGAGTGCAGAATATTATCATTGAATCGCAGGTTTTGATACTGTATTGCATGCACGACATTGCCTTTGAGCTGCTGAAATAAGGTGTGGAAGGAATTTTTGGAATACCAACTTTTAATTATGCAATTTAGGGAAATATGAAGTGATAGAAGATGAAATGAACTGGTCACTAAATGCTTTCAAATTTGAGTGGGGTATTTGACCAAACATTTTTTTCGAACGCGAGTATTTCGATGGAATAACGTATTTTTTGAACTATCAAAACTAGAATCATTGTATACATTATATTGAGGTCGTCTTATCTTTCAATATAGACTGCGATCTCCATGCTTCAAATCTTAAAAACTTTCGTGTTTTCTTCGTGACCTGAGTTTCCAATCTTCTACCATGAATGTGTTTCATCTATGCCATAATTTCTATTTTTTCCAAACTATTTTTCACTTCTTAGCAAGTATAATGATTAAAAGCTTGAGTTTAGGTCACTTTCAGTGCATGGATGTTGCATTAAATGATTTCATCCGAACTGACCAAGGGAATGCTGATGAAAGCAATCCCTTGAAACCTGCATCTACATGAATATCCCGCGATCCACCTAGAGGCTGCGTGGCAGTGGAAGCAAACACCTGGAGGGATAGGTAAGGGATAAGTGAGGATGTGGGGAGGAAGAAAAAAGGGAAAAATATTCTGCACTGCAATGAATCAAATATAGTGCTACGGTAACTGAACTAATCTTTCTCTGGTGATCACAAATTCCGCGTTGGCAATGACAAACTTTAAGATCCCTCCAAAAACAAAATGAAGTTGAAATGGTCCCACGATAGATGTACCCGATGTGGAGGGGTTGATGCTCCTTGTATTTCGAGGGGAGGAAGGGAGAGAAAGAGAAGAGTCCACGTCAATTTGGACGTGAACCGACCTCACAGATTTGACATTTTTCATCACCTAAACACTAAGGGACTGTAGAGAGAAATCAAGATATATAATAAATGTGAAGTCGGATATCCCCAACGGGAGGTGAGATATTACAATTCAAACTCGCGCGAGTCAAAATTTGTGGTATTTAAAAATTTTATAGCTCCTGAAGTAATCAATCCATTATCACCCCCTTGGTATCTCAAAGTGAGTATCTATCGTATATCACGTGTAAAGTCTTATCAAAATGACTGTACAATTTAAAAGAGCTTAAAAAATATCCCTTTGCCGAAAGTTAAGGAAAGTAAATCATTAAAAGAAATTTCAAGAACAGACAACGGGTCAATAAATTAGACACGAGAAGCGCTCTAACCAAAACACAGAATCTTCTTGTGGTTTCATCAGAGATATTAGTTGAACATGAACTATACGGTGTTCAGTATTCAAGCTTTAGGAATGTCATCTTAGGTTTGTGATCTTCAGGCATTTCTCTCTGGTGCTGGCCCAGGGACTAGTTGGAATTTATAGGCAGGTTGCAAAGGCGTTCGGAATATATCAACATAACAGCTCGTCCGCAGCAATAAATCATAGCTTTTATTTTGTACAACTTGTTATGTATGTGGAATTTAATGGCATCTGAGTATTTTTTAAGTCTTCATTGACACAATAATTAAAAAATCGTAAGTCATTTGAACCTGAGAGCGGCGATTATTAGCGACGAAAGGTCTGGCAGTCGACGTGCTAGGAGTCATACTTCAGGTAATTACCACCAATGGCTCAATATTCGTCGCTACACTCGTGAGTGATAACTTTCAGGCAACCAGTGACGCGTGATATATGAATCAGCATCCCGGGCCGAGCAGAGAAAAAAGGCCCGGCCATCAATCTCACTGCGGGGGGCCCGGGTCGGCAATGACTAACCTTATAATGCTGCCAAAAACAGAATGAAGTAGAAATGGTCCCATGATAGATGTTCCCGAATGGCTCTTCCTATTCCCTCCCGAATGGTCTCGAAAATCCCATTTCAAAGGTTATGAGGAAAACAAATGACTTCGGCTCGAAGACAACGATCTTTTTGAAAGATTGATGCCTAATCTATTGCATTGCACATTTGGAAGACCATAATACCCTCCAAAGTTAATTTTATTGATAACTCTCATTATAGTTGGTATGAAAATACAAAGCCGTCGGGCTCTACAAAAGAATTCCAATGTACGGATTGAATGAGAGCAATTGATGACAGCAATAGCAAGTTCTGGGCACTCATTCGGCAATAATTATTTTATTAAATATCAATAACTATTGCCTTATGTAATTAAATAAGCTTTTTCGTCCAGAAAGAGAGGAATATTGCTTTTAAGAGCATTATCATAGTGAGATAAGAAATATGAAGAGTCATACGGGGTTGACCCGCTTACATATCGTTGGCATTGGAAAGGTATAAGAAATGAAAAGAGGAACGCAAAACCTGAAAGCTCTCTGTAAATGAGCCTAGCGAACAGAACGCTGAAATGAAAAACCGGTCTTCGGGATAAGTTTACTGGGTTAATCAATATGATATCCATGCTCTGAGTTTCTTGGCACAATATAGAAAGGGCTTAATCGCTCATGATTGCACTAAGGAATAATTAATGAAATACAATAAGAATTTATTTTGAAAGCCCGGAGTTGGCATCTAGCACTTTACCATTAAGCACATGAGGAAGTTCTCAAGGTACTAATGGAACCCTCTTTGATTGCATTCATTAAGTTTTGCTTCGTCAATTAGGATGCGATGTGAATGGGTTGATGCTCCTTGTATTTCGAGATAAGGAAGGGAGAAAGAGAAGACTCCACGTCAAATCGTACGATCTCACCATTTGACTTTCTCATGACTTAAATATTGTGGAGAGAAATTTATAAATATAAATTTGTAGCCAGATATCCCCAACGCATGGCGAGATGTCGCAATTAAAAAAATGTGGCATTTTAAAATTCAATAGCTTCTGAAGTGATCCATGCAGCTTTAAGATGTTGAATTATCTTAAGAAATTAAACATGGATTTCTACAAAGTTAAGGCCTCAACCATTCAGTGCATGTTGAATTATGTTAACGGTACAGGTTAAATTTACTTCGTAAATTTGAGGCAGGATACTTATCTGAGGATGGTATATTAGGTGCCCTGACGGTAGATGCCCTGATGGTAGACAGATCACCAACGCAAAATCAGGGAGATTTATTGCAGAACAGATATATTTAATGTCGTTATTTCTTCGAACAATTACAGATCATAATAGCTGTGACAACAATCGTGTAGGTTTTGATTAGAATTGGTAATTATATATTTGTCAATATCCTACATGTTTCTTCCTGCATTTTATTCTTTTTATTTAATAGACCCATCTTTTTAATAGTTCAATAGCATGATCTGAATATACGTATCCTGTTGGTAAATATTGTTGGGAAAGCACCAGATCTTACTTCACCTTAGGGACGAGTTTAGCGCAGATATTTCGCATCGCAAACTTTGCATAGACATTTTCGAGTAAATATCCATTGGTTCACAGGTAGCACTCAGCTGAAGACAGAGATATACAGTTTTCTGGAAATTCCTTTGCCATGGCTGGGGATAGGAGTCGCGTCTCTTCAAGAAAGCTTCTCCATTCCTCACGCGTAACTTGCAATTTAGCACAAACGCACTCCTCTGTTAAGTGACTAGATCAAAAAGGCATTTGTAATCCAATTCCCCGGGGAAAAAACGTTTCGCAAGCGGAAACCGATATTTTTTTAATTTAGCAACAACACGCGATTTGTTCCCCGTATGTGCTTAAAGGGTTGGGGAGAGGCGGAGTGAGGCGGAGGGAGGAGGACGAGGGAGAGGGCAATGAGTCACGGGAGCGATAATTCCACTCGGGCCGGCGACGGCGTGACGAGAGCGACGGAGGGAGCGACAAAGAAGGGAAGAAGCAGTAACTCCGCTCCCCCTCTGCCCTCCAATTCGCACGCTTCATTGCCCTCCGTCGAGGGCTCTCTGCTCCCTTTGCTCCTCTGCCCTTGTCGACATCGTCATAAATACCTCGCGATCCACCAAAAAGGTGTGCGGCAGGGGGTGCAAGCACCAGGTGGGAAGGGTAAGTAATAAGGGAGGATATGGGAGAGGAAGGGTAAAGGAACAGGCAAAGATATTTTGTACAAAACTATCAAATAACGTGCAAATATGTTTTTATGTTGGAGGAAGACAAAATTCAAAACAATGGTTAATTCAACTAATACATTAGTAACTTGTTATGAGACCAAAGGGAATAAAAATTAACCAAAACCATTCAGATGTCCACCAACACAAGACAGCTCATGCGGAACTGAAAACTAAGAAGGGGAAATTCCACTATTACATGGCCGTGCAATTCATATAAACTTGTCTTCCTTCACCTGCAGCATAGTCCTCAACAATGCTTCGACGAGCGCCAGGGGTTGTCTGGCGAAGGGTTCCAGGACACCAACCTCCATGGAGTTAGTTTTGGTAAATGCGATGGTTTTGAAAAGACATGCGTCGTATGGAATTCACATATTATCTGGGTAGGGGGACCATGCCTTATCCCCTGCGCCGTCTGCGTCCTTCCCGAGGCAGGCACCCACAAATCGGCACAGCTTGGGCGAAGCTGAGAGTGCCCAGAGGACTGTCCCGGATTCTACACTCTTGTCATCACAGGGCAACCGAAACATCATTATTACATTTGGCTACATTTAGGCTCTTGAGTTTTTTTTCGGTTTCTGGGCAGATATTTCCGAGTCTTCCAATTCATCTTCTATCTCCCTGTATGATCTCTAACGCAAGTTGAGGTAGCATGCACTTTCGAGATCTCCACAGGTACGCTTTTGGTTGTAACTTCAATCTAATTCATTACATCATTCGTCAGCCCTGTTTTGTAGCGCTCTTTTTAGAAATTCTTTCTTCTTCATTTAACATTCGATTCCAACGAAGACAAAACTGGGAATGTTAATACAAAAAGACAAGTAAACAATATATTACAAACGAGATGATTATAAAGATCGATGAGAGAAATCGATGGAAAGATGTAAACACATAATTAGGCGGAAGGAAATACAATGAGATAATAAACTTAGGTAGAAAATTTATAGAAAGAAAGAATCGGGTAGAATGTATTACGACATATACGAGTAGACTATCGGGATAGAAGACTAATCCGTCTAAAACTAAACCTCTACGCATCTCAGATTGCTCAGGTGCAAGCGGCGGATGGAGAGCCCGGATGAACAGTGTTAGTGAGGGGAGTAAGTCAGGGGTGTCCATTATAAATAATGATAGCGGAATAGAACATATAAGTTACGTTATAAAATTGAATTATTATTATACATTTATTAAACATTATTATTAAAGTTTAGGTTATAAAAAGTTCACAGTTTTTTAGCCTTAGGTAAATACTTCGTCATTAATGATTTGTAACTAAAGCTAACATCATTCAAAATTAATGTAGACATTCAATTTGGCTTTTGTTGAACAAAGTTTTTGCGAGCGAGATTGATACTCCATAGCCCCTTCTTCCACTTAACATTATAAAAAAGACAAAAACAAACATCCAAGCCCTAGGTGGAGGAAAATCCAGCCAGGCGGGACTGGAATACACGACCTCTGGATTGGCAGGTGAGGGCGTTACCCCCGCCGCCGCCGGCACCGGTACCTCCTTGTAAAGCAAAAATCTATCGCAAAAAAGTGAACAAAATAAAATTACGAATAATATCATCAAATAAAAGCAGAGCCTAGACATACCATTTTACATTCCGTCAATCTAACATGGCCATCTACGTCCACGTTATCGGTATTCAAAAGAGAGAAAATGCTTTCTCTTTGACTATTGTTAAATGCGCACATTAAAATAGATTCTATATCTTCATCTAATTCTACACACATTTTGAAATGCGTCTTCATTTTGTAGAATTCGTAAATACGCTCGGGATTTTAAAATTTGACTGGGGTCATATTTACGTATCCACCGTCACATCCAACGTATCGAACGTACGTATTTTGCTCAATATCTCATTTTAAAAATAAATCCCAATTTGGGAATCAAAGTCAATACATTTTCATTACCCGATGACTTTTTTCCACCATGTTAGACATTTCGACTAATTTCTCGGGTAAGTTCAATGAATACCCTTGTAACAAAAACACTTGAATATAATCGCTGATTAAGATGGGCCGTCCCTCGGCTCTGCCCACGATCGCAGTACTTATCATGAAAAATTTCAGTAGTTATTAAAAAAAATAATTCATTTTAAATTCAATTGTTAAGCGTGTGTTCATATTTTTACTAAGCATGCGAATGTCTTATCCGCTCAAGGTTACTTCCATTTACACCAGAAACAAAGCGAACGGAGTAGCAACTCGCAAAGGACTTTGCAAACCTGTTTTTCTGCCACGGCCGTGATAATTATTGGTGGAAATTTCCTGCGCTCTTGTGACGGTCGAGAAGAGAAAATTAGCATGCGCTGGCGAAAGGGAACAGTGGTGGTGGGCCGCACGTAACAACGCTATATTCACTCTCACTCGTCCGGGGCAGATGAAGAGCCTACAGCCTCCCCTTCCTCCACCCCGCGCCGTCGCCAAAATCTGGACGCAGACGAAAGGGAGAAGAGCACTGCGCTAAAGAGAGAAGTTGCGAAGGTGATAATCCCTTCAATCATTTAACGGGGGCATTCAGTTACGCGAGGTTAAATTCCGTTCATTGTTGAATCTAAACTCTAAACACTGAATGAATGGACCGAAAGAATAACGATTCTAGCATATTCATGTTTCTCCTCGAGGGTCGAGAATTTCACCTCGCCGTTTCACTGGAGTGTTTACTCCGGTCATTTTTACTACGCATCACGATTATAAACTCCATTTCTTTTCAAAAGAGTTCGTTATTTACATCTACACCTAATCATTCAAGTCGCCACGAGAGCGTTGGGCAAGAGGAGGCGACCAGCCAACAGTAATTAGAATAATGTGTGAATAGTCGTATTGATAAAAACGAAATTCCGTTTTAATTTTCCAAAGAACTTGGAGAATTATTTACGTTTCAATGCATATCGATAATGTTCAGGATATAAATACTATATTTCCTGAAGTCAAAAACGCTGGGATTGCAGCAGTTCCAAATAGACAAGGGAAATAATTTGATTAAGAATTTCACCGATATGGTGAGAGTAAATTTAATTTCTATTTAATTTTAATATTTGGGGCTGGTCCTAACACCACGCCTCTCATGGGGAACACCTACCATGACAATATGCGGTTCCGCTTTAAAGAAATTCGGCTTCATTAAATGATTGGTGGGGAAATGTAATGAGAAAGTTAAAGAGTGGTGTTATTTTGCTCTAGTTAGACCTCATTTGGAATATGCCGCAAGTACTTGGGATCATGGGAGAAAATTTGACAAAAAGAATTAGATAAATTCCAGATAAAATCCGCCATATTCGCGAAAAATTGTGATACCTGTAACAGTAAGAAGAGTGTGACAGGTCTTTTAGGGGAAAAAGGCTGGGAGCCACTTGAGATCCGAAGACAACAAGCGAGACTGAGACTTTTAGAAAGATTCAGAACCAACGAGTTTAACGATGACACCAAAGGAATTATATTGACCCCACACTATATAGGTAGATCAGACCACAAAGATAAAATAAGGGAGATAGATTCAAATACTCATTCTCTCCCAGAGTAGTCAGGAATGATAATAGTAAGAAATCGAAGTCACCATAGAAATGTTAAAAACATTTAATTTACAATTCGGAACCAAATTAAACATTGCGAACACATCAGGCATATTTGTTAGTGCATGTGTCTGTTAGTTGGTAGTTTGAGTGTTTGTATGATTGTGGGTTGTAAGGGTTCTTGCATGAATGTATACAATGTTTGGTTTGTGGATTGTATAAATTTGTGGCTTTTGCATGCTTTTTTTCTTAATTACGGGTGATGCCCTAACACCCCCCGCCACACACCCTTGCGGCGGCTTACGGGGTCTTAAGTAGATGTAAATAAATACATAATAAATCCACACCGTACTTAAACAACTACGTATTCCAAAATGAATAAATTACAGGTAATGTGTTCATTGTCATCGTACATTTTTTGACACAACATACATATATACACATCAGACTATTGCATAGGACATATTCACCTAATTCCACTACAGATTCATACATATTTTAGTCTTTTTGAGCAGAACACTTTCTCGTGGGGAACCAAAATCAATTTTTCCAAAACAAATCTGAAAAAAAAACGTTTCCGTGTTGTTTTCATTACTCACGACTCATCATAGCATCGTTAAACTTTTGAATGCATTTTAAATGGATAAAATAGGAGCTGCTGCTTTAGAAACCGGGTACGCGATGTTGACATATAAATGAAAATAGGAAAATGTATGCAACATTTAGAAACGTCTCGTGGAAACTGCACCTCCTTGTCTCTTTTGTTTTTCGACCTATGAATGTAAGTACATCGTGAAACATCTTAGATACTTAACTAGACGTCGATGGATTTTAATACACATAAGAATATTATTTTTTCCGAGTTATATTATAATATATTTTCCGTAGGGTAAATTACGCTTCGCATAAATAAAATCATCGTTTGTATAGAATTAGAATGTTGTGAAATGGTGAATTCAGCGGGAAGTTTTCGTTAAAAGTCGATTTCCCTTTTGATAAGGTACAGAGAGAGAGAGGAATCCCTAAAATAATTCGATCCCTTTCAATCTTTACCGCCTTGACTCACAAATTAAAATATTCTAATTATGCACCTAAAACTATTCTCTCTTTCGCCAAAATTTTGTACCGAGTTATTAAAAGTCATTCCCATGAAAAAATAATTACTGTTTATCCAGCAACGCACATGACGCAAGTCACAACAGTAACTTGAGGGAATGGGCTGAGGGTGACCTTTGTATCGTTTACCCCTCATGCAGTTATTCCAACAAAATTACTGAATCCCTTCAACGCCATGCAATTATGTCGTTAAATACTAATGTAAGCGGCTGGCTCGCGGCTCACTAATGGTGCATAAGAATAGCACAATTGTAAATATAAAGAGACCTACAGGATGCGAAGAAGGTATTCAGGTTTTAGAATTGAATTTGCCTGTACAGATTTGATGGAGATAATTAGAATTGGTAATGTATATATTTGTCGATATCCTACATGTTATTCTTTATATTTAATAGACCCATCTTTTTACTAGATCTACACCATATTGCCGAAACCGGGCAAGGATCACTCTGCCCCAAATTCCTTCCAGCTAAAAAGCCTTCTCCCGGCCCTTCCAAACAACTGGAAGGAATAATACTCTGGAGTCTACAACCACTTATAGAAGACATTCTTCGACCAGAGCAATTGGGCTTCCGTTGACCATCATCAGCCATTCACTGCCCGTCTTACTGAAGAGCTCGTTTTCGGTTACATTAATCGAATGTGCACACAGGTTGCCTTCTTAGATCTCGCCAAAGCTTTCGAAAAAGTCTGAATTAAAGGACTTTTTCATAAGATAACAACTCTGTCAATTCCAGCACATCTCAAGAACATTATTAACTCATTTGTAACAAACCGCTTTTTTTATACCTCAAGTCTCCGACGCCTTTTCCATAATTTCCAATCACATCCGGCGTACCACAGGGTGCAGTGTTATCACCCTTTTTGTTCAATCTGCATATAAACGACGCTCCTTCTTATCCACGTACTAACTTAATGCTGTATACAGACGACACCGCAATCTCCGCTCATTCATTACATCCGGATAAAGCAAAATATTACCTACAAGAGCATCTGGATTCTCTATCAGACTGCAAACTCTCTTGGAAACTCTCAGTACAATCCAATTAATGCAGCGTTGTTAACTTCTCCAGAATAAGCAGAAAGGGTGAAGGCCAGCCACTCCGACTCTCAACCCATACCAAAG
This sequence comes from Hetaerina titia, assembly GCA_037158775.1. NCBI lineage: Eukaryota > Metazoa > Arthropoda > Insecta > Odonata > Calopterygidae > Hetaerina > Hetaerina titia. The sequence goes on from CM073769.1 coordinate 16,676,852, forward strand.
AAAAAAGAAGAGAAGTTTCTAGGAGTCATTCTAGATAAGAGACTAACCTTTAACTCCCACCTCACTTCAGTCTTGGGGAAAGGGTGATTAAATATTGTTGCATGCAAGTACTTCCTTCGCGTGATTAAAATTTAACTAATATTGGTGTTCAGGTAACATGTTTCAGTTTTGCATTCAATTTCATTCTATTTTACGGGTGGTGACCTAAAACCACACCCCCGCGGCTGCTTGCGGAGTATTATGTAGTCGTAGATGTTTTCATTAATCATCCCGAAATATTCCATTTAGTTCCCAATAAATGATTTTCAAAGGTTGTTAACATTGATCAATAATAAAACGCTAATTGGTTTACAGGAATATATTTCTCTTTCGTAAAACAAACTCTTTTTACGGAGATTCGACTGTGGTAAAACATACCATTTGGGATATCGCCCAAGGCCCTTGTCATGCAGCTCCATTCCCGATTCAATGTCGTTCGCGTCCATTTTCGTCGCATAGAGGTGAAAGAAACGATATCTTTCTTACGCCCCCCAGACCATCACACCTTCCAACCGTTGACGTGAGCACGAACCTCGGGATGAGCGACTCGCCTATTGGGCGCAAGTGAGTCTCGTCCCGACGTCGACTCGATCGTTCGCGTCGGGTTACACTCGTTTGGCGCACGCCTGAAGACAAATCAGCGATCGCTTGCTTCCCGCTACATTCCCTCGCAGAGAGGGCTGGTCGATCTAAAAAAGAACACCGCCGTGGGCAACGGAAGGAAAGGAGAGACGCATATATTCCCTCACCTGGGAAGACGGGAGAGGAGAGAAACGAAATTAAAACTCCATCCAATTCTGGAAAAAATATTTCCCCATTGATCGGAAACAGAAATATAAATGTAGGAGGTAATATAAACAATGAAACAAAGTACAAAAGAAACTGGAAGGAAAAACAACAAAATTAAAATATTTGCATTTACGTTTCTTATTTATATTCCGTGAATGAGTCAAATTTATATCATCATCATCAGTATTTCAATCCTAGGATTGGTTTACTGCAGCTCTCCATTCAGCTCTATTTAATGTAAATTCCATCAATCCCTGATACCTTCTCTGTTCTAAGTCCTTAATTTGTCCCATGTACATGTCTCTTGGTCCTCCTCGTGGAATTTTCCCTTCTATTTTTCCTCCTATTATATTTCTCATCAATCTATTGTCCCTCGATCTGTGTCCAATGCATGTATTTCTTCTTTGACGCAGAGTTCTCCATATCCTCTTCTGCTCTTCCATATACTTGTTCGTTCCTTACTTTTTCTGTCTATTTAATCTTTATCACTCTCCTCCAGGACCATGTTTCAAATGCTTCTATTCTTATAATGCAACCATTTCAGAGAGTAAAAATCATTCGCCTTGACCGGGATTCGAACCCGGATCCCTCGATATCCGGCCGAGTGATTTAACCAATTAATTAATTAATTTAACCAATTAATTGGTTAAAGCACTCGGCCGGATATCGAGGGATCCGGGTTCGAATCCCGGTCAAGGCGAATGATTTTTACTCTCTGAAATGGTTGCATTATAATGCACACATAGCGGGTGACTCCGTTAAAGTTACTTTCACAGTTTCTTGAAATTTGCTTCTATTCTTCGCTGGTCCACTTTTCCAATGTTCCAAGTCTCAGAACCATAGAGCTCCATGGTTCACACGAAAGTCTTGACGAATTGTTTCCTTGTTTCCAGCCTTAGGTTCTTTAAACATATTAATTGCCTCTTCTTCATGAATGCATTCTTAGCCTGGGTTATTCTTCGCTTGATGTCGGTCGAACTCCTTCCATCCAATGTTATGCTGCTGCCCAGGTAGATGAAGGATTCCACTTGCTCTAGTTTCATCCCTCGATTTGTGATATCTGCATTCAGCTTTTCTCTTCCGCACACAAGAATTTTAGTTTTCTTCTTCCTTGTGTGAAATTAAGCCGAGTGGAATAATTGTAGCAGATGCTTAGCTAGTAGTGACGCTTCATCAATAGTCCTCCAGCATCTTTCATCTTTTTTGTTCTAGTCTTGAAACTTCTTCCGGTCTGGCCCATGTAGCACATATCGCAGGAATCACATTTCACCTTGTGAATGGCGGAATGCAAGAGGCGTTCTAGGTTGTCTTTGTTGCGGCAAAGAATTTTTCCCTAGGTATGTGGATTATGGAATGATATATTAAACTTATTTGATTGCATTTTCAGGCAATCTTATTGGAAAGATCATCTACAAACAATAGACGATACCACTTTTTGGGATTTTCTTGTGTTGGAGTAAGGGGCCATAACTGTTTAATAGCTTTAGATTTGAATTTTTTCTTTAGGAGATTGGTGAAAATGTTTACACTACATCCATTGGATACCGCTATTGATGTTATGGTGTCCAGCTAATGGTTGAAATTTTTTATAGTTGGGGGTAAATTAACAAGTCGGTCTGTCATTGAATGGAACACTGACAGTTCCTGGTTCGTAGGGTGGCAGGAATCGGTGGGAATGATCACTGTAGCATAGTTTCCTATTTATGCCAAAACTATGTTTATCATCTATGACAGATGTGGAAAGGTCAAGAAAGTTCAACTTTTTCCCGGATTCGATTTCCCCCCCTTCCTCATACAGGCATAAATAAGATGTATCACAATCTGAATCTTGTCTTGTTCCTGAATATGGTTCGATGAACTGAAACGCGTTTTACGTTACTAATACATCAGTAGAAAAGTGCAAATTTGTTTTTCTCATAATGCAATACAGATCATGATAATTCCCTCGACGCTCTCCAAATGAACTCGGCTGTCCAGCTCCTTTCTCTCCGTGAATCTTGAGGACTTCCTTCGAATTCCTCCGGCACACCCGTCATGGAGGGCCTTAGTGGAGTGCTTCGGGCCAACACTTCTTTCCGTTTCTCTATCTGAGATTCCGTGGAAAACTTGGGGCAGGAACATTGTGTGTATTAGGGTTAAAGATAAACTAGGGTAATAAATTAAAACCAGAGAAGACATATGTAACATGAGAATAGTTGAAATAACCTGATGACGATGACATTCGTATATAAGAGAGTTATTCGTCCTCCACACCTTAGCGGTGGCTAACAGGGAACTAAAACATGCTAATACAAAACTAAAAGTCCTCGAAGTCTCTCCCGGGAATGACGCAGATGCAAATGAAAAACCTAATCACTCGGAGACGGTTACATCACGCAGGGTGCCCCAAGGCCGAAGGGGATGTCGAATCCGCGACCTTTTCCAAATGACCAAAGATTCCGCTTCCGAGAGAGAAAAAGTCTCGGCTCTGCCCACACCGACTCCACGCCCCCAGTGGCCCTCCGGCGAGGCGTCCCCCTCCCACCACTGACCGCGCTGCATCTTCACGGCCTTCGAGAGTCACAGTCGTGCAAAGGCGGGCGGGCCGTCCAAACGAGAGCGAGTGCTCCCCCCCTTCTCGCCCACCCCCCACACACAAGGAACAGTTTAGCCACGGACCACGCCCACCGCCCGCCTGCACACATGCGCCCTCAACTGTCGCGTCGGTCGCCGCCGCCGTCTACGGCCACGCAGGGATGAACCAGCCCGGTGCATTTTTAAAACGATAACGACCATGGGAAACGTGCACCCTCTCATAAATCACGTGATCGCAGAACGAAAGAGAAACTATATGCAGGTATGACGACTAAAATTACAAAAAACCCCTAGTTACGATCATCCGATATAAACAGCAAATGTGCTCAATATCCATATAAAAGTTTCAATGTGCCGTTTAAACAAAGCTGAGAATGACATATGCCGTGCTGACACGAAGTTTTAGTCTGCTAATAAAAGAGAAGCATATCAGTAACATGTAAGGAAAAGCATAAGAATAAATATTATTAAATCTTCCGCTATGGAAGTTACGCATTGTATAAACCTTAACTTATGAATAGATGGTTTTATGCATAATGGTTAATTTGTATGGAAGACATGCATTGCAAAACGAATAGCATAACTTTATGTGTTAATGGCTAGTGCCTTAACGGCCCCTACCACACGACATGTTGCGGCTTGCAATTTGTTTTGTAGACGTACGCCATCTATAAATTAAAAGTCCTTAGTATTAGTTGGTGATAGCCTATACGCTAAAGAGAAACCTTCATGTATTGATATTTGCTTATGATGAGAAATCAGCCCCTTCGCTAAATTCGCTGTGATTGCATTTCTTTGGAAAAGAAGTAAACGCTAAAATCGTATGGGAATGGCATGTTTCAGTTTATAGAGGTAATGTTGGTGCGAAAGGGCAAATGGAAGACAAGGCTACTCGAAACCTCGACACCACCCACTTTCGAATAGATCAACTGCCTCGAGTCGATGGGGGAGAGGAGGTGGGATGGAGAGGGAGGGGTGGTTTGGGAGAGAGGTGGAGGGAGTTAGGGGGTGGAGAGAGGGAGGGGGTGAGGGGAAGGGAGGGGTTGGAGGGAGTGAGAGGAAGGAAGGGGGTTGGAGGGAGGGAGGGGTTGAAGGGAGGGAGGGGTTGGGAGTGAGGGAGGGGTGGTTTGGGAGAGAGGTGGAGGGAGTTAGGGGGTGATGGGAAGGGAGGGGGTTGGAGGGAGTGAGGAGAAGGGAAGGGATTGGAGGGAGTGAGAGGAAGGGAGGGGGTTGGAGGGAGGGAGGGGTTGAAGGGAGAGAGGGGTTGGAGAGAGGGAGGGGTTGGAGAGAGGGAGGGGTTGGAGGAAGTGAATTGGAGGCAGAGAGGGAGGGAGGGGTTGGAGAGAGGGAGGGGTTGGAGGGAGAGAGGGGTTGGAGGGAGAGAGGGGTTGGAGGGAGAGAGGGGTTGGAGGGAGAGAGGGGTTGGAGGGAGAGAGGGGTTGGAGGGAGAGAGGGGTTGGAGGGAGAGAGGGGTTGGAGGGAGAGAGGGGTTGGAGAGAGGGAGGGAGTGGATTGGAGGTAGAGAGGGAGGGAGGGAGGAGTTTTGGAGGGAGGGAGTGGATTGGAGGTAGAGAGGGAGGGAGGGAGGAGTTTTGGTGGGAGGGAGGGGGTTGGTGCAGTCCCCACGCACGCAGATTCACATTTCTGGGGTACCTCGAAGGTCACCCGCTAATTACCCGCCCTCTTTCCACCCCCTCCTCCCCCAAGGGGCGGGAAGGGCGACATCCTTTGGCGGCGGCGGTGTCGGAGGGGGTGGGCGGAGGCGTGTGTCTTCCGCTGGCTAGCTGACTGATTGACTGCCCTCCGAGGGTGTTCCCTCGGTGTGGGGGTGGGGGTCCTAGGGTGGAGTGAGAGGGGGAGGGCGTTCGAGAGATGCACGTGTTCTGGTGAAGAGAGGGGGGAGGGGGAAGGAGTGGCTCCCTCTCCGCGCGCACACTTCCTCGCCCCCCCGAACACCCGCTAGAGACACCAAAGGGGAGATATTCGCGAGCCACCCCATTTTTTGTATTGTAAAATGGTATAATATACAGGTATACAGGTTACATTTTAATGATGTGCATATCTAAATTGCTGTAAACTGTAATTATAAATTAGTGTTATGCAATTACTCTCACGACACACGTACCACACTACGCCAGGATTCAAATAATCTCAATCCGAATTACAATCAAAGAAGATTCTTTAAGGGCGACTAACAGCTTGCCGAGGTTTACTGACTTTTTAATGCAAGGTTTGTATAGAAAGTATCAGGCTTTCCTGACGTGCGCGTTAAATGCTTAATTCAGACCGTTTCGGTTAAGTGTCCGCATGATCGCAGATCGTATTGGCATTAATAATATAACAGTGCACGCACCATTATCACTGAAACTTTGGCGATTCGAGAGATCTGCGCTGAACTCGTCCCAAAGGTCTTGACGAAGGACCAAGAGCAGAGACGAGAGTGTCTGCTTGCGATGACCTTCTGCAACGGTATCGGGGTGATTCCCCAACTCACGACTTGGCACGAGTATTTACTATTCCCAAAAGTTAAATCCTCCCTTCCTCAAAGTACACCACCACCATGGAACCTTGTGTGCCGCTAAAGAATCTTCCACGCTTACCCTTAAAGGCTTTCCGGAATCCGCCAACCAGGGAGCCCTCGACTCGTGGAAGAGCTGGTAAAAGTGTGTCCACGCTCAAGGGATGTACTTTGAAGAATTTTGAGGCAGTGTAGGAATATCTGAAATAAATCTATTTTTACGAAGATTTTCCCGATAGTTTTTATACAAACTATGTAGTTCTCGATTTAAAATTGCAGGATATAGGGTGAGGGTAAGGTTTCTAAGAGGTGAAGAAAGCTGGTAAAGATAAATTGACAAGTGAGGATAACAAACAAATACTTATTATACATACTTATGTATCCGTATGAGTAGAAAGGAACATGTGAGTGAAGTGACGTGCGAGTGAGTGAAGGAATATTGGAAGAGGGCAGAGGACACTGCGGATGGAGGGAGGCTGTTTGCTAGGTGGGGGCGGAGGAGGGCGCGCATTTGACGGAGGGGCTGAAGAAGTAGAAAATGTAAAACTAATAGCAATCTTGCCCAATTTACGATGACCGATCAATTAAAAGCTAAAGTCGGATTATTGGGAATTCATTAATAACAAGACTTTAATGTTTGAAAATATTTCGAGTGGGGATTTTAACCGCGTAACATTTATAAAAAAACAGAATCCTTTCTCCGGCGTTCCCATTTGATTACTTCGGATTAAGCGTAATGTGTTATTTTATTCCGGCTAATACAGTCCAAGATGAACCTAGTGGGTCGCTCGCCTTCCCTACCCAGTTTCAAACCAACATTAACCACTTTTCATTGAAATTGAACGAACAAGAATACCCACCGTTGCGTGGCATGCGACAAACTAGAGCGGGAACAAAGCACGTATTTGCACCTCAGCCGAAGGAAATAGACCGAATAGAAAGAGCCCATTTTTATGATGGCCATTCCCCGGATATCTCAGCGAAACTCTAAAGGCTACAAATTTACTGTGCTATAGTACAGTCACGAGAGGTCATTTTGTCTCTTTGAAGCTCTTGAATATCCGATTGCAAGTTCTTCCAAGATGTGAATATTCTTAAATTTTGCAATTTTTTTATATTAACCATTTTACGTTTCTCACATAAATAACGAGGATTTTAATCACATCCAGTTTGAAAGTCAAATATGGTGTCCCGAAATGTCTTGCATCCAAAACAATCATCCTGCTCTAACTCACAATCTCATTATTGGGGAAGGCTATACGGGGAATATGAGCACAAATTAACAAAAAATAGGATTAATTAGAAGAGTACTGCGTAAAGGTGATGAAAAGTCAAAAAGAAATGTTATCTTTCGCCGGTTAAGGTCTCTTTTAGAATATGCTGCTAGCATATGGGATCCTCACGAAGTTGGATTGATTGCCGAATTGGATCGCGTGAAGCGTAGCGGAGCTAGATTTGTTAAGCGTTGTTATGATAGACTTAGTAGCGTTCCAAAATAATAGAGCAAATAGGCTAAGAATCACTTAATGGGGCGAAGGTTAAATTAAAGATGTAAGCTCTTGCATCAATTGGAAGGACGTCTCTTTAGGGTGATGTTGAAAGTGTATTATTACCCCCATCGTACCACGGTAGGAGAGATCGTGGCCATAAAGTTAGAGAGGGTAAAAAATAAGGAAAACTTTACACTTCCATCCACTTTTAATGCAATACGACCATGGTTTCGATGCTGCGCATCATCATCAGGTGTAAGATGCTGTATGTAGACTTATATTTCGATGATGCGCAGCATCGAAACCACGGTCGCATTGCATTAAAATTTTGTGGAAGTGTAAAGTTTTACTTATTTTTTACCCTCACCATGAAGGAATTCCACAAAGTTAAGCCTGAAACTGTTAGCTTTAAAATTAGAGAGATTAAGTGCAGAAGAGATAGATTTAAGACTCCATTTTTTCCATGAGCGGTAAGGGATCACAATGAACTAACGTTTGTCCGACCGCGCTAGGAAGGGAAGGTGTTTTGGATCAAGGGTAATCTGGATTGTAATCACCCCCTGCCACACACCCTAGCGGTGGCTCTCAAGGTACTAAATAAAACTAAAGCTTGAAGGTTTTCCTAGCCGATAGTAGGCATGCATGTGAGACTCCGAAGTTTCCGTCGTAGGAAGGGCACGAGGGTTCGAGACGAGACGAGGGGAGGGGAGGATAGGGAAATGGGTGGGTGCTCCAGCCCCGCGTCAATCCGCCGCCCGCTTCCTTCCCCCCTCGCGGCAAGAAGGCGCTCTCCTTCGGCTGCGGTTGCGCTCCCTAAGTCCACGCATCATCCTATGAACACGAGGACACGAATTGCTTCCAATTTCGCGTCGCCGATTTCAGCGAGATGCCGCTCGCTCTTTCCTGGCACCCGCACGCGTCCCGGGGCGAATGCTTTGAAAATGATTCGCCAGCAAGACGAAACGAGGGCGACCGCGTCAAGGCCATGCCGTTGGCGAGACCATTAAGAAAGTTCATTAAAATTTAATCCAGCCGTCTTGATGCCGCCGCAAAAAGCAAAGCCAACCGAGTCCCCATCCTCCCCGTTCACTTTCGCCCCTTTTTAACAAGACGAGGAGGGGGTGGAGGGTGGAATAGAAGAGGCCTTCCCCACCCCCCTTCCCCGAAGATACGCCGCCCGCTAATCAACACAAAGCCTCGCTCCTCCGTCCTCCACTCATTTCCTTAGTCCGTTCGCCAAGACTCTTCTGATGCCAAGACGCTTCTTCTAATGACCCGGTCGCCGCGGACCACCCCTCCTCTCCTCCTCCCGCCCTCCCTACCCCTTCTCCTCCCGCCCGGGACACCCACGGGCCGCCTCCTCCTCCGTCCGGGGCCGTCACCCCATCGCGGCGGCACGCCCACGCGCCGCTCGCCGCCGTCGAGAGGAAGCGCACGAGGGTCGTCCAAGAGATCTGTGGAAAGTGATCATCCAAGGGAGGAGGAGGAATTAGGGGGGAACAATTGGCGAAAATTAGGGTTGTGGTTCCTTCCTTTTTAAGGAAAGACACCGCCACTCCACGAATCCCCTTTCACTTCACTACTCCGAATTAAACTTCTATTTTGCAACATACTTAGACAGGGCGAGGAATGAAATATTATTATTCGGGCACCTTTTGTTAACCGAGGATTGGTTTTCCACTTTTCAAGCGTTTAAAAATCTACTCAAATTGAATTATTGTGCAAGGCCTGTCCAGAAAGCAACCTCCGTTATGCTATACAAGAAATAAAGATACAGAAAACTTGTTATTTTCATCTCAAAACTACATAGCATTACTGTTTGCCACATATTCGCCAAAGAGATTTAAATATTTGTGTCATATTTCTGAACTAGTTTTCAAATTCCTTCAGAATTGAATTCTGACTGGCGCCTGAGATCGCAGGCAACCGATGATACCATCTTGAAGTTTCTCGAAGTCGAGACGAGCACAAAGCATGTAGTAACCCAACTTTTCAGTCGTGTTTCCATTAGCAGAGTCATAGAAATCTGTGTAAAAACTTACAAAAGATTTTAGATATCGTAAAACGCCGGTTTTCACGAACTTTTTCGTCAATTTTCGGGCGCAGTTCATTGTTCACCACGGACGGATGACCACTTCTGTCATCATCATGGATATTGGTTAATTAAAATTGGCATTTTTCCACAAAAATGTGGAAACTTTTTGTGGAAAATTGCCAATTTTAATTAATCATGATATTCCACCATATCATGCCTGAAACGTCTCTTTTTATGGATATTGGTGTTCACTCTTAAACGAACAACAACACTGACGCACAACTACGCATGTCTATAACCCTCCTCCAAAAATAATTTTTATATAAAACAATTCTTCTTGGTTATTTCCAGAAATCAATGAAACATTTATTAGATATCAAGGAGCTTGATATATTTTTTGCAGTATAGCCGTCGAAATTCTAACGCGGGTATAAGAGTATAAATAACAATATTCTGGTCTAAATCGAGTCGCAGGCAATGAGTCACAAAAGCAGCGCTTTCCAAATAAACACCGATCCAAGGTAAAATTAAGAAATGGGTTGTAATAATTCGCCTTGGAAAAGTTTAACTAACTAACTAAAGTTTAAATTTAATTAAACATTCTCATTTAAACTTCAGAATTATATATTTTAATTTTCATCAAAATAGTAATGGCTGCATTCCCAACTCATACTATAAATAGGCACTGTTTCCTAACTCATTACCCCGTTTTACATTTCCGAATAGAGCGATGAGTTAGGTGAGCTCTATTACATCAATTATATGATTAGGTGCTTTCTGTTTCACTTCGTTTCCTCTTAAACTACTCTCGCAGAGGAAAATTTCAAGTGTCATGGCAAGAATAATTTTTAGTGGCCTTAAGAAAACCTTAGCAAATTATTTGAACATACAGGCAACATGTAGGTGGTTAATCACCAGTAATTATAAATAGCATTTAACTGCTCTAAGAGCAAATATTTATTAGCCACAAAATCAGTAATTACAACTTTGATATTGCATCAAATAATAATCAACTATTCTGGATGAAAAAAAGGTACAGTCAATATTCAGTATTTGAAAATATAAGGCATTCTGCTTGTCCCGGTAATTCCTGTAATTTCTAAGTTGTACGCACGTTGTTGTCTAATTACCTGTGATGACAAATAATCGCCAATCATTCGTCAACACAAATAATACGATAATATATTTTAATTCGGTTATTTCAACTATTACTAACGCTCAGCAGATCTTCCCCTAACTTCCGAAGAATGCCATAAAAATTATGCATGTGAAATATGAGACGTTAGCAGAGCGGGGAAAGGAATAGCAGCGATGGACACGAGGCACTGCAGGAGAAACGAAACTATGCAGAATAACAAATGAAGGACTTCGAAGAGTGGCGAAGAGAGCAGAGTATAGGTGACACTTGGAAGGGGATGGGGAAATCAATTGAACACATCCTGAGGCACAACTTCAGATCATGATTAAAGGAACAGTGCATAGAAGGGAAGAACCAATTACAAAAGAAGGACAGGGATTAATTGCGAGGAGCAGGTGGTGGAAGACCGAGGAAGCGAGGATCCATGCGGGAGGGAAGGGATGGCTTGGGGAGCTGCAAAAAAAACCAACCCTCGGATAAATAAGCACGTAGATGAGGGTGAAATGAGAATGACTCGATATTTGAAATGCGTCCCCGAGAAGGGAGATACTCGACCATTAGCAATTATTTTTCAAACTTCCCAAAACGAAAACTGCGTGCACGAGCTCGTCAGGGAGCTCTGCAAGGATACCATTTCCGAATGACTCCACAACCAGAGTCTCCCAAATCGACGTTCATCATCTTTCATTTCTGGGGGGGGGGGTCAAGGCGGGGTTCATTGTTCCAGCGGCGGAAGGGGGGAGCGGGAAGGGTGGGCAGAGCACGGAGCGCCCGAGGGGAGACGACTTCTGGCCGTGCGCGGCGCGCGACCGGGTCTCAGAGCACAATGGAAATCAGGGCCAATTTGGTGGAGGATATATGCGAAACCATGGGAATGGAGAGCAAACATGACCGACACTTGGCACAGTAGGAAAGCCCAAGGAAGGAACAAAGGCCGAGGGAATCTTAGACATTTGGCTGTAGTGAGTGAATTTTTTTGCAGTCTTCATTGCATATTAAGAAATGGTATACGAGCAACTGATTTCACCTGGTCTCGCACATGTAGAGAAGTTGATCAAAATTAATTTTTTGTATTCCATGTACATTTTTGTATTCTACCGGTTAAAGTAGGTTTTGGATGGACACAGCTAATAACGGTGCAGAATGGATCATCTCCTTGCCTCTCCTCACAAAACACAACCCAAACTCCTACTCTACAATAGGCCCCACTTTAACTCCGTAAACTTCCTTCCGCCATTCACTTCACCCATCATACCTATCCTATTCCTTCCTTTCCCTCTTTTGCCCGACGTTCTCCCTTCTTTCTTAGTTCCATCGCCAATGAAAATCCTCGAAAACAATCTTTCCTGCCTCCATAGGAATTCTCCCAACAAACCCTCTCCTCCCATACTATACCCAGCACTTCCTCTTTTGTTTTCCTTTCTGTCCACTTCACTTTCTCCATCCTTCTCCACACCAAAATTTCAAAAATCTCCAATATGCGCCTATTATCCTGCTTCAATTACCATGTTTCCGCGCCGTACATAACCACTATATTTATCTAAGCTTCAAAAAGCCTTTTCTTAGCAGCCCTACTTAACGTCCCTGCCATCTCAATTCTCTCCTCCTCGTGGAAGCTACTTTGCCTAACTCAATTCTTCTCCCTACTACTACTAGTCCCTCCACTACTTTGATCTTTTGGATCCAAAGCACTTACCAGATAGGTAAACTCCTCCATCTGCCTTAGTTTACGAACTCCTCTTTTAATATCTTAGCTTTTGTCTTTCTGTAAAATCGCACAACCCTTCTTTTATGATTATTGATCCTCATCCCATATCCATCGCACTGAATTTCCAATTCACTTGCTTGCAACCCCTTGACTGCCTGGTAGACTAAAGCTTGGTCATCAGCAACCTTAACTAATTTTATGGATTCCCCTCCGACTTGCCTTCCTACCTTCAGTTCCTCCCATGCTTCGTTAATTATTTCCTTCAAATATACGTGGAACAGCAATTGTGATAATGATAGCACGACACACAACCGATTGGGCCGAGTCCCGTAGTTGCCAGAACTGAAATTCTCTATATTGTCCGTCATTATGTTCTTGGGAATGATACTATAATTGAGGTGGTTTCTCGTTGCCTTCCTCAATAGTGTTTTTAACGTGACACCATCACTCAATGGCCGCCACACTGGTGTCAGACGCTTTTGCAGCCGCCTCACCGAGGAACAGACGCTGGGTGGATTGATTTCCCTCTGGCTCCTAACCTTTGACCTATCTGGAATGGATGACCCTACCAGGAGCAAATTCCATTGGTCCCTCCACCATAGCTTTATGGGACATTAAAAAAAACAAACCCTTCAACCACGTAAAGGTTATGGTCCATTGGGAAGGGTAAATTTATTTTTACTCCAAATGCGAAGAAGACTCACAAATCAAGGAACGGCACTTCCTGAACCAAAGAGAAAACATGAGCCGTAAAAAGCCACAAATCATGTAATCCTTCGAAATGGTATCATGCCATAAATTGAAATGTAAAATGAAAAAGTTTGTGGGAGTGTCACTTCCTCTTTCGGGGGAACCCCACGGCGTCACGGGCCATCAGGTGCTGCACAGCCGCGCTCAACGATCGCCCCTTCCGCGCGATCTCTGGACCCAAAACATAGCGAGCCTTGCTTGGGCGTGACGTCACCGTGAGGAAGAGATACAAAGCACGAGGGGGAGGGAGAGGGTCATCCCCTCGCGCGAATCAGAATTGGAGTGGAGGAGAGACCCTCGCCAGGAGACTCTCACGCGGGGACCTTTTAATAGCAGGGGTCGGCTTCCGGGTGAGGAGGGCAGCCACCCACCTGCTTCTTCAGCCAAGACCACACCCATTTCGTGCCCCATCCGCAATTCAAATATGTCGAGGAAGTCGAAGATCGACACTGTCATCCTGTAGTTGGGACTCATTAAGAGAATGCTTCTAATACGATATGGCACCATTACAAAGTTGTCTTGATTGTCGAATCAACTCTTGCGCAGCTACGAGGAGCTAGATTTGCAAAACCTTTTGATAATAAACATTACAGCGTATCTTGAGAAGATTATTCCGCACGTAATTCTCAAAAAGTGATCACTCTTGTGAATATAAATCATCCAGGGAACTCATAGTATTGTTTCAAAAAAGTGAATCTTGTTCAACCACGTCATTTCTGTCGTTGTTAATGCTCTAACGTCACAGTGAAGTTACCCTCTGCATCAGAAATCGAATTGAAAACAACAAGCTATTTGACGAGCGTTATGTCTAATATCGTCAACTACCTTTAATAATGTACGTCTACATTGTAGAAAATGGAGCATTATCACTGTTGTGTCTCATTTTCGTCAATGACGTCAATTGATTGAATTTTATTTACCGCATTAAAATTGCTAAAGAGGAACACAGCCATATTGCTTGACTAACTTTCAGTTCTGATTAAAGGCTTTAGCCCAAACTAAATGAACTGGGCGTTTAACTGCACATATCTAGGGCACCAACAGAGAGTCATGAAGCACTTTTAATACGTAACCGGCAGTTAAAGCTCAAGAGTGACACTACGAGAAAGCCATAATACCGCCCTTAATTATTGTAAGGAATCCTTAAGTCATCGTAAATATGGCAGCAATTGTTGGTATGAGACAATAGAAGCTGATCTGTTGTAACCTAAGAATGAATAACCGAAACACTTTATTTTTAATACACATTAACGACATTTCCTGGATAAGCAGGGAGTTGATGATGTACTTTCTTTCGTGTGATTAACATTTTTCGAGTGCATGATCAGACTAATATTTCTGTAGAGGTGATATGATTGGGATTGTGAGTACGTAGCTGGTGACATGACACCTCCCTCCAAACACCCTAGCATTGTGTAGATGTTGATGATGATTTGGCGAGATGCAAAGAAATCTAAATTTGGTAATTTTAAATGTAATCTATGCCTGTAATCCATACCTGGAGTGACCATCATACTAGCCACTTCTCGTCAACATTCTAGTGGTGACTTATGTGGTACGATAGAAAGGTAGATTAAGTGACGCTGTTTCTTGGTAACATACCCTAACGACGTCCAATGTTAATACTTGATGCTTATTCTTCCAGAAAACCCATTGGCTTCATCACAGGCAAAAAATGAAAATGGATTTTTGAGTGGTCTCGTGTATTCTCGAATATGACGTGGCCACGAACGTGATTTCTACTCATGAATCTAAAAAAAAATTAATGACTCGCGGATAATTTTTAACGGAGTTTCCAACTTTAACGGCCCTCGGGTACTTACATTCGTTACGTTTTTTATCATGACGTAATGATTTCGAAATTTCGTTCAATTTTGACATCTCACTCACGGTACATGGGTTTCATAAAAAAAGCACCCCCCCCCCTTCGCTTCCCCCTCTCCCAACCGTGGTCCATCCCATAAATTACGCCCGCGATTCGCCCCGTGGTCCTGTCGGGCGCCGGCCTCTGCTCTGCCCCCACGTTCTTTGACCACCCGCACTTTACTCGCCCCCCACCCCACACGCCGTGTCCCCTCCACCATCCGCGAAATTTTTGTGGCGAAAAATGGCAATAAAAGCCGCCCGCTGCCCTTCCAGGGAGCCGGTCGCTTTTAACGAGTAATTTCACAAAATGAGGCGCAATGGTTTCCGAGGAGCAGTCAGTGCTCTGAATGTTTTCATGCAGAAGATTTGCGAGGATCTGGAAATATTGACCTCGAAAGTTTAGGTGCATGGTAGAACTTTCACCAGAACTCTTGGTTTTCGAATCGCTTCGAATTTTTTCGGTAGACTAATTAAATTTTCATTCGTACCGATCTACAACTGGTGAGTATTCAGGTCTACATATATTTATTTTCGAAATACACCTGGTTCAATTCACCTAAGGAGTGAGTAGCATACAAGAAGTTTCTGCAGTTCATTCCACTTGAGGGATTTCCTAGAAGGATGCAAAATATTAACATGCTGAATACAATCCCAAGATTTATTCATACAAAATTTTTGGCGATAAGGAAGTAATTTCAAGAAAGATTTTGATAGTTATATTAAAATGGTTCTCCAGCTGTCAAAGAAAAAAATGAACTCTCTAAAAAGGAGAAAGGGGACTGAAAACTGACAGATTTTTTGGATTTTTAAATTATCAAATGTTTATGCACATAAATCGTGGTGTGTAAATAATTAATAGGCTATAAAGAATAAAGAGAAGGAAGGACACTCTGCTCTGAGATTGCTGCGTTTACAATCGTTTTCTTCAACACATGCACTTACATTTTAAACGGTTGGCCTTCTAATTCTAAAAGTATGGGTATTCCAAAATCAAATACCTTTTAAAGAATACGGATTTTCGTGAAATGAGATTAAATTCCATATTACGTCTTCCAATGAAGCTTCTACACACAAAACGTGCCACGTCATAGACCGGCCCTCAGGAGTATCGCTAATGGTCTTGATTCTGGTTCATTCGCGATTCAAACTAAACGGAGACGATTTCGTCAATTTATAATGGAGGAGGGTCGACGGAGTTGCAGCCTTTTCGGGAGGTGTCAAACTCACAACTTGAAAGTGTTGGCAATTTGCACGTTGCCACAGACATAGTAATACAGAATAGCTTGAAAGAAGACGGTATTAAACCTGTACGTTGATGGAAACCAGACCACATTTCATAAAAGGAATACTTAGTTCTTCCACACAAATTTTATTGCGCACGACCTAGGTTTCGACTTACTAAGTCATCAAGTCGAAACCTAGGTCGTGTGTAATAAAATTTGTGTGGAAGAACTAAGTATTTCTTTTTCCGTTATGAATCGCTTCCACATAGTGACGCCTCAAACCATTCTTTTTATCACGCCACATTTATTTATTTCAATTCAAGAGGGATGACCATAAGCTAACTAACGTCTGCGTGTATCGAGGGAAGTAGTGGTGGAAGCCGAATGCTTGCTGTGTTGACCAACACACACACACACACACTAGGGCAGTACGCCTCGAGCTGCAGCGTTTGGTAGAAGGCTGATCGTTTGCTTACAGTCGCGAGACAAAGGAACAATTCAATTGGAAATCCCGCCAAATGTAAAATCCGTTTAGTGATAAGGTTTTTGAATCTACATCCACATAATACCCAGCAAGCCCCCCCATACGCCCATCACACCACACCAAGAGAACATATCTACATCTACATCTACATAATACCCCGCAAGCCGCCGCAAGGGCGTGTAGCGGGGGGTGTTCGGTCACCACCCAAAAAAGGAAAAAAGAAATACCGCATTCAAAACCAACACACACATGCAAACCCCAATCCACAGCAGTGCACACATTCATCGTAACATCCCATCATTATTTGTTGTAGGTAAGCGTATGTACTTGCATGCTTTTGGAGTGAGGATAGGTAGATGTGTGGTTGCATGCGCGTCGAATGATGGGGTGTTGCAATGAATGTGTGCACTGTTGTGGATTGGGGTTTGCATGTGTGTGTTGGTTTTGAATGCGGTGTTTCTTTTTTCCTTTTTCTTTTTTCCTTTTTTTGGGTGGTGGCCTAACACCCCCCGCCACACGCCCTTGCGGCGGCTTGCGGGGTATTATGTAGATGTAGATGTAGATGTAGATCATTCGACGCGCATGCAAACACACATCTACCTCCCTTCACTCCACAAGCATGCAAGTACATACGCTTAACTACAACAAATAATTTTACCCCAGGATGCAGCAAGAAATTAATCACGAACGTGCAAGCTAGTTTCTAGCAAGTAGCCAGGCGAATTACCACCACCACAAGAACGTTCCGCATAAAAATCTCTCCTACTCAAGACGAGGAATATGGCCCAACGCTGCAGGTGGGAGGAGGGCACACCCACGGAGAGGGACAAGGGATGGAAGTGGAAATTTAGGGTAGCAAAAGAAGAGAAAACAATACTGTAAACAGCAATACATAACTTAATGGCATGCGGGAAGGGTTTTGACACAACACACAGGAGGTTAGTGAAAGTGCATGCAATTGAGTTTAACTAATTGTTACCTAGACGCCGAGGGTGGCAAGTGGCATTTTTGTTATCTCCGAGTGTGACCCTACAGTTGTTATCCCGTATTGTCCGTGGGAAGAAGGAGTCCTTACATATCCACAAGGAAAATCAACCATAAACACAGTAATCAACCCGAAGGTCGGTTTAGTAGGTGATGGTAGAGCTCACCCATGCACCAAGCCCGACGGCGTGTGAATATTCACACATCAGGGTAGGGGGGCCAGTTCCTCTCCCTGTGCCTCCCTCGGTTATGGTTTCCCAGGAAGATCTGGTACCCGAAAAATCAACTAGCTTGGTGGTGCCCAGAGTGCCTCGCCCGGGAATCGAACCCGGGACCCTCCGGTCAGTAGTCCAACGCTCTAGCCACTGGACCACCGCGACCCATAGAAAATCAACATACTTATGCAAACCTACAGCCACAGTGGAGTATACATTCATGCAAAAAGCTTTCTAATACACGCACGAAAATGCATGAAACTTATATCCGAGTTTTGAGGATTAAATAAATATTATAGCATTAGCAGACGATCTTAATAAAACTTTAGTGCGACCAATGCAATCAGAATTAATATAAAAAATGTTTAGTGATGCTTTTTTTGGAAAAGATGTGGAACACCTACTGCACCAGGAATACCGAAATAAAAAGTAAAACACGAATATATTTAGGCATTACCCTCAATCGCGACCTATCCAAGGTGAAACGAATGCGGGGAATATATTGATAAGCTTTAAAAAAAGACTCATGAAAACTTTCATATGGAGCGTAGCTATGTACGGCGCGGAAACGTGGTCGCTGAAGCAGGAGGATAGACATAGATTGGAGGCTTTTGAAATGTGGGTGTGGAGAAGAATGGAGAGGGTGACATGGACCGAAAGGAAAACAAATGAGGAAGTACTAGGGATGGTGGGTGAGGAGAGGGGTTTGTTGGGAGAAATCCTATGGAGGCAAGAAAAGTGGATGAAGGGCGTATTGATCGGCAGTGGGATATTGAAGACGGTAATAAAGGGAAGAATGTTAGGAAAACGAGGAAAGAGCAGGAACAGGATAGGGATGTTGGACAGGATGAAGGGAGGTAAGAAGTACATAGAGATAAAGAGGGACCTGAAATTGATTAGTTTGCTGGATGGGGTTTTGCTTGGAGTTACAAAATATTTATTTAATAGTTGTGTCCATCCAAAAACCTACCTTAACCGGTAGGTTACCTAATAAAAAAATTGATAAACTGACATAAAATTAGGATTTATTATATGTGTATTGGTGAAATGTAGTGAAAAGTGCAAAGAGAAATGTTATCTTTCGCTGGCTAGGCTTCATTTAGGATGTGCTGCATGTATATTATGGGATTTCGACGAAGTTGAATTGATTACCGAATTGGATAGGATGCAGCGTGGAGAAGCTAGATTTGTAAATCGTTTTTATGATAAAATTAGTAGCGTATTCAAAATATTAGAGTAGGTAGGCTGGAAATCACTCACGGAGCGAACGCTAAAATACCAATGAAATCGTTTGCTTAAATTAGAACCAGGTCTTTATAACGATAATGTTGAATGAGTACTATTAGCCCCATCGTATTAAGGTAGGAGAGAAAACGACATCGAAGTCCGAAATATCAATTTTTGAACAGACAGTTTTAAGATGCCTTTTTTCCCAAAAACTATAGGGAACCCGAATAACTCTAAGGAAATGCGCTTTATTGTCGTTTCGTCCGGAGCGAACGGTGTATTTCTTTTTTCTCATATAAATTAACCTACATATTTATTGTAACCCGCAAGCCGCCGCAAGGACGTGTGGCGGAGGATGTTCGGTCAACATCCCTAATTAAGAATAAAAAGACAAGCAAAACCCACTAGTGCATGCCAATCTTCAAACACAAAATCGTTGATATTCATGCAAAAACCTTTAAAAGTCACAAACATGCAGATACACCTACTATCAACTAAAACACACATGCACCTACGAAAATACCTTATCTTGTTTGTCTACGCAACGTTTAATCTTATCCTGACTTGCCAATTTAATGTCTGCAATACTTCTACAGTGACTTCGGTTTCTTACTAATATGATTTCTGATTGTTCTGGGAAAGAATGAGTATTTGAATCTATCTTTATTGTAATCTATCTCCCTTATTTAATCTTTGTGGTCTGATCTACCCAAGTAGTGGGGGTCCATTATAATTTCTTTGGTGTCATCGTTAAATTCGTTGATTCTGAATCTTTCTAAAAGTCAAAGTCTCCCTTGTTCTCTTCGTATCTCAAGTGGCTCCCATCCTAAATCCCCTAAAAGACCTGTCACACTCTTCTTACTATTACAGGTATCACAATTTTTCGCGAATATTGCGGATTTTATCTGGCCTTTATCCAATTCTTTTTGCCAAATTTTCTCCCAAGGATCCCAAATGAGTCTAACTAGAGTAAAATAACATCTTTCTTTAACTTTCTCATTACATTAGCCCGCCACCCGTTTAATGAAGCCCAGTTTCTTCAAAGCGGATCCGCATATTGTTCTGATATGTGCTCCCCATGAAAGGCGTGGTGTTAGAACTACCCCGCAAATATTTTACTTGTTTGCCGTAGTTAGCACTGAACCCTCTATTTTGTAGTTAATGTCCTGTTCGCCACTTCCTTTGTTTCAAAATTTCAAAACTTGGCATTTGTCTATATTAAGCATTAATCCCTGCACCAATCCGAGATTGCGTCTAAGTCTCTAGACAGTAGCTCGCGATCTAGTTGGCTCCTTATTTCCCTGTATACCACCGCATCGTCAGCAAATGACCTGAAATTGCTACTAGCGTGTGCGCTAAAGTCATTAATATATGTTAAGAACAGGATCGGCCCTATTTCACTTCCCTGGGGGACGCCCGAAGTTACATCTCTATCCGTTGAGCACAACCCATCGATGGCTACTATTTATTTGCGATTTGACAAGAAATGCAATTAACAATTTTTTCATTGATTCAATAGTATTTAAATTTGTGTAACAATTTATTGTGTGGGACTTTATCGAAGGCTTTTTTGAAATCTAGGAATACTGCGTCAACTTGTGTGTTGTTTTCTCTCGATCTAAGTGTATCGTGAACAAATAGACCTAATTGTGTTTCGCAAGATCTGCTCTTCCTAAATCCGTGCTGGTTGTGTCTTAGTATCAACCTACATAGTATATTGTCACTGTGTAAACTAATAATTCTGCATGAGTTGCTGGTGCCCTAAAATCCCCACCACATGCCCTTGCGGCGGCTGCCAGGTATGCTGAAGATGTAGATTGCTTGATCAAACCTTTGTTAATTTCCCTTAGTTGTAACAGCTTCTCTCTTGCGTACCGAGAAGTAGAATTGCATGATCAGAAAACTTAGCAAATATGGCTGCATATTTTTAATTATTGCACATATTAATTCCAACTGAAAGTGCCAGCAAGGTACGATAAGCTATTTATAATTTTGTAATAAATAAATAAAACAGTTTCTGGCGTAACTTGGTGGAAAATCTTCATATTGACATTTGAAAATTAAACAACTTGGCTTTTCCAATTAAAACTTTCAAGTGGAAAAGCCAAGTTGTTTAATTTTCAAATATCAATGGGAAAAATAGCCTTCCAGCCATTTGGTGTTCTTTAAGCTTAATAGCACACGCTTTTCGTGGACTACACGCTCTGAGCATTCAAGATGGGTGGAGGGAGGGCAGTGCAGAGACAGTCTCCCCACTTGTTATTCTAGAGAACCAAGGCCCTCTCTCTCCTTCTCCCTCCCAGGGGTTTTCGGGTTCGGAGAAGGGTCTTGGGGGAGGAGAGCGTCTAATTGGCCACCACTCCCTCAGGCGCTTGTCCTCCCCTTCCCCGTCGCTCATCAGTCAAGGCGAGGAGCCAGCCGACACCCCCGCAGGCCCGGCACCGAGAGAGCACCCACCGCCCCTGCCGGCTACCTGCCACTTATGCCCTCTCCTCTTGCACGGCACCGCGGAGGGGGAGGTCGGTCGGGGTAGTCAGCCTCATCCACCCCCTTCTCTCCCCGCCACAAAACCCCAAACTAATGGAGGAAAGGAGAAGGACCCTCTCCCCCGCTGGGACCTCACCGCTATTTTCCCTCCTTCAAGTGCTCGGCCTCTCCTCGGCCCTCGCCCGCTCATTGCCCTTCCCCCCCCCTGCAACCCCCTCGACTCTCGCCAACGAACCTCCCTCCCCTCCCACACCCCTACTCCCCATTCCTCCGTGCCAGACCACCTCAGATTGGATGGTCCGTCGAGACGGCTTCGAATCCCGCTGGTGATGTTGGGGTGGGGAGGGTGGGCTGGTATCGTTTCGACGGGTGGACTTCATAGTTGTGACGGCCCTGGAGAGATGGAGGAATTGGTGCATTGCGAGCTAGGGCGGGTCTCAGATAGATAGATGGACATTCGTCTTTATTTTGGGGCGAGATGGAGACCATGAGGTCTCTTCTACCACCTAACCCCCTCATCACACATTTACAATATTAAACTTGCATATAATATCTTAGGAATAACATACAGCAACACAATACATTAGTTTCCTAGTTAATTAATAACTATAACACAACAGACAACATGCAATGCATAAAAATACTATACATACACATACCAATACATGTGAATAATACTTGTAAAACAATGTTCCTAGCTATCCTTAAAAACGCCGATGCTAAGTATGATGCTCCTACGACAGAAAAAGGAAGGATCTCTAAGTTTGTTTACAGATGGATGTTTTTCACTGGTTGGTTTGCTGTGAAATAATTTGAAATGAAGTAATTTATGAAGTGTGTGCTTGGATGATAGGAGAGAAGGTGCATTAGTTATAACGGATGATAGCTCATTCCAGTGAGGACATGCTGTGACTGCAAATGTCTGGCTGTATGTAGTTGTTCTATAATGGGGGATTACGAGTAAAATCACCTCTGGTATTTAGTTGATGTATTATATCAAGGCTATTAAAGTCATTGGCAAAATATTAAGGAGTTTTATAATTTAGTATTTGATAAGAGTAAGGATAGCATGTGGATTTTCCTGTGGGAATCCAGAAATAGACAAATATAGTTTGTTAAAATATTCTGTTATGTGATCTGCAATTTTCAAATTGTAAATGAAGCGTACGCGTGAGTTAAATGCCCATTTTAGTTTAACGGACAGCTCATTTGAAAGGTCTTTGGCGATGTCACCGTAATATAAGTGAGGAATAATGAGAGAAGAAACTATTTGTTCTTTTAATGTGATGGGCACAACATACTGATATTTTCTGAGGGAGTGAAGGGAATAATTCACAGTTCCGCTAGTTTTAAAAACTTATGAAGAACATGGAAAATTCCATCTATAAGGAGACCTACATTTCATCTACATCTAAATCTACATAATACCCCGCAAGCCGCCGCAAGGGCGTGTGGCGGGGGGTGTTAGGTCACCACCCAAAAAAGGAAAAAAGAAATACCGCATTACTGTAAACAGCAATACATTACTTAATGGCATGCGGGAAGGGTTTTGACACAACACACAGGAGGTTAGTTAAAGTACATGCAATTGAGTTTAACTAATTGTTACCTAGACGCCGAGGGTGGCAAGTGGCATTTTTGTTATCTCCGAGTGTGACCCTACAGTTGTTATCCCGTATTGTCCGTGGGAAGAAGGAGTCCTTGAGTCTGCTAGTCCTGGCATCTATTTCCCGAATTTTGTACCCATGATCCAAGCGACCAATGTATGTTGGAGCGCGAATATTGTATTTGTAACAACATTCTTAAATGAAATGAGTGTGCCTTGAAGATACAAGTTGAGTGGGCGAAATACATAAATGGATTTTAGCAACTTAGAATATCCAATCACTATAGCTTGCGTTTTACGTGAATTAAGGCTAACGAAGTTTTGCGTGATCCATTGCAGATATAAGGTAAAATTTAAATTTTAACCAAGGGAAAGTTTTTAATCAAATGTTTCCAATAATTTTTACAACAGCTTACAATTGAACTACACAACAATTGCTAAGTGTACAATACTTTTCTATGCACACAAAACGAGTGTATATCTAGAAGAAATTTATTTACATCTACATCTACATCTACATCTACATCTACATAATACCCCGCAAGCCGCCGCAAGGGCGTGTGGCGGGGGGTGTTAGGCCACCACCCAAAAAAAGGAAAAAAGAAAAAGGAAAAAAGAAACACCGCATTCAAAACCAACACACACATGCAAACCCCAATCCACAACAGTGCACACATTCATTGCAACACCCCATCATTCGACGCGCATGCAACCACACATCTACCTATCCTCACTCCAAAAGCATGCAAGTACATACGCTTACCTACAACAAATAATTCCACCCTAGGATGCAGCAAGAAACCTATCACGAACGTGCCAGCTAGTTTATAGCAAGTAGCCAGGCGAAACACCACCAACACAAGAGCGTTCCATACAAAACTCTCTCCCACCCAAGGTGAGGAATCTGGCCCAACGCTGCAGGTGGGAGGAGGGCACACCCGCGGGGAGGGACAAGGGATGGAAGGGTGGAGCATGAAGTTCGTAAAGACGCTCGGGCATGCGGGAAGGGTTCTGACACAACACACAGGAGGCTAGTGAAAGTGCATGCAATTGAGTTCAACTAATTGTTACCTAGACGCGGAGGGTGGCAAGTGGCATTTTTGTTATCTCCGAGTGTAACCCTAGAGTTGTTATCCCGTATTGTCCGTGGGAAGAAGGAGTCCTTGAGTCTGCTAGTCCTGGCATCTATTTCCCGAATTTTGTACACATGATCGAAGCGACCTATATATGTTGGAGAGCGAATAATTTTCGAGACCTCGGTGCTGAAACATGCGGATCCGTATTTATTTAGTAAGTTTAACCTAGCATTGAGTCGTCTTTCTTCCAATGATTCCCATCCCAACTCCATAAGCATTTCAGTGACGCTTTTCGTTTTATCGTAACAGTT
The DNA here is from genome assembly GCA_037158775.1 of Hetaerina titia. Lineage (NCBI taxonomy): Eukaryota > Metazoa > Arthropoda > Insecta > Odonata > Calopterygidae > Hetaerina > Hetaerina titia. The sequence goes on from CM073769.1 coordinate 16,701,372, forward strand.
TTCCACGAAACGAGCTGCCCGGCGTTGGACCTTCTCAATTTCCCGAATGAGGCCTTTTTCACACGGATCCCATACGCTACATGCATATTCTAAATGGGGCCTTACAAGAGCGTGATAACAACGTTCCTTGACCTTGGAGTCACTTCTACCGACAATGCGTCTAATAAATCCTAATTTTTTATATGCTTGCCCGCAGACTTTACGTATATGGGTCCCCCAAGTTAAGTCTTTAGTGAATGTAACACCTAGGTATTTCACCGAATCAACTACTTCAAGGTCAACTCCAGCTAATTTGTAAACTAATCCCGTGGATCTTTTAAAGAAATTTACCACCGAACATTTATTAAGATTTAAAGGCAATCCCCATTTTGAACACCATTCATTAATGCTATTTAAATCACGTGCTAGAATTAAACGATCCTCATCCCCAGATATCTCCCGATAAATCACTGTGTCATCCGCGAACATCCTTATCTTACTTTTCACTTTGCGGTTCAGATCGTTAACAAAAATCAAGAATAGTAACGGTCCGATAACACTTCCCTGAGGAACCCCCGAGGTGACTCTTACGCTGGTAGAACTAGCGCCGTCAAGGACTACCCTCTGTTCCCGGTCTGAAAGGAAGTCTTCAACCCAATTTATTGCCCCCTTGTGTATACCTGCGCCCTTTAATTTATGGATGAGTTTACCATGCGGAACCTTATCAAATGCCTTTTGAAAGTCTAAAAAGATCGCATCCACTTGCCTACCACTTTCACCCGATAAAAGTAAGTCATGTGTGAACAATCCTAATTGGGTCTCGCATGAGCGGGTTTTTCTGAATCCGTGTTGATTGTCACTTAAAAAGTTAATGTTATCAAGATGTCTCATTATGGAACTGACAATTATGTGCTCTAAAATTTTGCAACTTATTGAAGTGAGAGAAATGGGTCTGTAATTGCTGGGGTCCTCCCTGTCACCACTTTTAAAAATAGGCGTTATTTGCGCGGTTTTCCAATTCTTAGGGACTTTGCACTCAGTGAGTGATTTGTTAAATATAAATTCGAGATACGGGGCGATGTTAGGAGCTAAGTGTTTTAGCACCCGAGCTGGTATATTTTCGGGACCCGGGGATTTGTTTGGTTTGATGTCTTTGAGCAATTTGGCAATTCCTTGCTCGTCCACTGTTATTTTTGTCATCCCAATCTTCATAATACCCCGCAAGCCGCCGCAAGGGCGTGTGGCGGGGGGTGTTAGGCCACCACCCAAAAAAAGGAAAAAAGAAACACCGCATTCAAAACCAACACACACATGCAAACCCCAATCCACAACAGTGCACACATTCATTGCAACACCCCATCATTCGACGCGCATGCAACCACACATCTACCTATCCTCACTCCAAAAGCATGCAAGTACATACGCTTACCTACAACAAATAATTCCACCCTAGGATGCAGCAAGAAACCTATCACGAACGTGCCAGCTAGTTTATAGCAAGTAGCCAGGCGAAACACCACCACCACAAGAGCGTTCCATACAAAACTCTCTCCCACCCAAGGTGAGGAATCTGGCCCAACGCTGCAGGTGGGAGGAGGGCACACCCGCGGAGAGGGACAAGGGATGGAAGGGTGGAGCATGAAGTTCGTAAAGACGCTCGGGCATGCGGGAAGGGTTCTGACACAACACACAGGAGGCTAGTGAAAGTGCATGCAATTGAGTTCAACTAATTGTTACCTAGACGCGGAGGGTGGCAAGTGGCATTTTTGTTATCTCCGAGTGTAACCCTAGAGTTGTTATCCCGTATTGTCCGTGGGAAGAAGGAGTCCTTGAGTCTGCTAGTCCTGGCATCTATTTCCCGAATTTTATACACATGATCCAAGCGACCTATATATGTTGGAGAGCGAATAATTTTCGAGACCTCGGTGCTGAAACATGCGGATCCGAATTTATTTAGTAAGTTTAACCTAGCATTGGGTCGTCTTTCTTCCAATGATTCCCATCCCAACTCCATAAGCATTTCAGTGACGCTTTTCGTTTTATCGTAACAGTTTTCCACGAAACGAGCTGCCCGGCGTTGGACCTTCTCAATTTCCCGAATGAGGCCTTTTTCACACGGATCCCATACGCTACATGCATATTCTAAATGGGGCCTTACAAGAGCGTGATAACAACGTTCCTTGACCTTGGAGTCACTTCTACCGACAATGCGTCTAATAAATCCTAATTTTTTATATGCTTGCCCGCAGACTTTACGTATATGGGTCCCCCAAGTTAAGTCTTTAGTGAATGTAACACCTAGGTATTTCACCGAATCAACTACTTCAAGGTCAACTCCAGCTAATTTGTAAACTAATCCCGTGGATCTTTTAAAGAAATTTACCACCGAACATTTATTAAGATTTAAAGGCAATCCCCATTTTGAACACCATTCATTAATGCTATTTAAATCACGTGCTAGAATTAAACGATCCTCATCCCCAGATATCTCCCGATAAATCACTGTGTCATCCGCGAACATCCTTATCTTACTTTTCACTTTGCGGTTCAGATCGTTAACAAAAATCAAGAATAGTAACGGTCCGATAACACTTCCCTGAGGAACCCCCGAGGTGACTCTTACGCTGGTAGAACTAGCGCCGTCAAGGACTACCCTCTGTTCCCGGTCTGAAAGGAAGTCTTCAACCCAATTTATTGCCCCCTTGTGTATACCTGCGCCCTTTAATTTATGGATGAGTTTACCATGCGGAACCTTATCAAATGCCTTTTGAAAGTCTAAAAAGATCGCATCCACTTGCCTACCACTTTCACCCGATAAAAGTAAGTCATGTGTGAACAATCCTAATTGGGTCTCGCATGAGCGGGTTTTTCTGAATCCGTGTTGATTGTCACTTAAAAAGTTAATGTTATCAAGATGTCTCATTATGGAACTGACAATTATGTGCTCTAAAATTTTGCAACTTATTGAAGTGAGAGAAATGGGTCTGTAATTGCTGGGGTCCTCCCTGTCACCACTTTTAAAAATAGGCGTTATTTGCGCGGTTTTCCAATTCTTAGGGACTTTGCACTCAGTGAGTGATTTGTTAAATATAAATTCGAGATACGGGGCGATGTTAGGAGCTAAGTGTTTTAGCACCCGAGCTGGTATATTTTCGGGACCCGGGGATTTGTTTGGTTTGATGTCTTTGAGCAATTTGGCAATTCCTTGCTCGTCCACTGTTATTTTTGTCATGGGTTCAGTATATATTGTTTCTTGGAGATACGCGGTAGCTACATCGTTCGTGAAGACGCTCTGGAAGAATTCGTTTAGAATGTTGGCTTTAGCTTCACTGTCAGTATGAATGATATTGTTGCAGTCCCTTAAGCAAGCCACGGTTTGTTGACCCCCATTTATTTCCCTAACATATGACCAGAAAGCTTTGGGGTCAGTGTTCAAATACTCGCAGAGTACTTTACGTTTAAAATCTTGCAAAGCGCTACGTAATTGTGTTTTAGTTTCAATTTTAGAGGATCTATACTTGTCCAAAAGCTGTTTATTGTCCAAGGGTGATGAGTTCAGACCTGCTTTCTTTACCCTAGAGTGTAACATTCTTTGCTTTCGAAGGGCTTTTTTAACGCCTTTGTTGTACCACCTTGGGTCGCGATTTGCTTTAACGTATTTTACAGGGATGAAATCTGTTATTCCTTTTTGCATAATTTGGACAAACTTTGTCCAAGTTTCTTCCACGGTGGCAAGACTTAAGCGCGTTTTGAAATCGTGTAGTGAAGAGTTTAAATGGCTGGCAAAAGTTTCAAAATCTGCTTTGTGATAATTATAAATTTTTCTTTTTGGCTTGACATTCTTTTTTATTTCTACGTTCAAGTTGATAATAACAGATTTATGGTCACTTATACCCTCGTCGGTTGATACACTATTAATGCGTTCCGGTGTGTTCGTAAGAAATAAGTCCAATATGTTCTTTCCACGGGTGGGAGTGCGTACTGCTTGATGAAGCGAGTTTCTTTGAACCAATTTTAGTAAGGAATTGCAAGATTCGCGATCACGGGTCCGAGATTTAACGCTATTGCTATCCCAGTCGATACCAGGGAGGTTGAAGTCACCACCAATTATATTGATGCATTTATTATTTTTGCGTGTAAATCTATTTATTTGTTCATTGAGGGTATTAAGTGTTTGAAAATCTGAGTCTGGGGGTCTGTAGAAAGAGCATAAATTAATGTTGGGATGATTGGATCGCAGTATGGTGCACCAAACACTTTCTATGTTATTATTTTCAAATGCAAGTTGTCTGCTTTCAAGATTACTTTTCACAGCCACGAAAACTCCGCCTCCGGGTCTTGTACATCTATCATGTCGGTAAACTGTAAAGTTTATTGGGAAAATTTCTTGGTCATTGATGTCATTACAAAGCCAACTCTCTGTGCCTAATATTATATCAGCCGAATGACATTGGATTATGTGCTCGAGATCCGCTATTTTATTTACGAGTGAGATTGATGACTTCAGGCTAGGTTAATGGGTGATAGAATTTCTTTCCCTTAGGGCAGCGGTAATAATTCAAATTCCTTATCGGAGAAATGACCTTCACAATCTGTTGATTCTTCATTTTGGTCTCCATGTGAAAAGTAACCTCCTGGATCGAGCCGAGTTGGTGGAGCATTGAAATCCAAGCAAGAACACACTTCAAGCACGAGAAATTTCTTTCTATGTCACTATGGTTAAACGACTAGTGCGGAAAATAACTTTCTAAAATGCCTGTGGGTTTCCCTCACATAGCAGGACGAAGTTTCATGAAAATATTTTTCTTTAAAATATTTTAATAATCTTTAATTTCTTAAAAATATTTTCCCTGAAATGTCCTTGAAGTTTCAGAAAACGAACTCAAAATTTTAATGTCATAAATGGCTCACGGGAATCCACATTAGGTAGGCATTTTCGAGGATTCTGAAATAGCATCTACATATACTCGTACGTAAATACCCCACGAGCCACCTCGATGGTGTACAACATGGCGGGAGGTGTTAGGGCGGCGGCTATCCCAGCGAAAGTTGAGTTACGTTTGATTACACATTGGTTAATATACACGTTTGGCATTCCGCTGTTCTTGACTCCTGATTCTGACGATGGATCTGTTTCAAAGATGCTGACGTACTATTGACATATTTTCATCAAAATATGGCGTAGCAACTACCATTGACGTAGTAATGGATTAACTTTAGCATCACAGAGCACCTAATTTTTCATGCGACACGGAGGGAATTAAAATAAAAGAATCATCCCAATTTATCTTCCCATTGGTGATGTTTTCTCTGCATTTTTTCAGAAATTCAATTGGAGATGTTTTGGATGAAGTACTTCAGTTCCTCGATCTTTTTTATAGACCCAATAATGTGATATCCTAATTGTAACACGTGGTGCTTTTGAACTATTTTGTCTTATCCTTGACATAATTTAATAATAATTTGTACCCACCCAATTAAGAATTTACACCCACAGAGGCGTATATATTCATGCAAAAACTTTTTTAACTTACAAGCATGCATCTACGAATATAACTTATGCCTGTGCAGCGTTTAATCTTGTCCTGACTCGTAAATCGAATGTCTTCAATATTTCTAGAGTGATTTTCATTTCTTACTATTATGATTCCTGATTGTCCGGGGAAATAACGAATATGTGGCTCTATCTGTACTGGAGTCTATCTCCCTTACCTTATCTTTGTGATCTAATCTACCTAAATAGTGTGGGGTTATTCCGCTGTATCGGCTGTGTCCATCCAAAATAACTTAACCGTTAGATTACCAATCTGTAAACCTTTCCACATATCCAACGCTTATGTATTTCTTTCCTCTGGGAAATATCTTGAGTATGAGTAATACTTGTATCTTCTTGTATGTCACTCCCCAACGCTCACCGAATACGATGAGCGTTGGGGAGTGGAGTTTTCCAAATATTCATTGCTTTGCACTTTTTAAAGTTTAATTGTAATTGGTAATTGTCATACCTGGTGGGGATTACATTATCTCTCCAGTCGTAACCAATTTCTTCCCATTCATTATCCCTCTGCGTATAATCAACGCTTCTTCACAGATCGATTTCGCCGAGATGATTTTAAATTGAAATAACAAACATTTTAATGCAACTATTTCAGAGTGTTAAAATTATTCACCTTGATCCCGGGCAAGGCGAATGATTTTTCACTCTCTAAATTGTTGCTTTTTTAATGCTACACGTAGCGGATGACTCCGTTAAAAGTTACTGTTGCGGCATCTCCCGCAGTTTCTTGAAATTTGGAGCAAACATTTTGATTGTTGAGCGAAAAAATATTAAACCCTACATCTGCATTCGACTTCGTTTAAAAATTTGGCTACCCAAGATACTTTACTATTTAATATAGCGATAGCGTTAATTCTTTCCCAAGTTCATTGCACTATTTCATGCCGTTGGACGATGTACCTGAAGGGCGCCCAAACTAACAAGAAAGGAATATGGAAGGACGTTGTTGATTTTTTCCAAGAAAAAATACCTCGAGCCTTCAAGGCCAAAGGAAACTTTCTTGTTTTCCTTTTAAGTTCCACCTAAGTAGGGGAGATGCCTGCATTTTTGCGGTGGCATGCTTCGTGTCGATCGCTCCCCCGGGGGACGGGGGATGGGACGGCGGAGGAGATGGACGGATATTATGCTCCCCCGGCCACAAGTGACCGATGACTGACATTGGCCTTTCCCTTGTCATAAGCATCGCCCCTCTCAGGAGACCACGTCAGCCACGAGACGTTCACTGAGCACACTTCAACACTAGAAACCACCGTGGACCTACAAACGACCTCCGGGAACCCTCTCCAAACCAGAAGCAAGACTTGAACAGCAGAAGGGGAGAAAGCAGGGAGCGTAGGAAATCTCTATAACCGCTCCTAAAGAGACCTACATATGAACGTTAAATGTTCAGAAAGGATACAATTCTAAACCTTTTTACACATGTACTGCAGAAAGGTAGCCACAATGGGAAGTGTTTGACGTTCAATTTGAAGCCTTCAAACCGAAAGACTTGAGCGCACCATGGGGTGAATTCAATGTTGGAATTAGACAAACAAATCAAAAGTTTCTCATTCCATAACTACGGGAGAGAGTAAAGTGTGGAGATTCCAATACTCCCAAACATCAATCTATCACAACCATCAGATGCTGATGGCACGTTAATGAACAGAGTGGATTGACCCCTGATTTGTGATAACCGATTCAGACAATGTTTTGACGGATTTAAAACAAAGAAATGCATTCTAATGAACTTCTAAATTCAAAAAAAGAAATGGGAAACAAGTTATTACATGAGATTTCGCCTTAAATATATTTGACTGATAATAAATAGCAATGAAAACTAAAAGGTGTCATCTCACCTTTGTGGATTACGTTCGGGAATGGGGAATGTGTTTCATAACCATCGTAGAAAATACAGGAAACCTCCACACCAAAAATGCCCACCGACTAACACACGCCCTCCTGGCAGCTTGAAGGCTACGATGGAGATACGAAATTTCGTCAATTTCCATCTTCGACAAACAGTAAAAGCAAGGACAAAAGCAACTAACATAACTGGCACCATACGCACAGCTCGACGATCCGCCGAGCATTGACGGCTTTCATGGGTCTCAGGCAACTAGCGCCGCTAGTCCAGGTCATTGTTACCAGATTGCACCAGTTCGCGTATTTATTGTACAGACTACCGATATCGGTTGGTCCGAAGCATTACGTCGTACATCTTAATCACCTCAAGATCACTTTGTCTTTGACTACTATCACTACGCAAAACTTCGCCTCACGGTTATCATGGCGCATAGTGCATTTCAATTGCTCCCCTAATCTTTTCATTTCCCCTCCAAGACGGTAATCATAAATTTAAAAGGACTTCTAAAACTGAATTTCAATTTGCAGTCGGGGCGGCCTAGTATCTCCATCAAAGTCTCACCCGAGTACCTCTACGAGGGCGTTTGGCAGGTGGCCAGCCATCGGAGTAATTGTTCATTGATGGAAGTCAGGAAGTTTTATATGTCGTAAAATACGTTTGCTACTTGTTAGGCCTGGGATAAGGGAAAGATAAAATAATAAAACAATCAAGTTTTCCAGCTGTGGTCTCTCCAGCCAATGTGATGCGGTGCTGGGATTATTCCGGTCTACAAATGCGCCAGCGTTTAACTCGCCATAGTTTGCAAACAGCGAAGGACCCTGGGGTGGAAATTCCCGTTGGGGCATTTCACGGTTTAATCACAATCCGAGCAGCGAGATCTTAGGGGCACCCAAAAATCACGGGTTTTCCCGCGCGGCGGAATGAAATAACCAACCCTCATGCCCCCCCACCAAACCCTGGAGGCGTTACGTGAACGAGGAAATGGCAATGGTGGGCGAATGGCACTGCCACCCATTAAAACTTTCAGGGTTGACTCATGCGAGGAAGAATGATAGATTGTCAACTTGTTCACGGACCTTGCGTAATCACACTCATGATAGTTCATTAATCTACAGACGACTAATTAATTGGAAAGTATTTTGTTCTAGTCACCAGGAGATTCAATTTAACGGAACCTGTCACCCGAACTACATAGTACGCGTAAATGCAATCAAATTATTATTACTGCGTTAATTTTCTTTAGAGATTAAATTCGACCTCATTAGAAAAATTGAAAACCTTTATTTCATATTCACTGCACGCAATTTGTTTGTTCATGATGAACCTGCAGCAAGAGACTGAGGCCAACAAAAACTGAAAAAAGTAAGGTTGGGAAGGCTTTTTACCAGCGGTCTCTCTACTTTTTTCTTTTAGATTACCTGTGAAAATTCCACGAACGATGATTAGTCGCCGAAACTCCAAAATAATACTACCAAATTATTGGTTTTTGAAGTCGATTTCCATCGATGTCTTACTTTCCTTTAGTGATTATTTAGCCTCGTTTTCATTTTTATTTCGGAAAGTTTCTCTTGAGAAGCTGAAGACATTGCTCGCTCACATCATCTGACTCGAACTTATTATCCCTTTCCTCCTTCGCCTCATGGACCCTTTCAAAGGGGAATATTAATGTAGGTATTAATGCGAGCCTCTGGCACTAAACATACCGAGGACTGAGCAGTCATTCGTGAGCTCGTTCAAAAAAAGTTTCATTCCCTGAGGGCGAATATTTCAAACTTGAATTCAAAACGTGTTTTTGTGCTCCATGATCGCGTGTGATCACTTGTAATTCATGTGATATATAAGTTCACAACAGTAGCCTCCTCGAAAGGTTCATCTCTCGAGGGAAAAGGCATCTATTTCAACGACGACACTTAAAGAATACAGGTAGAGGCAACATTCGCAATAAATTCCATCTAATTGAAAATTAAGGTGGAGAGTTACTGTTCATTTTAGATTATTGGAATTACGTATATCCGAAATTAGAAGAAAATAACGCCTAGACAAAATAGAATAAAAGAAAAATTGTACGTCATTATTGTACCAAGAAGGCTCCTCTCATTTTTAAATATCCAAAAAATATGACAGGAATTTTAAAACTAGTAGTTTGTCGTAATCATGGTAATGTCGTATTATCCTTGAAAGTAATGTCAAACGTCTAAGTCATAAACTTTAGAATTGCTCTCTGAATGTTTTTGGACAATGGAGGGCAAGGGTAGCCCGGGGGTAAAACATTGGTTCACAATTCGCTGGCTATTTACCGGTTTAGCAACTTGTTTTACATAATAATAATGACGTTATTTTCACATTTATTTTAATTCATCTGCCAATATTTAAAAGAATTCAACCGAAAGATTTACCACAATACAAAGCTTTTACGGTTTTAGAAAAAGAAAATGTTAAGTTAAATATTAAAAGAGGAGTTCATAAGCTAGAGCAGGTGGAACAGTTTACCTATCTCGGAAGTTTTTTGGACCAAGATGAAGAAGTAGTTGAGGGACTAGTAGTAGTGTGGAGGAAGAATTGCACTAGGCCAAGAGGCTTTCACAAGGAGGAGGGGATTGAGATGGCAGGGACGCTGAGTAAGGATGTTAAGAAAGGATTTGTTGAAACTTTATATCGGAGCGAGGTAAAATGTGGTGAAGAAACATGTCCTGTGAAGCAGGTTGGTAAGTTGTAGGTTGGAAGACTTTGAAATGTTGTTGTGAAGGATGGTGAAGGTGAAATGGACCGAAAGGAAAACAAATGAGGAAGCGCTAGGAATGGTGATTGACATCGACATAAATTCTCTATGATCTACCAAATCGGTGTGTGGCAGGGGATGCAAGCACCAGGGGGAAGGGTGAGTGATAAAGAAGGATATGGTCCAGGAAGGCAAAAGGAAAAAAATTCGTTTAAAAACTATCAAATAACGTGCAAAGATGCATGCGTGCTGGAGGATGACCCAGATCAAAATAAGGGTAAATTGAGTTAATGAATTAGTTCCTTGTCATGCGAAAAAAGGGAACAAAATTGAACCACCACCATTTATACGAAAGGCCTCCACCAATATAAGACATGTCATGCAGAGCTTAAAAGTAAGATTTAATTCTATCTCCCTGATTTTATGGTATGTTGGTGATCTGATCTACCACACGAAGTCGGGCCCCGTGATATGTCTTTCACATCCTCAGATAAATAACCTGCCTCAAACTTACGCATTAAATTTCACGTGTATCTGAACCTCGGTCACCTAGTGGCTCCCGTCTTCATTCGTCCAATAGTGATAGGGAAGGAGAAGAGATTGCTGGGAGAAATCTAAAGGAGATAGGGGAGATGGATGCAGAGCGTTTTTATTGGCGCTGGGATGTTGAAGACTGATAGAGGGGAGAATTTTAGGCACACGAGGAATAGGATAGGGATGTTGGACGGAATGAAGAGAGGAAGGAGTTATACGGAGATGAAGAAGGCCTTAATGTAGGTTCGGATGTCAGTTTGTGTTTTGCTAGAAGAGGCAAGGGAATTGTCCCTGTACCTTTTGATAGCTTGTGTTCATCCAAAACATACCTTGACCCTTAGGTCATCAAAATAATATATCATTGCGTTCTAGGACCCTTGTGAAAATGAACCTCCCCATCAACATAACCGCCCCAAAATGCTTGCAGCACAAATTGCTACATTATAACATGAAATTCAATAAAGCTATCCAGGAGAAGTAATGCTAATTTTGTGGATTTCTTTCAAAACTTCTTATAAACGAATGGCACTCCATTGAATGCTCTCGATGGCCACTGATAGCCCACCCATCTCCTTTCATGTACGACACGTGACCACAACTCTTCGAACAATGCACATGTCCGCAGATACGCACCTTTCCGATGGCTTGCAGAGGAACATGTAGTTGTAGGCAGGTGGCTATGACTGCAAATGATTCCAAACATCTATCGTTAGCTCTCATTCCAAACGGAACATCTATTGAGAAGCGCTCACAGAGCACGTGCCTCGATAATGGTACGAGTTGATGACCCATTGCATTTCCATGAGAGTAAGTTAATCATTAAATTGCCATCGTATGTGTGGGATTATTATTGCCACAATCACTTATTAATTGCGAATTCACGTTCGTCTGCCAAACTACAGTCATCAGTCGTTTTAAGAGAAGGAAAGGTGACGCGATTCCCCGAGGCGCGGACGCCTCACGTCCACGCGAAAGCCCCCTCCCCCGCTAGACTGCCCGGCCGAAGTGAACGTGCTCCGTCGAACATTAACCGACGCCTAACGCGGCGAGGGAGGCTGCCTGTGCCCCGTCAATGGCACACTTGGGCCCCGCCACCCGTGGTGCGCGCACCCTCCACACCCGCTTACAGAGCCGAGGCAAGAGATAGGCGGGGGCGGAGAGGGAGGAAGGGGCAGCCCTCTCGAGCGGTCGGACGATGCGTGGAAATGGAGGCGAAAGAAACAAACGCGAGAGAAAAGGTTCTTCTCACCAAAGAGGTTAAATGCGAGGAGGAAATATCTCTTTACATTATTTACTGGATATTAGGTCGAATAAAAATTCCAATGCAATATTGAACAAATGCCCTCCTAGCGATGGAACCATCCGGACTGGAGCAGAAATACATGTAAACTGATTACTTTCGTTTCCAAGTTCCCCGACATATTGTCAGTATATGTTTGTTATGTTTTCAAACCTAAACTCTGAATTCCTTCAACCATGCTTCAATGTCTTGGTCCAATTTTTTAAAGCAAGGATTTCAGTATTGCACACATAAAGTCGCTTTTAATTAAGAGAAAAATAATTGAAAGTTAATGGTTAAAATAAATTCATTGGATTTCTTTATAGCTATAAATGAAAACGACGCCTCTACGTGGCAGAGCGGGAATTTGAGAGAGGCAGAGAATGGAAGGGAGAAAGTATTTACATTTTTTATTCAACTTCGCCCCAACAGCCGTTTATTGATCAACCAGGCACAGAAAGTGGAGCGTCATGTGAAGGGCGCCAGAGATGTGCTTAAATCATTACAGTCTCGCCCCAATGAGTATTCAGTCTTCTGTCATCACTTTCATCTTCCACATTGCAGTCGCGAAGAACTCCACGAAATCCTGTCAGATGAGCTCCTCGGAGATTATTATTTGTTTGCCTGGAAACTAAACCAATTTTCATAATAAAAAATGGCTTTAATTAAGTAATTTCCTGGTGACTGCTATGATAAAACTAGTGGTCGAAGGAACTTTTCAAGCCGCCTTAATTATTCATGCAGAAAACATCTTCTTGTTTCCGATAAACTCATCAGTCGACTTCTCAGTTTATGAATGATTTTAGAATTGCCATGCAAATTATGGACGAAGTCAGTCTCTTTCTTAAAAGAAAGAATGGACCAACTCCAAAATTACTCCAATCCGCAGTAAACAAATTATATTTCCATCAGTTTCAAATGTAGGAAGCAAATCTTTTTCAAATACAACACATTCTGCACATATATATATATATATATATGTATATATATATATTATTTATTATTATTAGTAATCTACCGGTTAAGGTAGGTTTTTGGATGGACACAACTATCAAATAAACATTTTGTAACTCTCCCCTCTATTACCTTCTTCAACATTCCACTACCGCTCAATATGGCTTTCATCTATTTTTCCTGCATCCAAAGGATATCCCCAACAAACCCCTCTCCTCACCCACCATCCCTAGTACTTCCTCATTTGTTTATAATATATATATATATAAATAAAATATAAATATATATATAAATAAACATTTTGTGACTCCCCACCTAGCAAACTAATCTATATCAGGTCCCTCTTCATCTCGGTGTACTTCTTTCCTCCCTTCATCCCGTCCAACATCCCTATCCTGTTCCTACCCTTACCTCGCTTGCCCAACATTCTCCCCTCTATTACCCTCTTCAACATTCCACTACCGCTCAATACGCCTTTCATCCATTTTTCCTGCCTCCATAGGATTTCTCTCAACAAACCCCTCTCCTCCCCCACCATTTCTAGCACTTCATATATATATATATATATATATATATATTTTTTAAAAGACAGCAGCCTTGTCTAAGTCCTTCATGCCGTTCGGAACAAAGCAGAGACCTTTCCAGTCTAAACTGCTGCTTGAGGCTGTTGATATGCACGTTTAATAAGTGATGTTAGTGGAGATCCAAAACCAATCTGTTCAATTACTTTCCAAAGCTTATTGAACGGTACAGAATTGATAGGCCTTTTTCATGATTCACAAATATCAAATGAACTTTCCAACCCTTAGTGTGAATCTTCTAACCAATTCACCAGAGGATAAATAAATGATTCGTAGAGGAACATTCAATACAACCAGATCTTCCCTTACCTTCGATCTCATATTTGAACCTATTTCTTAGAATACTGATAACATTCCTCTGATTAATACAATTATTGAAGTAATCATCCTATAATAATTTCAGTTTTTCTTTTTTGCTTTTGATAAATTAATATCTAAAATAAACACCATTCTTCCAGCATTTATTCTCCTTCAAGAATCTGGTTGAATATTTTGCAGAGTTTTTGCTTCATGCTTTGTTTTGCATTTGCTTTATTAACCACAGATTTTTCCAGAGTTTCTGTAGTCAGATATTTCTGTAGTGCTGCCGCCATTCCCCCTAGCCCAAATGCCTTTCCATTTCTCGCCTTCCTGAGTACCTGTTGTGCCTCCCCCTAAAATGGACTCCATATACAACTATCCCAACAATTTTCTTTTAATCTGTTCTCACTTTTCTCAACTAACAGTTCTTCCAAGTGACACAGGCTGTGGAGCTGGTGCAGAATAACACTCCATTTTCATTTATCAAATTCTCCAGGATTCTGCAAACTTTTTTTACCCTAGGGAATTATCTATATTTCCCACATATTCCTTCCAAGATGTCCTTATTGCATTTCTTAATAAGCTTTCTGACCTCCTTATTGCATGTCTCGTTAATGCTGACCTCCTTATTGCATGCCTATTTAAACATACTCGTATATATCTCAAGTTCAAAGAATTCTGATGCGGAGTCGTCTTTTCTTCTACAACTTTCATTGCTTATATGGTTATCCATTCTATTATTTCATTATTTCTTCTCTTCCTCCCTAAAGATTCTTAAGCTACTTTCACGATTGATTGCTTCAAGAAACCATATCCAAGATCTATCCTAAAAGTATTAGGACTGGGTCGATTAAATAAATGTATTGCCAGAATGGATACATTTACTTAAAATGTCTTCGAAGTAGCAAGCACCCTTGTTCGTCCACTCGCCGCTGCCAGCGGGTTTTCCACGCATCGTACGCCTTCCGGAAGGCGTAGGAAGCTGCTGCTGAGGTCCCCGGTCACGGCCTGTTGTAACGCTTTTACCGAGCCGTGGTCACGTCCTTTCAGCACGATTTTGAGGTGGGGGAAGAAGAAGAAGTCTGGTGGGGTGACATCAGGGCTGCAGGATGGCTGGGGCATGATCGAGAAGCTCTTGGCAAATCCGCGTGCGACTTTCCCTTTGTTCGTCTGAAAGCACTCGCGGCACCGACTGCGCACACACCTTTTCATGACCATGTATAATATTCTAATGAATATAAAAATAGAATTCGAGAACTGAAATAAATTAATTTTTGATGGTTCCGAAGCGATTGCAATGAAGGAAAGGACTAATGGTTTATTTTCAGAGCATTTTTTAATAAAATTTTCCGTTATTAAGAATAACCATATTTTACTTTTCAATAATGTTACTGAATATCCTGACTTTAGAAATTCCATTACGTTCTTCTCTTTATCACCATTAGTCGTAGGTAATTTTTATTTTCCTCCCTAATGATTTTAACACTAAAAACGCAGATGGCATCTATAATGCACCCCTTTTTGAAACATTTAATAGGAAGATTACTCCTCTTTCTTGGGAAATTATAGAGTTATCGCCCATGGTCAATTGGCAGCTGCCATCATCTACCGCTTAATCAATAGGCAATGCACACATGGATTAATTTGAATTATAAAGGGTGATTTATTAGTGTGAATATTGCATTCAAACCCAGATTAATGGACGCAGGTAATTCGCGAGCGATTCATATTAGCGTCAACCATTCAGCCGAAAGGGTACGAGTTTGTCTAAGATAGTGTAAGGCAAATGGTGAAGTGGAATTTGGTGCCACTTGGAGCTGGGAGGCAGAAGTACCTAAAGAATGAGTTTCGAAATGTTTGTTTAATTTCACAGTGTGATAAATTCTAATAATTAAATAAAAAAATAACAAGCTGTCGTTCCAGACAGTATAACACTTTTAGAGCAAAGGAAACTGGACTGACCGCAGCGAAAAACATTGTCGTCAAATGTAAACGGGTTATTTTCTTCCGGTTAGAAAGAGTTAATTGCTCGATATTAATGAAAGCGCGAATAATTACTTGAGAGGGAAGGGGAGATATGGTGTTCACATCTAACGGGCCCTTTGAAGAGAGGAGTAAAATAAAAAGCCGAAAAGGGTCCTGCCTAATTGGACGATGGACATATATATATATATATATATATATATATATATATATAGAGATGAAGGGAGGAAAGAAGTACACAGAGATGAAGAGAGACCTGATGAAGAGTAGGTTGCTGGATTGGGTTTTGTTTGGAGTTACAAAATATTTATTTGATAGTTGTGTCCATCTATCTATTTCTATGTGAATGAATATATATATATATATATTTTTATAAAATATACATATATATATAATATATACATATATATAAAATACATATATATATATTTATTTAAAGAATGTGTATGTATATATGGGCCGCGGTAGTCCAGGGAGTAGAGCGTTGGACTACTGACCGGAGGGTCCCGGGGCAAGGCACTCCGGGCACCTGCAGCGCCACCCAAGCTAGTTGATTTTTCGGGTACCAGATCTTCCTGGGAAACCATAACCGAGGGAGGCACAGGGAGAGGAACTGGCCCCCCTACCCTGGTGTGTGAATATTCACACGCCGTCGGGCTTAGTACATGGGTAAGCTCTACCATCACCTACAAAACCGACCTTCGGTTTGATTACTGTGTTATAGGTGATTACTGTGTTTATTCACATGGAAATAGATATAAGGAAAAGGGGATAGGAACACATAGAAAGGACGAACACAGGATAGGTGGGGATATGCTACTTTTTTATTGACATGGTAAAATTATGAAGAGAGCGGTTGTCTTTCGAATTGTAATTATCACCAAGCAAACGATGACTGCGGATGCTGAAGGCAGGTGTGCACTTATTTTCCGCGTCTAAGCAAAGAGCACCACAGACCGACCGATTCGTCGTCGACCCCGGCGGCCTCTCCAGGCTGCTGCCATGGCGATAGCCCTCGGAGGAAAGATCTTATTCTGTTTGTTGTGGGAGTGAGTGCGTCCGCCCTTTCGGTATCGCCCTCGTCGAGGTCACTCCACCCCTCCCCCCCCTGCCCGCCCCCTCCACGAATCTAAAACACATTTCCCGTTCGCTCACTTTCCCGTTCAAAGGCACACCGCGGACCAAACGACGGGTTGACACGGAGGAGAGGAAGGGAAATCTGTCACAAACAGAGACGAGCAGATAGCCCCGTAAAAATTTCTATGGGGAAGGTAAATATCCGAGAGAACGAACTCGCTGTAGCCCTCATCACGGAGGCAGGGGGATGGGGGAGGGAGAAAGGTGGTGAGTCCACAATTGTGAGACTCGAGTCAAAATTAACCTTTTAAGTTATTTCTCAAGATATACTATCAAACGAACAATATTTCCCCGAAAATTCAAGTAAAATCATTGCCCAATGCTTAAAGAAAAAATGGGTTATGATGGAAACTGATGAACGGTTTTTCCAGATGAAGTGGAAATGCCAAATGTTGACTGAAGTAATCTTCTCTCTCTCTCTCCATCGGCCTCACATCGACACGGACCTAAAACTCAACTCAAAATTTAACTTTTGAGTAACTTTTGAGAATCCCCTTCCGTCCCTCGAATTAACTTCGAACGTGTGAAGTTTTTACGTTTAATCTTTCTATTAAAATAAGCGTGATGTACAAAGGTCAATAGAAGAATACAGGCATGAATTAAGAAGCGAAGTGTTTCTCGAAAAATTAACGCTTTAATGGACATCGTGACGATTGTGGCTTAAGCGCCCAGGTCCAGGGGAGGAGGGGCGGCAGGCAGATGCTTGCTGGTGCACTCGCAGTTGGCCCGAGTGGCGCCGTTTCATCTGGGGCGAAGAGGGCTCGTGACTCGGGCAGGGGATCCTTATCGGGGCAAACTCAAAAGAGTGTGTCTCCTCGCTCAGGTGTGCCGAAGGGGAGGGGGCGGGAACAAGAGGGGGTAGGAGGGGTTCCAGGTATAATGGGAGGGATGATTAGAGGAGGAATGTAGACGGAGCGAGCAATCCCTCCCCCCCGCCATTGGTGGTCGACGCTTATGTATGCAAGGTGGGTGTTCCTCCGGCCTCTTCCCCGGCCCGAGAGAGATAATGCTGAGGGGCGTAGGCCCGGCTCGCCCATTCTAAATACTAAGCACTCAATCTGTCAAAACAGTCGTAAAGCCGATCCTATCTGTGCGCAGGATTGACGAAAAGGAGATTAAATAACTATCCCCCCTTCGCATACATTTATCTAGCGGAGATACTTACAAAAAAAAACAAATTGAAATGGGTGGTCGAGCGCCGAGTTCGACGGAACGGAATATTGAAACATTAAAACGGTAACCCATTATTTATTTTTTTATTCCAATTAATCAATTGGCTGAAAACTTAATTATTACGTTGAAAATTAATAATACAAATAAAGCAATCGGATCGGCGATGATGATAATAGTTATCTACTCCCAGATGTTGGCTCTCTGCATTTTGAGAAAGTCATTAATCTAAGAGTGCAAATTACAATGTAATCTCCAGTGATAACCATGAATCCCTGCCAAAAGGTCAGAAGTCCAAGTAAATAACTCACCCTGGTTTCCACACGGACCAATTAAATGTATAGAGAACGATTTGTAAATAAAAAAACTTTTCACATGAATAATATTATAATAGGTTTGCCACTTGGCATGATGAGAGAGATGCGGCTCGTATGGGAGGACAATGGACGTGGACTCCCGGGAGTGTTATCCGAGGCAGGGCAGCACCAGGCAGACGCACAATACTCCAGGCAGAGATGTCCAAATGGTCTGTGGCCGATTCAGTCGTCAACCCTCGCTTTCCCCATCAAAACGTGACTCTTAGAACTTTTGTTCCTACGAAATTAAAGTCGGAGACTGTTTCTCGCTTCACTCGGTGGGATTTTTCCATCTAGAGGAACAGGAGGGAAAAATAAACACTGCCTTCTTCATTTAAAACGAGAATAAGTGTGAATGCGGCATTTTCAAAGTTATTTCCCTCCCGTCCCTCTGGAAAACAATTATAAATTAATCCGAATGCTAAGTAAATTAAAGTATACCCCTTTTCTTGCAGCCAATACTATAGAAACCAGGAAAAAGTTGTCATAAAAGTAAGCAGCGATGCATACGAGTATGCTGTACTCTATAAAGTAAAATATAATTAGTTATTTGCACAGTACCTATGGATGGAATTTGGAATTAATGAGTCAGGTTTTTGGTTTTTTGTATGCATAAGCATTTCATTTCACTCATATTTCTGTTGTCTCTTAGGGAATCCAGGTGAACATCGGTTTTTCCGGAGAAAATTAACGCAATGTTCGTAGTGTAAATTAATTCAAGATAAATTTCGCTTTGGACGTAGTTCTGAAATCTGTTCATTGTGAAGTTCGCCCAAAAGAATAAATAGTTTACCGTGCAAAGGCAGTTTTTAGACGGTCCCTGAAAGTAGAGTATACTCTGGTCCTCTTTGCAAATTAGCACTTCCATTTTTTTAACATGGATTTGAATGACCATAAACTATTTTCCAGCTCTACATACTTTCTTTGTTCCTGCGTTCCGCACAATATGGCTAAATGAACCCTCCCACTCATTCACATTTTCGAAATTCTCCCTTCATTCTCCGTCCTCAAAATCCCATAGCCTCTGAAGCCAAGAACTTGTCTCTCTTTCCTTTCTCTGCCTCGCACTTCTTCGCTGGTCTTCCATTTCCTCAATTTTACCCTTAATACGACGTGAGGAAATTATGCTGTGAACCCAACAATGGATTGATTGTCAATGGACGTCCTAAGTCCCCCTCCTGCATCATGAAATCCTTTCCAACCCATTGTCCGCGTCAATCTAGTGGCCAGACAATCTAAATGAGTGGCCCCTGATTTAGGTCACAACAATTAGTATTACATTATTTGATAAATGGACTTTAATAAAATGGAATTTATAAACAGAGAACAGACACACATGTTGTTTTTGGAGTGGTACACATTAATGGACACGAACCTACGTTTTCATGCGAGCTATTTTTCCTTCCATAATGAGCGAGCTATTTTTCCTTACATGAAGGTGCCATTCAGTATTGGAGTATTAAATATGATGCGATCCAGAGACGTTTTGAGACACGTTTCCAAAACATTGAACGCAATTTACAAATTCTTGTGGTTAGCTTATGGATAAAATTAAATGACAGTTAAGCCTTTCTAACACCTATCGCGCTTGCTTTAGGAGTTGTTGTTTGTGGTTTGGGATGGGTTGACGCGAAGGTTTCCTTCCTCTTTTCCTCTCAAAATATCTGTATGAATCTGCTGAGTTGTTTCTTGCGTCCTTTTTATTTTATATTATGAGCCAGTTGTATAATAATATAATAGTATTATTATAAAATGAGCCAGTTCTCGTATGGATTTTTATAAATTTGCTTTTAGTGTTCTCTAGGCTTCAAGATTTCTCGTGGTGTCCAACAGCAGCCACTCCATTCACTATGTGGCTGCCGCGGATGGAGTTGGATGGGTCGTTTCGTCATTCCATTTTGGAGAGATCGTAAATGAATCAGCTCGAAATGGAACTATGAACTGGACACGATAATTACGAGTAATTGGTTACCGCCAGAAACGGAAAACTATGCACCTCAAACAAGTGGTGTGGAGGAGAAAGAGCTGATATACCAGTTAGGGAGAGAGAATGTGTGTGTGTCGAGAAGATTTTTATTTATTCATTGAAACTTGTAGATTACGAATGGGCAATAAATCACCGGGTGGTTGTTGAGCTCATTGCATCAGGAGGACCGAAACCATATAAATACATGCATTAAATTAAAAAGTAATTAAAAACAAAGGACTACGGAAGAATGAGCCAATATACCTTTACTATTAAGGCACATTATTATTTGAAATAATTCAAAGTCGGTGGCTCCTCAAATCGTACATTGATAGAATTTTTGAGATGCAACAAATATTATTACACAGCTCCTAAACGATTTCGGGGCATTGGGAAAAGACTAAACGTTCTGCGTTCAAACTCTTCCACACTTTGACTTCTCTCTTTAAAAAGGAATACTTCCCAGTGCTCGTCTTTGGTGACCTATATGTTTACGGTACGATTCAGAATAAGTCTAGAAAGAAAGCTAGCAGAAAACAATCAAGTCACCCAAGTTTTCTATTCATTTTCTATTTGTTAATTGCATGTAAAAATATTTTCGAGGCTGTTCATAGGATTTGTTCTCGAAAGTAAGCGGCAAATTATGTCCCGTGAACTTGATGGTGACATTCCCAACCACGCAACGCTATAGGAAAGACAGAACCTCGGTGATCCCACTCCATGGGTCACTATACAACCATATTTACCTTAATCCTTTCAATCAATATACCTGTATCCAGTATTATTCCACGTACGCATTATGCTGATATTTTAGTGTCCTTTCTATTGTATTTTTAAAATAAATCGATTGCTGTAAGTCAATTTGTACTCAATATTTCCCATTTTTTTTAAATTAGCAAAAACGTAATTTTCTTCATCAGTTGACCGGAAAAATTACTTCCTCGGTTATGAAATCTGTAAATGAAAAAGGATATCCTCCTATGCTAAAAATACCATATCCGTGAAGTATATAGCATTTCGATGCGATTTTAAAATTTGATTGAAGGGAGATTTATTTATTTATTTTTGTTATGGCCCGAAAACAGCACTTTTGGCCTTTACATCGGACAACAATAACAACAATACAAACACCCAAGCCCTAGGTGGAGAAAATCCCACCCTGGAATCCGTGACCCTTGGATTGGCAGGCGAGGACGTTACCCCGCCGCCACCGGGGCCGGCGATAAAAAGACCTTTCTTTAAAAATGACGTAAATAGACAAAATAGAAACTATTTACTTCAAGAGCTTGTTTGCAGATAAGTGTCTTCTCGGAGGCACCGGCATTGAATTCAATGGAAATATTTACCAAGTGCGCATTTTCAAACACTTCCTTCAGGCATTATAAGTCAACCACAGGGTGGGACAGAATGAACTCCCCAGTTTTAAAAAATCACTGAAGAGCACGCAAGTAAATTAACGTAGTGAGAGTAGTGGTGTAACGTGGAGGAACAACGTCATGTTTAGTAATTACCATGCAGTGGTGAGCATCGAGGCTTTGTCGCAGAAACCTTCTTTTAGGACAATAGTAGTGTGGTGGTGACGCAGAGGGCGTTGTGGTCTAGCGATGAAGCGCATTTTCACCTCTCCGGCTTTCACCTCTCAGCCCCTGCGCGGCCCTAAGATACTGCAAAATGTAGCTACAACTGTTACTGCACGAGGGGTCCTACATTATGAACAAATTGGCAAAAATCAAAAATTTATGAAATCTAACGATAACATGATTTAACTTGACCCGCCACCAAATAAAGAATGCCCAAAGTATTAGCGGAACCTACCAATAAATAAATACTTTCTGAGCCCTCCAAGAATGGGGACATTTTGCAATTTCACCTGAACAGTGAGAAAATCGATTTTTGGGAAAAATCAATTTCTTCTCCGGACATTTTTAATTCGATTCTTAAATGGACGAAAGTTATGCATAACGATGTGAACTCTACCATCACCTACCAAACCGACCTTTGCGTAGAATACTGTGTTCATGGTTTTCGTTAAAAAACAATTAAAAAAGACCCAATAACTTTTGATTTCAGAAAATAAAGCGATCAGAAATGGCGAATATCGTCTTGCACCCCTAGACTACCTGAACCGTTTTCACGAGTTTTATGTCCTACGGATCATCTTCCGCTTAAAATGAATTAATTATTTCGAAACACTTTTAAAAGATGCTACTATAATTCTGACAGAACACCCCTTCACTCTGTAAGCAGACGTAATGAAATGCCCCAGCCTCAATTTCTCCCCCCCCCCGCCCGGATACCTTTCGTCACTGGAATACCAACATGGCGACCGTCAAGTGGGCCGTTCCCTCGCTACCCCAACTCGAGGTCTGTCCCATATGACTTTAAATGCATTTTCCTGGACGTCAGTTGTGCCAGTTTTCCTGTGTCCCGATGATTACTAGAACTCACCAGTATTGATTTCATCCTTAAGATGCTGCTCCTCCCTCCAATAGAAAAAACTCAACCTCTCTCTTTCTCCCACTAGTTAAAAATTTAGAACTTCCTGCCGAGTACTTTTCACACGCTGGTAAAGTGACAGCATCGTATTTCCCTCTGACTCTGAGAGGAATAAAAACGAGCAGTGGTTGGTTTTCGCTTGAATGGGGGATGCGGTCGGTGGAATCCCCTCCCCGATAACTCCTTGGATTGGACCGTGGACGGGAGAGAGTGCGCCTGCGTGGAGCGGGAGCAGAACTGAGCCAGGGCAAAACTTCACACGGGCGGAAAAATCTATGAGGCCACAGGGGACTATCTGACCCCCCTCCTGAATAAAGGAGAGGGGAAAAAAATTTAATGCACGAGTTGAAGAGAAAATAATACTTGCTCCAATATGCCCGGGGTAACATTAAAATAGGTCGAAAAAAGCAATAAAATTTTGAACAGCTATCATAAAATAGGCACATTCTTTCCCCGCCCTCTTAAATCGCCCACTCTTCATTTAGGAATATTTAATTAAGAATGAAAAATAAGGGAATCAACTGTGAGCAGTGGGAATACACTCAGCAAAACTTGTGTCGACGTCACCCTTCGGGAGTAACGCCCCCTCTCCAAGCCCCCGGCAGAAAACTCCCCGAGTCATTGCCACGGAGAGGTCCTCTCTCGAGTGTCACCGGCCCAGGTGCGTCCCACGGCCTCCATTGGTCGATCCTCTCTCGGCCACGCCCACTTCATCGTGATGACGTCGCGACGCTCGGATTTTTTAAGGTGTTTTCGATTAGCAAGCAGGGAGGAAAGACCATTGCGAACGTGCACATATAATGTGCCTCTCGATTGTGGGTAGTGAGCCAATAAGAAAAAATTTTCTCGTTGATTCGAATATATCATTTCTTAGGCTAATGGTATTCTGTTGGCTTCATCAATAGTGTCATTAATATGACAGACAGCAATGCTCAAATGGCCGCCCCACTGAGGGTCAGTAGCCTTTGCCGCCGCCTCACTAAGGAGCAGATATTTTAAAGATATTTTAGTACCCTGCAAGCCACCGCTAGGGTGTGTGGTAGGGGGTGAATACACACCAGACTAACTTTGATCCAAATATGACCATACTGCGGTCGGACAATGTTATTCTGATCCCTTCAGATCCTGCAAACTATTTAATTTTACACTTTTAGAGATGAGAAGGATGAAATATTAATAAAAGAAGACGATAATCTGACGGGATGGAAAGAACGCGTAGAGGAAGGAGTATGGTAAACGACGACTGGTTGCCAAGCATGAATGAAAAAAGAGAATTGGACGACGATTACGACAGCTTAAGACCAGAAACCCGAGACTGGGAAATAGGAAATGCATCAAAGGATGTGAGATTGAAGGAAGCTGAGGGACTGGATAACATCGCAGCAGAACTGCAAAAGAAGTTAGGAAAACGCGGAAGGAAGAATTTTTAAGGGTTCATTCGTAGCATATTTATTCGGGAATATTTTAGCAGGAAGACTCTGCTAGATCGGTACCTATTGATATCCATCCCAAAAAGGAAAAATCAACAGTGTAATAGAATTTTAGTCCTATTTGCACGGAGGAAAGTTATTACTTAAGAGTCAGGAGAAGCTCAAATTGAGTTTAGAAAGAGGATGCGTTCGCGTGATGACATAGCAGTAATGAGTTCACTTATAGAAAGAAACATACAGTATAACCAAGATGTGTTTGTATGCTTCGTAGAGCTCGATAAGGTGTGCGAGAAAGTACACTGGGTAAAGCAAATGAACCTTTTTTCAAAAGTAGACTGAAGAGATGGACGATTTATCTGGAGTCTGTACATCTCGGACTCTATTGGTTGGTGATGGAGAATGGAGATTCGGATATGGATGTCAATGGTCACCTGTTCTTCTCGTTATAGAAGCGGAGGAAATTGTAAGGGAGGTACGGGAAGGGTTGGAGGTTGGAGGCTGTAGGGAAAGCCTGTGGGAAACACCTCAGATTTGTGGATAATAAATCGTCAGTTATTCAGCCATTCAGCCACATTCATCACTTATCGCATTAAAAATTCAGAGTGATAAATATGAGATGAGAATTAATGATGCGAGAACGAAGGCATTAAGTTTCTCAAGAAAAAGAAAGGATGACATAAACATTAAAGTTAAATGAAATAAATTAGAACAGGTTAGAAACATTAAAGAAGAATCGAGTAAGGCAACAAAGGATTTGCAAAAAGGAGGGAGTCGAGTTTAAGACAAACACCGTAAGTAATTTACATCAAGAGAAATATTTATGTAAAAGACTAATAAACACTTGAATATGGAATGCAGTTTTACATGTTTCATAAACTTGGTCGTTGAGGCAAGAGGGTAAGATTCTCTTTTAGATCTGGAAGTTTTGAGGAATGAAAAAAATGGACAGAAAGAAAAACAAACAGTGAAGTTTTAAGCGTGGCTGGGAAAATTGATGGCTGTTAGAAAAAAATCGAATGAGGCTGGACGAGAGGATGCAGGGGATACTGAGAAGCGATGGGACGTTGAAGACGGCGATAGAGGAGAGAGTGCCAGAAAATCGAGGAAGAGAGAGGAAAAAAGCAGACAATTTGGTTGGAGTCCATATTTATTAGTGGAAAGAGGGCGTCGTGTTTCTTGAAATACTTGACGTAGTGGTTTTTTGCTAGATGGAGAGAGGAAAGAAATATCGTAGACCAAAAAGATGAATTTTAGCCATAAACATAGTTATTATTCGTTAATTATTTTTTTAGCTGGATTTTTAGATTTCTTTCAACAAGACCAGCTTCATCAAAGTATGAAGGGGAAGTGCATGGTGTCCAGGAATTTGAGGATCTTGAAGCCATTAAAAATATTTTCTGCAATAAAGAGCTCAAAAACATTGAAGAAAATAATATTCTATCGTCATGATAATAATATAAAATAATATTCCATCGTCGATAGCGCCTCGTATGAACATGTTTGGTGTTATTATAAATGGGTGAATCGAAGGGAATTCGTGGAGGCCCTTGGGAGAAGGGATACATCCTCCAGTGGATACAGATCCGACAAAACTGTATTCATCCGGCTCCAAACTTGTCCGGAGGGAATCAAAGGGTGCTCGTTCTAATTGGTCAGCTGTCTGTCGAAAAAATGTTGCCCTGATTTGCAGTATTTTTATTTCATTTGAAAGGGTTTCACAATCATTAACTACTCTCTAATTTCCATTTACCTGTGTTAATAGAAACCTTAAAAAAACAATAAAAATTAAACAGAGAGGTTTTTTTGGCCGCGTCAAATATTTCAATCTTCGAAGTTTGTGAGTGTCTCCGGTCCGAAAGATTTTATTCTTCATAACTTCTTTTATAGGTCCACTCACTGAATGTTTAAACATTGAAAGTTGTTATAATAGCCTCTAAAAATGAGATATAACTTTTCAGTCAGCGATTAGGTAGCAAAATGCTCACGTCTCGCAAAACTTTGAATTGATGGGAAACAACTGTAAACAAAAATCGAGTTCGGGGAGGTTGAAATCTCTTCTTAAAACTTATAGAGGTGCGAAATCTCCATTGAAACTGACTATCCAGCGTGGGAATCGCTCAATCAATCCTGATCCGCGACCCAGCCACAGTTTCGTGTCCACGATGTTGTGCGTTTCAGCTATCCTAAGTCCTATCACGTCTAATGGAAAATATGTCTTCCACCCTTTATTAAATTTCAGTGACATAATACGTTTATAATACTAACGTGAATATTTGTCTTGACCAGAAGAAGTAAATTGGGCTTTTCACGGGCCTTAGAAAGCAGACTATTCTATACCACCCAGCAATAAAATTCTATACAAATCTACGATAGGCGGTGTCTTCACTGTTTTCCTGGAGAGGAGTGAAATATTGGTTTTATCTTCAAAGGAATTAATTTTATTCTGAATTCCGAGATAGAAGATATCGTGGGAACAGGAAAGGGGCTACGCGCCGAATATTGTGATTGAAGGGAAATGGGGCTGGCTACTTGGTTGGTTCTCATCGCCATGTGCACATGTATTAGGTTTCATTCTAGTTCTCCTCAGCCTTGAAGATTCGATGAGGAGTTGGGACGCAATCCTTTATCATGTACATTGAGTGTCAGGTGTTCGTATTCGGGACTTCGGATCAAATTTACATTTTTCCGTATTTTCATTGGGATATTCATCCGGCTCCTGTTTCATTATGAATTGTCCGAAAAAAAGATGAAAGATCCAATGAATCTCGACATTTCTTAAAATTCTAGTGTCGCATCAAATTCGTTTCTGGAATGACTCTCAACCAACCTTTTCAAGTGTCCCGTTAAACTTCCTTGTAATGTTGGCAATCACTTAATTATCTCATCTTCTCCGCCACATCTTCCGTGCGCTACTAGACAGATAGATTTAGAAAGTTCGAGCGGCACGAAAAAACTTACTTGACTTACACCTAGTCACTTGGTTTCTATTTAAAATGAACAGCGATTTCATATTCTCCAAACTAACTTCATCATATATTTGCTAATGTTTAGTCAAGTCCCCATTCTTTGCTCTTCCCCAAAGTGTTATCGAAATCGTGACACAGCAACCGACCAATATTGATACAATAGTATAAATCTACATAAGACCCCGCAAGCCGCCGCCGGGGCGTGTGGTGGGGGGTGTTAGGTAAAAGAGAATAAATCACATGCAAAACCAATACATTCGTGCAAACCTACGCCCACAGAGGCGTATGTGTTCATGCGAAAACCTATTTAATTTGCAACTCAATCCAACCCAATCCTTTAGCATTACGCATAGTGCGTTGATCACCAGAGCGCTTCTGACCTCGTGATGGCCCTCTGCGATGATGTCATGTGATTGACCACAGCTGAGCGGGAGCGTAAGTGTACACGAAAGCGCAAAATACAATCTACATCTTCTCTGGACACCGCCTGACTTGAAGCACGTGCAATGTGTGAAGTGGGGAAATACAGGGGCGACCTACAGCATGCATATTTGGAAACTGCTATACTGAAGTTAAAAGCAATGCACGCCGATATCCACACACCCAAACCCTGAAAGGGAATTTTTTTTATTTATCCAGCAAGCAACCCAATTACATATAAGAGACTGTTTTAGCCGTTACTTTGTGGAATTTTTCCATCGTATAGAAAGAAAGAAAACACAGCAATTCCACATTTACACTATACTAGTATTTAGACGACCATGGTTTCACCACTGCGTGGCATCTTCAGATGAAGGCATACATAGTATATGGTACGGCATAGTACAGGTAAGTATGCGCTATAGTTCAATTACAGCCGAATTGTGACCTTTATGTTAGATTATTAACGAAATGAACAGGTTAAAGAGAATGAATAATTTTAAAAAGAAATAAAAGATAGAATCGGGTTCAAAAATAATTACATTGATTGACATCTGGACAAAGTAATGGCTTTCAAAACACACTCATTCGAGGAACACAAAGAAGATAAGTCCATTCGTTGGCCACAAGTTATACGAAAGCGATCAGAACGAAAGTCTGCCGGCTAATGACGAGAAAGATGAAATGGACGATCAGACATCAATTTCAAATTAATGCGGGATGGAGGAATGGTAAAAACCGAATCGTATTGGATGGTATTAGCATTTTCATTCAAAGTTACGCGAAATACGTCCGCTGACTTTTGCTTAAATATTCATTTTAAATTTCATTAGTTAATAACAATATTGAAAACAGAATCAAAGGAGAATTGGACTATATTTGGTCAATAAAAGCAGTTATCAAGTAATGCTCTCGGATGACCCGTCGTAAAAATTTTATGGGAAGATGTGAACAAGGGATTCCAGTTTATATTCTCTGGAGGATTGTTTTAACGTATACGTACAGCATATATGACAGTTGGACATGCAGAAGGTCGTCGCATAGCCTCTGAAAAAACCAGAGCATGAACGAGAAAATGATTACAATTCATATTCCTCATTACGCATCTTTAAAATGGAGTTCCTAGTAGCTTCCATTAATGTAGTTTGTTAACCAATCTTGGGGACCTTCGTGATCGCTAAATTGCATGCATATGAATCCTCATGGGGGATTATAGCCATCTCTGGAGTACATGACACAGTATTAGATCACTTGCGTGCCCGTGGATGGGCATGCAGGTAGGGGAGGAAGTCAGGGAATTTGTTTCTCCAAGAAACCATAGATGATCTCGTTAGAAAGTAAACAACAGAACACCAGACAATTGAGAAATGATTACTGATAAATCCATGCCCAATAATTGCGTATACACACGCGTAAGAATTAAAAATTCAGCGGTTGTAGGGACCTATCACTCGCCCCATGGTAATATACATTCGCGCTCTTTGAAAAGTTCAAAAGCTGAGGAAAACTTGTATGGTTAAGAAAGTAAAGGAATCGATGTGATTATGGACAGTGCGTATAAAAGTAAGTTTTATTCAATCAAGAATGGCATTGGGACTCAAATTGTTCGCCAAATGTGCCATCATTCATATTTTGTTCTCAATGGGTAATAAAAGGAAGTCGCTTATACGATAAAATATATACCCTCTTCTAAGTTTCAAGTGTGCCAACTCGGGGATTTCTCCAATGCAAAATATTTGGTGGAAAGAATGAAAAGAAGTACACCTTTAAAAGCGCCCTGTTCCTTCAATTGTGAAATTCATCCTTGTACATCTACATAGCACTCCACTAGTCGCCGCAAGGGCGTGTGGCGGGGGGTGTTAGATCACCACCCATGAAATAGAGTAAAACCACATGCAAAACTAAAATATTCATGCAAATTTACACCCACAAAGGCGTATATATTTATACAAATTTTTTTTTAACTTACAAGCATGTAAATACGTATAGTATCAACTAACATACACAAGCATCTACGAATACACGAGAATATACTCGTACCTTATGTCTACGCAGCGTTTTATCTTGTCCTCACTTATTAATCGAATGTATTTGATATTTCTACAGTAAATTTTGGTGTTTTACTATTATGATTCCTGTTTGTCCAGGGAAAGAATGAGTATTTGAATCTGTCTGTAATGGAGCCTGTCTCCCTTATCTTTGTGGTCTGGCTTACCAAAATAGCATGGAGCCATACTAATCCCTTTATCGTCATTGTTAAACTCATTGAAATGAAATTGTTGGGTTTATAATTCCACACAATTCAAGTGAATAATTCAAAGAGTCAATAATTTCATTTCAAAATGCTATCCATGTAAATTCCATAAAGTTACGCCGGAGAAAACAAATTGTTAAACTCGTTTGTACTGAACCTTTCTGAAATTCGAAGTCCATCCATCCATGATAACAGTTTAAAATGAAACTTGCACTAAATATTATCTGCGTTGCTTATTCACACGGCTGGCTAGTGTGGCTGTACAATGGCGGGCCGCACTCGGAAACTGGCTCGGTAGAGAGCCTTCTGCTGGACCGGCACACTCGTCGAGGATTGGGAACATCAAATGGCAGTCGATCGCCAACATTGGATACACGCGCAGACATGCCAACTTTCAAAAATGAAAAATCGGGAGATTTTTAGAAGTGTATCACGAAGTAATCACTTTTAATTACCACAATATTTGCATGGCACCTTAATCCCTTTATGACACTTTGCCAATTTTTAATGAATGTCACACTTTATTAACATGTTAAGCTAAGTACACAATTTGAACAGTTCATCAAGAACGTAAGAAGGAAAAATCGGGAGTCTCCCGCTTAAATCGGGAGAGTTGGCATGTCTGCACGCGCTGTCGACCGTCACCAGTGTCTCTCTCATCCCAGTACATCTACTACAGACCTTTCCTTCGGCTCACTTCTCCCATTCACGAAGGGGTTTTCAAATATCCTTTCTTCCGAGGTCCGGAAAGGTAGTGAAAGCGCTCGCGAGTAAGCGTTTCGTGGCAGGTGTTAAAAATGAAAGGTTTAGGCGGGAGACTTAACCGGTGAATGAGGAAGGAGTTAGGGGGACTCTGATGAGAGTGTGAATAGGAAGACGGGGAAGCTGTCAGGAAAGGCAAAGGGGAAGGGAGGGAAGAGGATTCTCCGTCCTCGGCGGATTCCCGCCGTCGTCACGCGCACGCATTTCTTCCGAGCGAGCGAACGGAGGGAAATATGCGAGAGAGAAGAGAGATGATCCTAGTCGGCGACTTCGAGACAAAACAATGGCTCAGCTTGCGTTCGGGGAACTCCATGGCGCGGCAATGACACGAGCCGGAAGCCCACTCGGCGTAATTGCCGCAACCCTGGGGACGCCATGAGGGGGAGGGGGGTGTCGCTAAGCAAAGGGCGAAGGGCGCATTAGGAGTGGTGGATTCTATCGCGGAGTTATACCGGGAAGAATGACGCCCTCTTCGCTGTTCTCTCCCTTCGGAAGGGATGCATTTGAGGAGGCCCCGCTGAAATCTAAATTAATTCTACTTCTGATTGAAATATTGTAATAATTACTAGGGTTCTTTATCGAATGGCGATGAAAATACTGGTCCTCAACACGTCGAATGCAGATGAATAGGAGATTAACTGTAAAGAATAACCAAAAACACAGTATTCAACCCAAAGGTCGGTTTGGTAGATGATGGTAGAGTTCACCCAGTACTAAGCCCGACGACGTGTGAATATTCACACATCAGGGTAGGGGGGGCAGTTTCTGTAAAGAAAAATAAAGTATATATTTATACATTTGCTTTATGAAGTCTTCTCGGGTCTTCCACCGGGTCAGGGGTTCCATACTGGCCGTTGTTTCGATGCTCGACCGTTGTTTCGATCGTCCTCAGGGTAGATGACCCGAGAAAACTATATCAAGCAAATACGCCGGGAAAGCCCCAGATTCAGACTTCAATACATGCATGTATTCATTCTTCATTATATTCTTTCTATTCAGACTTCAATATATGCTTTTTTGAAAATATATATTTAAAAAAAACAATCTGGCCGGAAGATTTTGTGAGATCGGTGTTAGTTCCTTTTCCAAAAAAGGCAAAGTCTATATCATGTAAGGATTACAGAACAATAAGTTTGATATCCCACGCAGCTAAAGTTATTCTCAGGATCATCAACAAAAGGATAGAGAGTAAGGCAAATGATTACTTAGGGGATGATCAGTTTGGGTTTAGGAAGGGAAGAGGTACGCGTGATGCCATTGCAGTAATGATATCACTAATTGAGAGGAATATAGAATACAACCAGGACGTTTTTGCCTGTTTTGTAGATTTCGAAAAAGCGTTTGATAGAGTGAATTGGGAAAAATTAATGCGTGTATTGCAGAATATAGGAATGGATTGGAGGGACAGGAGACTGATCCGCAACCTGTACATGTCTCAGACTGCTCAGGTGCGAGTGGGGAACGGAGAGTCCGGATGGGCAGTGTTAGGAAGAGGGGTAAGGCAGGGTTGCCCATTGTCACCGGTGCTGTTCAACGTATATGTGGAGGAAATGATTAAACAGGCATGGGAAGAACTGGAGGTAGGAATGAAAGTCGGAGGGGAATTCGTAAAATCGGTTAGGTTTGCTGATGACCAAGCATTAGTTGCTCAGTCAGCCAAGGGATTGCAAGCATTGCTGAGTGAATTGGAGGTTCAGTGCGATAAATATGGGATGAGAATCAATATTAATAAAACAAAGGTTATGCGATTTTCCAGAAAGAAAAAGGCTAAGCTAAATATTAAAATAGACGGGGAAAGAATAGAGCAGGTAGAGCAGTTTACATATCTCGGAAGTGTTCTGGACCAATACGGTCAAACTGGAAGGGACGTAAGGAGAAGAATTGCGCTAGGCAAGGAGGCTTTCTCAAGGAGGAGGGAGTTGATGACGGGGACGTTGAGTAGAGATGTTAAGACAAGACTCGTAAAAACTCTGATATGGAGCGTAGCTATGTATGGTGCGGAAACGTGGTCACTGAAGCAGGAGGATAGACGTAGATTGGAGGCTTTTGAAATGTGGGTGTGGAGAAGAATGGAGAAGGTGAAATGGACCGAAAGGAAAACAAATGAGGAAGTACTAGAGATGGTGGGTGAGGAGAGGGGTTTGTTGAGAGAAATCGTATGGAGGCAGTAAAAATGGATGAAAGGCGTATTGAGCGGTAGTGGAATGTTGAAGAGGGTAATAGAGGGGAGAATGTTGGGCTAGCGAGGTAAGGGCAGGAACAGGATAGGGATGTTGGACGGGATGAAGGGAGAAAAGAAGTACACCGATATGAAGAGGGACCTGATATAGATTTGTTTGATAGGTGGGGAGTCACAAAATGTTTATTTGATAGTTGTGTCCATCCAAAACCTACCTTAAACGGTAGATTACCTAATAATAATAATAATAAAACCATAAACACAGTAATCAACCCGAAGGTCGGTTTAGTAGGTGATGGTAGAGCTCACCCATGTACTAAGCCCGACGGCGTGTGAATATAGTATTCACACTTCAGGGTAGGGAGGCCAGTACCTTTCCCTGTGCCGGTTATGGTTTCCCAGGAAGATCTGGCACCCGAAAAATCAACTAGCTTAGATGGAGCTGCAGGTGCCCAAAGTGCCTTACCCGGGAATCGAACCCGCGACCTTCATATATATATATATAATATCGTTTTGGCAAAAAAACTAAAATTCCTGCATAGCAACATTTAGAGTTGTAACAGTGCAAAATAGCTACACCTTTATGATTATTTTCCGAGTGCACAGGTGTATGGAAAGTTTTGATTTAAAGAGGAAATTTAACGGCGGACAACACATTTCGCTTAGAAAAATTCTGCAACCATCAAACGACAGACCATCGCACATTGCAGGGGGTATACGGCACTGCCTAATGCCACTTGGCGGTCACGTCTTCACGCACGTAGAATTTGGAGTAAGAGAGAAACGCTTATAGTTTTAGAATTGATTAATGTTTTGCGCTCGTCTTGTTAATTGATCTCCAGGTTCATGATAAATGCGAACACAGAACTTAAACTAATTCGCGATGACAATTATTTCCACAACCCACTGCTCGTTTTCCTCTATGTTCACACCTAACACACATAACTATCTTTCTCTTATCGATAGTTGAATTTCGGGTCGAAGCAAAAATTTCAGAAAATATATGCCCAAAGAACATGCCTTATGCGTTCTCTCTTATGTACTTTCAAAAATGTGCACTCAAGAACCGATTTTCTCCAAATGCATAATTAGGTGTGCACGATGGATTTGACAGACTCAGAAAACGCAATCTTAATGGCCGGTCTGCAAAAACCTCTACCCACTGCTTCGTCGTCAACAAACGCGTATTCTTCCCTTCTATGCTACTTATGAAAACCGCTTACGTATAATATGAATAAAACTGCATGAAATGAAACTCCAATGGCACGGAGTGCTCAGGTCGGTCCAGACAACAACAGACAACGATACATGTACGATAGAATCTGCATCTTCTAGCTTTCAAGCATAAATTCTTAACGATTTTCACTTTTTCAAATGTGAAAACTCCATCGCTGTTGCCAACCAATTCGCTACCAACGGTCGTGTTGCAAAAGGCGCCATCGCTTGCATCGATGCCATTATCCATTTTTCCTTCTGCAGTGCTCGAGAATGATCGGGTCCCACCTAGGCTCCGACATGCATAATTCAAAAATACAGTATGTCGGTCGGCGGCCCGAGCGGCCCATGTGCTCTCGATGGCTTCCCTCTTAGGTGAGAATCGCGGCTTCGAACCTTGGTGGCGCGGAAGGGCGGAAGGAAGGGAGCGGCGAGGATGGGCGGCAGAGTGGAGTCTGGGTGGGCACCCACTTCTAATGAGGAGGGTGGCCACCCCACCCCCTAGGGGCCACCTCTTCTCGAAAGGAGGAGGGGGCGTGGGGCCGGGGGGGACGGGCAAGGGGGAACGGGGGAGAGCGACAGCGTCGTGGAACAAAAGGGCCTCCTCCCTCCTCTCTCTCGGCGAAGGCCTTTCAACCTACTCCTCTTTGTTTCAAACGTCCCTCCCGAGTCGATGGGCGATGAGTGTGTCAAAAGCCTTCGGGGTGAGGGGCCCTCGTCAAGCCCTCCCTCCCCCGCTGGCCGCTTATGCTCTAGCGGAGGAGAGAAGAGGGCGGGCAGAGTGGCGGAGGGGAGAGGGGGCGATGCTCGGGGGTGGTGAAAGAGCCTCCCTTCCACGCGAGGCGACCGAGCAAACAAGGCACCTGAATGGGGCTTAGGCGGGAGATGACCGAGTGGCTTTGCCAATGGTCGATGTTCGCGTTCTACAGGTAAATCAGCAGTGGACCTTTGGAATTTTTCGCGCGTCAACGTTTAAAAAAAAAAAATGTCCTCGACAGACGAGTGGTCTTCTCTTTCAGGATGTTTAACAAATACTGACGCGGGTGGAAATTCCATAAGTTGCTTTATTCACGAGTGAAGGGAACTTTTGTGTGCTGCACGGCAGGGCCAAGGCTTGAAAACGTGAAATCAACCTAATTCCGGTTCTGATTCCGTATCGTATCCTCACGGAAGAGGTTTCCATAGTTGAGGAGTTGTATTTCTCGTGTACGTACGTATCTCTTTCCATATGTATCTCGGGGTCTATTTAGAATTCAGATCCACGAGCTTCATTTCGACATTTGATAAAGTGTGCAATGTGACAGACATAAAAAAACAGTTTCGGCAAATAAATGACAAGAGAACGAGTGATTTTTATCGATGCGAATAAAAAACGCAGCATGCGAGTTTGGAGGACCGCAGAGATGAATTTCACAATCGATATTTTATTGTCTTCTGTTTAAGGACGCCAGTCTTCCCTCCAGATGGTGTCCTCAGCCCTACGAGTCCGAATAAAAAACATGCAGATTTTAATCGCAACGTTTGGAAAACTCGAGTTCGTGGTGAGGTGGACTTTTCTTTGATTTACAACCGAAACTGTCGCTCGAAGATTCTAGCTTTTGATTTTAAGGGATTTATGGGTTGGACTGCTTGGTAGAAGGACGAATTTACGAAAGTAACGTTCGCTTCACACGTCTCCCTTCGCCTTTGCATGCCTCGGTCCTTCCTTAATAAGCCTCCCCTCGACCAGCGAGGGGTCCTTCTCCCCCGCCTCCAGTGCCACCCCCCTTGCACACCTTCTTCCCTCCGGTAGGGGGAAGGATAATCTCGCCCCTCCCTTCCCGGAAGAGTTCAGCGCCCCCGTCCGCCGCCCATTGGAAGCGGCTGCCCGTCACCCCAGCCCCACACTAGGAAATGAAGTGGGCCATAGATTAAAAGCTTTTATTGGAAAATGTGAAACGTCTATAATTCTTCAAATAATTTTACGATTTTCTCCAGAATGGATGCCCCTGCCACACACCATGCCGCATATACGTAAATACCCATCAAGTCTCGTGGGGAAAGGTTAAATTGGTTTAGGTTTGAAAAGTGCTCCATTTACATTGCTATAAAATGGGAAAAAAATTAACTAATTGTTCCAAATAAGGGCTACGAGGCAGTCAATACTGAAGAGAAGCTGTTCAACAACAAAATGGGTTCTAGTTGCGTCACTCAGCGGTCAGCGGCGACCTGAGCGGCAGATTTTCGAACACACACAAAAAAAGGGGTGTCCATTATTTCCTGTGTTGTTCAGTGTATATGTAGAGGAGATGGTTAAAGAGACATGAGGAAAACTGGAGATGGGCATTGGATTGGAGAAAGAACCCGAGGACAATTCGCAAAATCGGTTATGTTTGCTGATGATCAAGCTCTAGTTAATCAGTCAGCCAAAGAATTGCAAGCCCTGTATCGGCATTCAAAGTGCTGTTTTTGGACTAATGCAAAATAAAAAAACAGCTGTTATGCGGTTTTCGAGAAAGAGAAATGTTAAGATAAATATTAAAATAGGATTTCAAAAACTACGACAGGTGAAACAGGTTACTTATCTCGGAAGTGTTTTGGACCAAAATAGCCAAAGTAGTAGGGACATAGGAGAAAAATTGCGTTAGGTAAAGAATCTTTCATAAGAAGGGGGGGAATTGATAACAGGGACGTTGAGTTAGAATGTTAAGAAAGGGCTCGTTTTAACTTAGATATGGAGCATAGTTATGTAGGACGCGGAAACATGGTTACATCTACATAAATACCCCGCGAGCCACCAAGTAAGTGTGTGGCAGGGGGTGTAGCACCAGGGGGAAAGGGTAAGGGATGAGGGGGTTGGGGTTTTTCAAATAGGTGAGGGAAGGTGGGGGAACCTATAACAAAAAAATACATAAAAATATCCACGCGCAGTCCCTAACCTGCAAGTTACTACTTATTGTGTCGAACTGACTCGTGAGGGATTTCGACTACAAGCATTCTGGTATCTTATCGTTCTTGGAAAAAATGACATTTTAAACCTGTCGGTCTTGCGGTCTATCTCTCTAATCTTATATTCGTGATCCCTCCGAGCGCAATACGTTGAAGTATGTCTTATTTTCTTGATATAATCGGAAAAGGATCCATCTTTAAATGTTTTTAATAAGTTTAATCTATATTGTAAACGCCGCTGTGCAAGAGAATCCAACCTAAATTTTCAAGCGAAGTTGTTACGCTTGAATGGTTACGGTTATTGAATGAGGATGATAATCGTAATGAAATGGGGTGTGGAGAAGGATGGAGCAGAACATTTTCATTAGCGAAGGGATGTTGAAGACTATGATGCGATATTTTGAGGGGAGAACGTCGGGAAAGCGAGGAAGTGGAAGGTTGTGGCTGTTGGACTGAGGAAGGAAGTATGCGGAATTGAAGAAAGGCTTAGAGTTGTGTGGATGTTAGGTTACGTTTTGTTAGGAGAGAAAAGGGAATAGTCGCTGTACGTTTGGCAGTTTGTGTCAGTCTAAAACCTACCTTAATCGGTAGACTAATGCTATTACTGATCGCAGGGAAGGTAAGCATTGATCAAAGCGGTATTTGCATTTTCAATTGGAATATAAAAGCAAACATTTTAAAACAAAATCGAAATGAAGCAAAATCAGGGGATTATGGATATACATGTGTATTCCTAATAGACAAAAGCACTCATGATTTAAATTTTTTTTCCTGAACTATTTTCCAGTTGCATTTGTTAATTTTGCAGCATCAGCAGATGTGGTCTGTGAAAAAAAGGCGGACGTTTACCTGTCTGACTGCATCGACGTTTATGCACATGATTCGAAGTTTACCATAATACCCTGTTTATGAGGAGGAGACTTGAGAGTATAATCACAAGCAATCTCTTCGTAAAACGATGAAAGATTGACCTTGAGACAGTTTTTTTTACAATTTGGTGTACACCGTAGTGTGCAGCTTGTGCTGAAAGTTTAAGTACGTAAATTCGGCAAAGATCGTTGGGACTGGTTTTCGCCCACGACGCATTAAGCACAGCCGGCGGCAGAGTACGGCACCACGCAGTACTGCATGGTGCAACACCATGCAGTACTGTACTACGGTACAGTCCATGCATGCTATGGGTGATCCCCCGCACCAGAGTTGATCAACAATATCATGTGATCAATTTTTTATTCGAATGATTTGGGCAGAAAATTTCTGTGATGATTAATTTTTGGCCTGATATTTAATGTATTTGTCTAACAAGCTTAACAAATTTTAGTTCCCTATTGCTTCAGTGCAGCCGTTGCAATTTGAAACATGTTCAGTTCGCCTGCGCCTGCTCCTACGTAAACACGAAAAATGAATTCTACGGAGATGTATCTTCACGATTGGGGGAAGGGAGAAGGTTCTGTGGGGTTCGAAGAATACGAGTATAAGACGGACGAGGAACATACTTCACACTGATTTTCGAGAAGTATTCAGCAACAACATTTGCTGTGTGTAACCATGCATGGGCGGGTGTTGCAGCAACCAAGACTGTTACTTGGAAATGTGGTCTTCTGCGATTGATACGGATGGCCTCGAAGAATTTTCAGCACACCCCGATAGTATACTCCATTTACAGTTGTGTATGTTGGTATGATGGCTGATGCACCATTTACTGAATATCGAAAAATAATACGAGCGTAACCTCCCCAGCAGAAGCCACCGCCACTTCGACACTTTTTAGTGTTGGTCACGTCGGAGATTTCGACGCTGAGATTTGGTGTATGCTCTCGGGATCAAAATGATGAAGCCAAACCCTCCAAGCCGTCCAATTTCGGGGTCTACATTCCCCGTCAATGAAAGCCTGGCGAAATACGAGGGCTGTCCAGGAAGTAACATTCGTTTTCGTGTAGTGTGAGAAGTAGTGGAGGGAGCCAAATGGTCACTGTATTAACGCACAGGGTTCGAGTTCCCCCTGGGTGGATTTTACTCCACCTAGGGCATGGATGTTTGTCATTGCCTTTATTGCAATGTTAAGTGGAATAAGGGACTAGGGAGTCTCAGTCTCGCCACCACAAATTCGTTAAATAAATGAAAAAATTAATAAAATTACATTCTTTAGTAGTTCATCAACTTCTTCTCCTTGTATTCTATCCATTGAAGTGTGATTCGATCCTCATCCATGATTTCAATGTGACATTGCAGTGAGGGCACTTCTGTCGTACTCACCTATCCAAACCACGCACGCAGTCGCCTATTTACTGCACGACCTACTCTCTCCTACCTCATCCTTCCCATTTTCACCACTCCGCCCGTCGCACCAACTGAATTCGATTAGCATTTACTCTTATCCTGAAGCACACCCACACACACTCTCTAGTTCAATGCAGGGTTACGGATTAAGAAGTACACTTTTGTGCGTTGCCATCTTCACTGCCTTAGGCAAACATTCATTTTTCGAATACTCTCTCTTTTTCTACATTCACTGTTACGAAATAGTTCGAGCGCTGCGACGAATCCTACCCGCAAGCAAATGTTCTCCGAAAACGACGAGAGACAAGATGAAGAGGAAATCTAATTGGATTCCTACTTCATACGAAGCACGATGGTTTGCCGGAGACCACAATGGTTGGATTGATCACGCGCCCACGTGAGGGAAGGGCAACAGAGAGGAAGGACAGAGGGTGAATTTCGAGAAACATGCGCCGGAGGGCATTCGCCGAGAAGATGTGAGGGAAATGAGAGATCGGCAGGGTTGCGGGTGCTGCTGCAAATCTCAGGGTTGATAACATGGGAATATTAAATAAGGATAAACTGATATTCTCCGAGGCGGAGTGACCCCATGCGGAATCCCAAACCAGGAGGCACAACGAGGGGAGGCGGGAGTCCGTTGACAGCGGTCTTCGAGACTGCAAGGGCCTAGGGTCCACCCCAAGTAAATCCCTGCAGCCCGGAAATGTGTTCCCTCTTCTAGGCTTCCCCCGGAAAGGGGTGCAAGTCACTTATCGACAAAGAGGGGGAGGATTTGTCACGAGGTGTTTCACCCCCTAGGGGATTATGCTAACGGTTCTTGCGAAGCCATTTCACTCCCCATCCCTCCCTCCACCCGTGGGCACTCAAAGTGACCAAGTCCAGAGACGCCTCTCCTCACACCTCCATCCTCACTCAATAATCGACAGTGAACATCGACTTAGAGCTTTCAGATGTGCCCTTGACTACTACGCGTTCGATTTTATTGAAAATTTGTAACGGTTGGACGGTACTAACAAAAACCTGAGCCGCAGGTGCGTCCCGTTTCGCCGTATAATCGGTCGGTGCGTCCCTCAGCAGGATGAGACATTCTCGATGTTGGGAAGGTACGAATGAGGATCACGTCCGCTCATCGCCAGGGAATTCATGTATACTTTCTGAAATTAAGTACTGTTCAAAGCGAGAACTACTCGCAAGTGGAAATACGCAGCCAAGGGGAATGTCATTTTTCAGCTGCAAAGAATATCATTTGTGACAAATACATCCATTCGTATTGCGACAGAATGATACCGACCCACTCTGGAGCCCATATATTTATAAGAGAAAGGTAATTTGTTCGGCCTAAAAAGTATCCTAGGAATTGAAAGTACCTATCATAATATTTGAATGGACACACAAGAAGTATCTTAACTGCTGTAAAAACCGAATAAGTTATAATTTGAAATATTATATGCGCAGAAAGTTACTAAAACTTTCCAAGCCATATTTGTTACAAGAACTTTGCAAACTCTTTCGAAGTTTTCTTTAATATTTTAAAAGTTTCCAACCTTAAATACTGATTATTCGGGTGTCTCCTGCCCTGCTCTTATCACTAAGAGATCTTACAGTTTCCTTAGCGATTCTCAAACCAAATTGATTACTCAAGCAAAGTTTGATGCAACGATAAAAAAACCTGAAGATGTTTTACCGTCGCATCAAAGACATTGAAAAATATCTTTTTATTTCTTCTGACATAATGTTAACATTATTAATAAAGTTATAATTTCCAATCAGTTCTATAATTTCAGGCCCCGATTTTTTTCAATTAATCATTTTCGAAACCAAACTCCATTGTTCACTACTACCACTGTATCTCTGAGAATACAGATTCTATGTTTGTTTCAATAAAGCTGCAAGGTCTTTTCAAGTTCATTTCCATATTTCTTCAGACATTCATTCAAGGCATTCTGTTTAGAGCTAATTTTCGCATGGTCCTTAAACACTGCTTACTTCTAAGTATTCCAATTTTACGAAACTTGGTTCCTAAATACCGATTATATTCGGATGCCTGCTACTCTCCTTTAAAAGACAATTTTTTCTCGATGAATCAGAAAGATACATCAGACATCCGCCAAGATTTTATATTAATTTTCGTTGAATTATCATAACTGTAGCATTTGTACTACTGGAGACACAGTCATACATATTTAAGCATCTCTAACATTGATTCGTACGCCTCAGGAGCTCGAGTTTCATCACACAGGAGAGACGAAACGATCGCCTCCACAAACTTTTGCCATTTGTCAGAATATGGTCTTACTTTCTTAGTTGTATTTTCACATGTGGTTAAAGATTTAAAAGACCAATTATTAATGAAATATTTATAACAACCGTGGAATAACCTGCAATTACTTTATGTAGCATTTTCGCCGGAAAAGTAAAACGGAGCGAATTGAAAAAATGGAGCCAGCACATGGTCTATGCACGTAGCTGAAGTTTTCGTCGTTCTAGCGGCACTTCCCCTCTCCTCCACTCCCCATTGAATGCCTCCGGTACTCACGGGGAGAAACTATCTCGCTGCATCTAAATGAAGTCGATTAGCGAAATTGTATTTGGACGTAAAATTCGCGATTCACCATAGTAATCGGTCCGATGATTGGTTTTGATACAAGAGCACACCGCCCGTGCGATTTCGGGGGTCAGGACTCCTGTTCCTTTGCCCGCCGTGCGACGAGCACCCGCCGACAATCACACCACTTTGACTTCAACAGAGGGTGACTCCTGGGAGCCCCTGGTCGATAGCCGAAAGCTCTTCATGTTAATATGTGGCCTTTAACTTGCAATGAAAGCTAACAGGGAATATAAGTAGATCTTTTCAAGGAAATAATTCCTCGCTATGGTTTTCATACTTGTTTCGTTCAAGGATCGAATTTTCAATAAACGAAGCAAGTACAATGATGTAGAATCAGATTTAAGGTTCGAGGTTAATCGGTTTTGAAAATACAATTTTGAAAAAAATAAGCTGTGTGAATGAAAAAGATTAATGCAATTTTCTCCAATATTTTTTTACCACAGAAAATTTGCGGATGTAGCATAAATATTTGGAGCACACCGGTAAAATTTATCCCCGCATTGATAAGGCAGGGAGTCATATCGTCCAGTTAATCTTTGGTTATAATTTAATTTCAACTTCGAAATAAATCACGAGGAGGAGTTTATTTTTAATTTTAGAGGTTTGTGTGGGGGAAATAGGTCTGGGTGTATATTGGGAGTTCAATGTATTTAAAGTGATATTATAGTTGCTAGGAAATGTAATGAATATATACGTTCAAAATTACATAAAATAAACTCATCCCAAGAATAAAGGTAATATATAGCCCAAGAAACTGCGGGAGAAGTAATAACAGTGACAAGATTTATAACTGACAAGATTTAGGAGAACAATAGTATGCTAATGTGTTAACGAAAGCTGTCCAGCCGAGTACCCTGGATATACCAGGCGGGGAAGTTGGAACAACAATGGAATTACTACGGAAACAAGAGAGAGGGAGGAATTAGGTCTTGGAAGCAATTAGAGCATTAGAAACTCTTCGAACGACAGTGGGAAAAGGAAAATAAGTGGTGGGAAAAGGTTTAAGGCAGTAAGAAAAGCACTTTCTTGCTAAACCAAAATTCTTGGGATTTAAAACTCCCCTCTGGCGTTCAAGGGAATACCGCACAGCGAGTTTAGAGCGGAAGGCGACTCGTTCTATATTAAAATCCTTTAAAATTGAGTACTCTCTCAAACACTGGACGCAAATCTGTTTCAGAGGACATCGTCATGGCTATCGCCATCATGAAGCGGATATTGTTGAACTGGGGTTTGGCCGACTGTTACCTACGCGCAATGCACCAGTCAGCTCGCAATCCAAAGCAAAAAATGGATTGCTATTGAGAATGGCAGTGCGTTGAGATCCAGTCGGTAGAGCGGCTAGGCTACCGATTGGAGGGCTCAGGTTCGATTTCGGGCACCAGATCGCCCTGGGGAACCACACACAGGCGACACAGGACCCCCTTATCTTGTGTGAAGTTCACAGGACGTTGGACTTTGTTGGCTGCC
The DNA here is from genome assembly GCA_037158775.1 of Hetaerina titia. Classification (NCBI taxonomy): domain Eukaryota; kingdom Metazoa; phylum Arthropoda; class Insecta; order Odonata; family Calopterygidae; genus Hetaerina; species Hetaerina titia. The sequence continues at coordinate 16,744,738 of CM073769.1, forward strand.
TTAGATCCATCCTCACGTATCAGACAAACCTCCGGATTGATAACAATAATTTCGGTTCTTAACACTCTGACGTCCTAGTAAAAGAACTTGTGTTAAGCACTTTTAAAAGCTTTCCAGCAGTAAACTTACAGAAAAACTACATTTTTGCTTTGGATTCCACGAACCTTTTTATTTTTGGGGTGGCATGTGGCATCCTTTAGTCGCGAAATATTTGAACAGAATTCTCCGGAATTTCCAGCTATGAGAATGCCTGTCAACTGTAGACATATTCAATGAAGTGAACAAGAGGATTTAGAGCGGTGAGAAGCGCGCTCACTTGATAATATTATATAGCACTTATTCCCAGATATTCTGGATTTTAGCCTTTAGAGTTGCACTACTATCATTATCAGCATGTCAAATAGAAAATTATTAGAATTTACGCTTTGGAGAAAATCTTTAGTTCAACCGGACGGATAGGGAGGGGGAGGGCAGTCTTCACGAGGCTGGTGATATTTATAAAGTGATATTCCAACTACAGTACCATTGGGTAGACACTTCGATCTTGATCACTTTAAGATCTAGCATTCTCCCAAAATGCATCATTTTAGTTGAAATGACGATTGCCTTAAATGGATGGATTTATAATAAGGTATTCCAAAAATTCCCCATATTTACTTCTTTTAAAGATATGGGTGAGAAGCGTTTTCACACAATACTCAATGGAGACTACGAGGTTTCAATAGCTTCTCCTGCAATTGCATGAGTATTTCCCATTTTAGTAGGAGCACTGAAAAACAAATTAAGAAAGAAAAGGGTTATCGTTCTCCTAATTTCCGGATATTAACAAAGAAATACCGATAAGAAAGGATTTCTTGCAGTTCATTCCACATGTTTAGCCATTTTAAACATCACACGCTAATTTTTCCCAATTAATGGTACTCATAGTGACTTATTATTGTGATTCATTGTATTCGTTTTTGCATGGGCTCAAACGTAGTTTGCCAATCTTAGTGTAGTTTTCCGAAGAGCCATATGGAGTCTTGTCTATATAATGGAGAATTGTCTTGTCTTATTCCTGTAAGTTCTATTTGCTGACGATGCAGTGATATATAGGGAAATATCCAGTCATTAAGATGGGGTAATATTACTAAATGCAATCTAATAAGTGGTACGAGACATCAGAGCTAGAATTTAATTTCAATAAATCCTTTTCGATAAATTTTTGGAGGAAGAGTATTTCACCAGAAAACACACTACTCAGGGAACTAACATAACAGACGTAGAATCGGTGAAGTATTTAACTGGAATGATAACTGAAAATATGTCCCGAGGAGAACTCATTTAAAAAATTTGCGTGAGAGCTATTGAAAAGTTAGGATTCATAAAAAAGAAGCTTGGAAAATATTATGAAAGGGTCAAGGAGCTTTGTTATTTCACGTAAGTTGGGCCTCACCTTAAATAGAATGGCATGGGAAGGGCTTGAGTTTGGAGTCAAAGTTGAAGACGAGGTGATTGAGTTAATTATAGATAAATGACCGAGCAATATTTATTCACACAGCGAATGAATTAGAGTTAGTGTTTGGTACATTTCAGAAGCAACTCGGAAAGTATGAGGATAGGATAACCAAAAGGAAACCAAGGAAAAGAGATTCCCAAGAATTAGGATGGCAAGGATTAGAATAGGAGGGAGTAACCGTAAAGCAATTAACGTATTTAGATGTATTCTAGAGGATTATGGGCATAAAAGTGCGATTATTAGGAGGAGGAGAATTATATTAGATTATTCGCAATAAAGAAGTTGACAACAGTTCCACTTAGTTAAGACATAAAGAAAAGTTGAGTAAGATTTCAATGCTGGAGGGTAGCGCTACATGAATTCAAAACCTGGTCTTTGACGAAGAATATCCTAACTAGCATAACCTTATTTATTTAGCATATCCTCATATCGATGAATTAGCATATCCTTACACATTAAAATGCAACTGAGACGCAGTTCTGGAGAATGATTGTAAAAAGGAAGTATAGCAGAGAGAAAGGCTGACGACGAGTTTGAAATATGGTGGATGAAGAAAGGAATTCCTGGCTGAAATCTGAAGTAGACTGAAAAATTAAAAAGCGAAGGAAATATTGAAAGGGAGCGGGATGATAACAGTCAATGGTGCATTCCCCTCAGAAAAGTTTTTAGAGAATATCAACTAGCAAATGCTGATTTCTGATGAAATTACCTGAAAATGAAATTAAAGTGATTACATATCTGATAAAATGTATTCATCATGAATTCCGATAGCAATTGTCTAAATGTGAAAGCGCCGTATCACAGAAAATAAATTTATTTTAAGCTCAGCGAAGTCATTGATCACGTGCTTGATGAATTTCGTCAATGACCACAGCATTCGAATGAGACCCCACTTGCAGTAAGTGTCTCGAAGGATATACCGACCACGAGATACACCGCGCATCGGTAACTAAGCGATTGAATGAGTAAATGAGAGGATCCCCTTCAAGAATTATGTGCGGTCTCAAGCAAAAGGGTTACTCATTGGTCGCCCCTTCCGCTTTTTTGTTTGGGCAGAAAATAAAGATCAACTTTAAAATTAACATTCACCAAAGGCTATTATTCCCTTTTTCACATTACAAATAACTTACATATTAAGGGAATTAGCCCTTATTTTGAATGAAGTTTCCTCCAACACGAATACAAAGTTGCACGTCATTTGATAGATTTTTACGAAATATTTTTTTTTCATTTTCCCTTCCTCTCCCATATCCTCCCTTATCACTTACTCTTCCCACCTGGTACTTGCACCACCTGCCACACACCTTTTGGAAGAATCGTGGGGAATTTATGTCGATATCGACGGCTGATATGAGGAGGGCGAAAAAGTAAGCCTCTGCCTAGAATAATTTCCTGCCGGCGAAAATTTGATGGTAGTGTAAGAGTTATACCTAAACAATATGGAATCACATGTAAATCGAATCAGCATGGAATCTCATAAAGCATACATATTGGACATAAGATCTGTACGAAAATATTGATGTTTTAAACTGGAATCTTTCTCCAGAGTGTCCTGAGTAATCAAGAAGAGTGTTCCCGAGTTGAAGAAGCTTTTAGATGCGACGGGGGTAGAAAAGAAAGCGACGAATGGAAAATCACGAGGCTCCTTCAGAAAATTGAGCCGTTTCCTCCCGAAGGCCCTCCGTCGCCGTCCACTTATCCTATTCCCAGTCCTAGGCACGTAAACCCAACTGCACAGTATGGATCTGCCGCCTTGGAATAATTCGAAAATTGGTTGAATCCTTGTCCCAGAGTGCATTTATTTTCCAATTTCCTCGTCCATGAGTCGCCGAGGATGGCCACCTTAATAACTACGGGGTTTTAAGCGGTCCTTTCACGTGCAACACGCCGGCACTGAGGTCGAACTACGGTTGGCATCAGACGGAGGGAATCTGCGGCCCCGGGTTAGTGGAGGGAGGGAAGGAGGAAAGTCCTTTTCGAATCCCTTCTTCTTTTTTTGGGTGGGCCCTCCCTCCAGGCAAATTGTTTCGGGCGAAAGGGAGGAGAGGGCAGGGGGAGTGGTCCCGCATCGCAATCGAACCTCGGCGCCTCCTACTCGCCGAGGTGCGCCCATCGGCGCGATTACGTACGTGCCCGCGGCCCTCCCGGCGGCGAAGGAAGGAAGACCCGAGGGGGGGAGGGGAGGAGTCGGCCCGCCGTGGCGCCTGTCTCCGGGCGACGCCCCCGCGAGGGGATCCGACGCCCTGCCTCGCCACCACCCCCGTGCCTTCGTCTTCCTCCGCGCGCGCAATTTCCCATTCTGGCGAAACATCAAATTGCTGACACAGGAGATATGTGGTTTAAGAAGTCCGTAAAGGTGTTGTGTAATTACCGTATAGTGCATATCGAGAACAAAAAACCACAGCAATCAACCCGCGGATTAGTTTTTAACGTGTGGGGATAGACTTTCCAAATACTAAGCCCCATGCAGCGTGTGCGAAATACACGTTTTAAAGTGGAAGAGGGACGGTTTCTTCTGCCACCTGTGTTTTCCCAGGAAAGTCTGGCACTCGAAAAATCACACAGCTTTGAATGAAGCCGAGGGTGCCGAGAGGTGTCACTCAAACCCGGGCCCTCCGGTCAGTATCCCAGCGCTCCATTCAAAGGATTACCATGATCACAATTCGGTGCCCGATGCCGAAAAGTGATAAAGCGGCGATTAAGAAATTGTACGTTCAATAAACGTTATTATACACAAATGTTGTAATCAAATCAAACATACGATTGTATATTGCTTTCAGGATAAGTAATGGTTCGAGTGTACGAGTATATTTAATTCCTATGCAGAATTTCCGAGTCAAACTTTTGTTTCAAATGTCATGTGAAATTTCACCGCCTTCAAATCCACGTCGAATTCGTCATCCAACCTCCTGATGTTAATGTACGAAGAGGTTCGGTATCAAAGTGTCCGTTAGATGATTGTGCCCAACAGGCCCGTAGGTTGGCGCTGGCCACCAGTGCATTGGGAAAGGTGGTATTCCGCCCAAATACTCCTCTCTCGACTCATTCGCGAAGGACGCCAAATAACGGCACCGCTCGCCGTCGATCATAGGATGCATGTGATTCAATTCACAGCCAATTGCCCAAGTCACACTACCCTTGAATGTGATTCTAAGAAGTACATACATAATTACTTTGGTCCGATGACCAGGTGAATTACACTAATATCTTCGAGAGATTGTTAAACTCGAAGGATAAATGTGATATAATCTATTTTACACGATGTTAATCTCTATGACAGAAAATTAATTCTCTAAGTACAATTTTACTGGCACAAATAGGAGGGAAACCATTAAAAGCCTCTCCTTTTGACATATGAATGCTTAGCACGGAAAGTATGTACGTGAAAGTGGTGTTACAATGATTAAAATCTACATAAAGCCCTTCCTAATGCCTTAAATCTCGAATTATTACGCGAAGATGTTCAACTGTTCAACTGTTTTTTATGCAAGTAAAAATTTTAAGCATAATATTCTTAAAAAGGTCGACTCAAACGAAATCTAATATTTATCGACGAAACTTGAACTCTGCTCTATTTGACCACATCCTTCCTCGTGAATATAAATTTCTGGATTTGCTTCCGTCTCTTTACAAAACCCAGAAATCCACATACCGAGGGGTTCCTTCGCTTTCCTGAGACGTACCCGAAGAGCATGCCCCTGCAATTGGTAAGGCAAGAGGGATGAGCAGTGAGTCAAGAACGGTGGCCCATCCTCCGGGAATTCACGCCCGACCCACCTCTCGAACCGCCCTCGAAGACCGCAGGCGTCGTGCGTCGCTCGCCTCCTCTCCACTGCGTCCACTCCTGTCCTAGTCGAATTGCCCCACACGAGCGAGAGCAAAGCCTTTCAAAGAGCCCTTTAACCTAGGTCCCCTCTCGGCCGCGCGGAATAAACCGGTAAATACATTGACCACCACTGCAAAAATCTTAAAAGACAACTGGCAAAATTCGTTGTGCCAGCATAATATTTTCTTTGGGGTCCTCTCAAAGAACCTCTCGCCACGATATAAATAACTTTCAGGAAATTTCGGAGACAGTGTAACCTAAAGTTGAAAAAGGAATGTGTTTGTTGGTTGTAGTAGTTTCGGATTTAGGGGAGGCGACCGACAGCTGAGGTCATTTGCGTTATTAGGAATGGATGGAAAAGGAAGGGTGGAGAGAAACCCGGCGTCGGCATTAGCCTACTCGTAACAAAAGGCGCCAAGGGGTCCGCAGTTTAACGTCCCATCCGAGGGACGGCGTACTCATTCAAAGTGCTATTCACTTACTGCACCTCAAGTAGGGATCGGGATACCTCTGAAAAATATCTGTCGTCGCCAGGGTTCTAACCCTGGGTGGGAAGCAAGTACGTTAGCCACCGCACCATCCCAATCCCCGAACTTTTTGTGTCTTCAATTTTCCTCTCTTATCTATTCTAACATGTCTCTCGAATATTTTTCAGAACAATACGAAAATATGGTTAACAATAAAGCCTTCTTCACCTTTTATTTGAGTATCGACCGTAAATTCTCTCCTCTGTAAATTTTTCTTCCAGTCAGTTTTTAGGTTACGCCCAACCGAAGAAGTACATCGAGGTCAAAGCTTGATAATTCACAAATAAAACTTCTAGAGTACCGCATGCAGGAAAAGGCAACAAGGATGACCTTTGCAGTACGATTCGTCATGATTCTTGCCCGTCTGTTCTCGTTGCTATCCAAACAAGAGTAAAGTAGGTAACTGATTCTGGATACAATTAGCCTTATTGAGATTTACATACATAAACTTTCAAATGCAAAAACAAACAATGAAAATCGTCTTTAAAACGACACTTGCGTTCTTGTAAGTAACTCTTCCTACTTCTCTAATATTCGCCAGCATAATACACTTTATCTTGTTTGTTATTTGCTGTCCATTGTTTTTACGCCTAGTGGTAATGGGAGAATGGAGCGCGGTGGTGGAAGAAGGGAGGGATGGAAGAGGAACTGGAAGGGAATGTACGGTTTAGGAATTGGGTGTTTTACAAAGGAGATAGTTGGATAAGTAACCAACACCAGGTTCAAACATCATCACAGGCGCAAGTGCACGTGGAAGATGCCGGGAGGGGCGGGTAGACACCAGTTGCATTATACCATGGTGCGACGTAGATTTAGAATGAGGGTCGAAAACTCATAGATCTTCCCGTGTACATGTGCAGATTCGGATCAAAATTTAGCTGTCATGAAATGTAGTTTAAAACTCGATAAAAAATAGGATGGATAAGAGTGTGCCCAATTGAAATCTTAAAAAGTTTAACGGGAGCCAAAAGGAAGGAGTACCAAAAAAACTTATTAAATTGCTAAACCATGATAGGGGAATGAAAACGATTGGGGAAAGGTGGGAGGAACCTAAGAACAGGATCGAAACATCAGACAGGAAAACAATAGGAACGGTAGAATATAAGAGAATTAAGAAGATGTGAGAGACTGGAAAGACTTCAGAAGTCGGGAGAGTTACTTCAGAGGATGGATGAAAGAACGTAAACATGGAAATGTGGAGAAGAATTCCCAAAGAACTAAGCTAATAACTTAGGCGAGAAGTTAATATGGCGAAGGAAATGATAAGAAATACGAAAGCAATAGAAATCTCAGGATCTAGCAAGGGAAAAACAATACCTACCACAGGAGATAAGATATGGAAGTTATTAATGGAGCCAAAAGAGATTCAGGATTTTCCATTGGTTCTCTCTATATGTTCCCTTTTGATTTTCTTATGTACTTTCTTCCTACGGAGGCTTTCGGGATCGGACCCAACGTCTCCGTAGCGGGCCTTTCATCGGCCGCGCCCGCCAACCCTGGCTTCGAATCGGAGGACCCCTGGGTGGCGAGCGTATTGGCGAGCAGAGGGAACCAACGACAGGACGGCGGCGCGAATGGAGAGAGCCCTACGGCAGAGTTACGAAGCCCTCAGGACTACTCTTTCTAAGAACGGTGGTTCCATTCGGATAAACGGTGGAGGAGGAGACCCCAGGTCGGACCTCAAAAGAGCCCGGGCGGTTCACGGGAGGACGGACTACCCCGTGCGTGCCATTATCGGAGGGGACGTCTGTCATTATACTAAACCCCCTGAGAAGCTGGCGACCTTACCATTCGCCGAAAAGTTGGCAATTGAACCTTCTCCCAAGATATAATGACACTGTTCCGGTCCACGGATAATGGCGGAGGAGGTCCTTTTCTTTGTGCGTGACTGCAACGATCCAAATTTTTAAGAAAATGGGCGAAGCGACGAACTGTGCGTTTACGGGAACCATTTCCTAATATATTTTCGCTTTCAGAGCCATTGCTTCCTAATAGCAGTGAGAAGCCGAATGTGGGGAGTGGGAGATATGGGATTATTTCCAACGGGAAATCTCATTAGACCGGCGTTAATTATGTCTGGACGCCTGCCTGCTCGGCACTTCAGACGTCATTTCAAAGGGCCTTGAGTTGCCTCAAGGGGAAACATACGAACTGGGAAAAGGTTACGAACCCGACTGTGTTGTATTGAAAATTGTAAACTACGAAACATTAAGCTTTGTTAGTTGTTTCGGATAAATAATATTATGCAAAAATACAAAAAAAGTATAAGAATAACAAATCAAGACTAATTAAAACCGTTTTGTAATGAACGATCAGGGTTTTCACATCATTAAGGAATTTTTATTCAACAAGCAAAGACCGTTTTAAAGTTTTCTTTCGGATTAAGTGACAAATATCCAAGTAGATTAAATTTTTTATGGCTGCATTATGACACCGCAAATATTAAAATCAAAATTATCATTGTTGAAATGCATATGAAGTCTGTCCCAAAAGTATTAGGACTGAGTCGATCGCAAAAAAGTATTGCTAGAATTGATACATACACTTACAAAATCTTCGAAGTAGCTCCCATGTGTGCGTCCACACACCGCTGCCAGCGGGTTTTCCACGGCTTGTACGTCTTCTGGAAGGCGGCGCCTTGAATGCTGCTAAGCTCCCCCGTCACGGTCTGTTGTAACTCTTTCACTGAGCCGCGGTGACTTCCTTTCAGCACAGATTTGAGGCGGCGGAAGAGGAAGAAGGCTGGTGGGGTAACGTCAGCGCTGCAGGATGTTTGGGGCATGGTCGAGAAGCTCTTGGAAAATCCGCGTGCGACTTTTGTTTTGTTCGTCCGAGAGCACTCGCGGCACTAACTTCGCATACACCTTCTCATGACCATGTTTTCGGTCACAAGTCGATGCACATCACTTTTAGTGATGCCAAGTTCATCAGAATTTATGCGAACACTTAATCTGCGATCCCTATTCAGCCTAGCCTTCACTCTGGCAAGATTTCGTCACTTTTTGAGGTCGAAGGGCGTCCTGAACGTTCGGCGTCTTCAACATCTTCTCTTTCCTCCCGAAACAAGTTGTACCTGTCAAAAACACCCGATCTACCCATGGTGTTACCACCATAAGATGCCTTGAGCATGTCATTAATCTCTTTCCCGATAATCGGTTCATGACAAAACTTAACGAGGTCACGTTACAGAGGTTCCGCAAACGATCCTTCCACACTCTTCAAAGGCTGGGGGCCAACTGCCACCGGCCTCCTGAGACTCCTCCCCAGCCAGAGAAACCGCCGCCTGTCCGTCCGTCTATCCGGGGGAAAAAAGGCGTACTACTTTTGGGACAGACCTTGTAGGTAATTCTGAAAAAAAAGTTTTTTCTTCACAGCATACATTTGAAGAATTACAGCATCACATTGAAAATCTTTAAAAACTAACTATATACTGTTTACTTCACGTTGAACAAAGATTTCACGGGAAAAGAGCTAACGGCTCATTTAATATACTAAAAGAGCGAAGGGAGCCTGATGAAAAGAAGTTAGCGGTTGAAATGGAGAAATTTCCGAGATTTGGAAAAATGAACAAGAAAGTGAGAGGTTTGAGGGAATCAGAGTAATTTTTGAGATCAAACAGAGCAATTATAATTGAAACAAAAATGGACTCGGGGAAAGTGAAAATAATCATAAAGACTTCATACGTGATTTCAATTTAGTTAGGCCCCGTTTAGAATACGTCGCAGGTGTTTAGGATCCGTGGGAGAAATCGTTGATAAAAGCATTAGATAAAGTTCAGAGAAAATCTGCTAGAGTAGTCAAAAAATGTTACGATTAGAAGACGAGTGTGACAGGTCTTTCAGAGGAACTAGGCTGGGAGCCGCTTGAAATGCGAAGAGAAAAAGCGAGGCTTAGGCTTTTAGTGTTAGTTTAGACTTAGACAATTGACAGTAAATAAATTAATTACACACACAAGGAATTGATCCACACTTTTCCGGGAGGTTAGATCACAAATATAAGATAAGAAGGATAGACTCCAGTACAGAATGATACAAATGTTCGTTATTTCCCCTAACAATCAGGAATCATAATAGTAAAAAATGGAAGTCCATGTTATTATAAGCGAGAACAAGATTAAACTCCGCGTAGAAATCTAGTGCACTAGTAGGTGCATGTCATTGTGTGTATTGGTCGCTTGTATTTGTATCTGCATGTGTGTAATTTAAAATAAGTTTTGCATGAATATATACGTCAACGTGTTCAAACATTAGCATGTTGGTAATGGCATTCTTCTTGAAGGGTAGTGCCCTAATAAGGGTAAGGGTAGTCCCCCCCTCCCCCCCGCGCCACACGTGCAGAGGTTTGCTGAATGTTGAGTAGATGTCGATGATAAAGAGGCCAGTATACATACTGAACGGGATTGCGACGTAGAGGATGCCTTGGCGCTGAGAAAGTTGAATGGCGAGTTATAGCCAACAACAAAGGAAATAGTCGAATTGGTAGTGAGCGGCGTTAAATAGCATTTAATTGCATTTGCGGTGGAGGAGATAGGATGTTAGCAGCCCCCATTGGCCAATTTTATCTTCGAAAAGTTGGAGTCTGTAATTGTTGTTTTGAGGCAGATAACACGTTTAGATCAATATGCAATGAGGAACCACAATCATAATAGTAAGAAACCAAAGTCATTATAGAAATAGTAAAGAAATTCAATTTATAAGTCAGGACAAGATTAAACGCTGCGTAGACGCACGGTATATTCATAGGTGCCTGTGTACATCTACATAAATACTCTGCGAGTCACCAAAAAAGGTGTGTGGCAGAGGGAGGTGTACGTTAGTTGATAGAACATATGTTTGTATGCTTGTAAGTTAAATAGGTTTTTGTATAATTGAATACATACGCTTCTGTTGGTGTGGATTGACATGAGTTTGTTTGATTTAGCATGTGGTTTTATTCTCTTTTACAGATGGTGGCCTAACACCCCCCGCCACACGCCATTCAGGCGGGTTGAGGGGTACTGTGCAGATGTAGATACTTGTACGTCAAACCTTCACCTCAGGACTCAATTTTGATGACTTTAAATGCGCAATCAGGCAATCATAAGAAGATAAAACCTAAGAGTTGTGGTTGAGGGCAAGATGCATATGGGCCGAAAGATCCGCCAATGGAAAATACAGTTCTGATGAACCTATGAAAAATGGGTTGCGGGAAATAATAAGGTACTCATATCTCCATTCTGAAAGAAGGTGAAGCGTTAGCAACAATGGAGGAAGAACCAAAAAAAGAATTGAAGGGCAGTATGGAAAATTGGATAAAATACATATGTGATGTGCTGTGGAAATCATAAAACTTCTGCTTCATAATCTGCTTCGAGTGGGTTCTTTGTAGCTCCCGCATATAAAAAAACTTAGCATGTTAACTCTTTGTCATTTTCTAAACATTAATGCGTTCATGGAAAACGTCGGAAATGTTTAATGGATGTATTTTATTTACTTTAATTCATGACAATGTCAAATGACAATGTCCAATGGCAGTCTGAGTAACAGGGAAAAGTGGAGGCCAAGCAAGCGAAAATAACAACTGAAAGCAGGACGAAGAAGATACAATGAAAGAAATATTGGTAAGATGAGGAGATAGTTTTAGAAGCCAACGTCGATGAGGGGAGGAGGGAGGGATGAGGCGAGGTGGAAGTCCCCGTAGCAGCACGGCGGAGGAACGTGAGCACACGAACCAGACGCGGCCGATTGGAAAACTGGTTAGTGCCTGCCCCAAATCAATCCCGGGAAGGCCGATCATTGATAATGATGACTAACAGTTCGCGATATTTTATTCACCTTTTATTTTCAAATAGCCTGGTTGCCGGGAGACCAGGCATCGTGTGTTCGAATCATTTAATTACTCTAAGTCCAGAGTGGTGCTTTTGGATTTTGACACCGCGCGCGTCGGAATCTGACGTCCCTCTTAAATCAAGGCCCTGAAATGCCCTAATGGTGAAATGGCAGGCGGACGAATTAACGCAGGTGCATTTTAAAAAGGCCGCGAAAGCACCAGTGTCTCCTCCCTTGATGACGGCATTTTTCACGCCCCTTGCGCTAGGGGAATGAGGCGGCACGCCCTTTTGCACCGACTTCAGTGGATGTGTGGGCCGCGCAAGCCCCCCCCCCCTCATGCAACCCCGGTCGCTCGGTGTGGATGAAAAGCGCGCGTGCCGAATGACGCATGGGTTGGGGCGAAGTCTGGCAAAAAATTTTCTCAAGACCTACTTATAATGTGCCAATAGCAGGGTGCATTGCCCGATAAGGTTCTTAAACTTATCGGGCAATGTATCCTCATTTTCAATGCAACATTTCTACTCGTAAAATCTCGCCATTTTCTACCAAGAAGATACATGAAAGATGCTCAGTCCTAAGGATGAGATGTATGGCGGCGATCCTATACGTGTACCTTCTTTTGAATCGGAGTCTATTATTGAACGTAATAATCATATAAACATACTATACTTGAAACAGTTACATTTTCAAATTTGCTCAAAATCAATGAACGGAATAACTTTTGATTAAACGAAAAATAGATCATATTTAGTCGCTTCTTTTCAAAATTTTTCGGTTTTTGTGTGTTCTCAAATTTATACAAAGGGGCTGAGATAAAATGAGATTCTTATATCTACAAATATCGAAATAAGTGAAATCAGTCAAGTCCACGGCGTTCCATGACGTGTTCGAATACCGCTCCAACCAGCCGAAGGAAAAGGAAGTGCAGGGCTTAAAGATCGCCCCGGAGGTAAAATGTCAAGGGGGGAGGTGTGCATGGGGCGGCACTTAATTTGCGGCTTAAAAGAAATTGACGCGTCGATCGGAGGATAGCGTTGGGAGGGAAGAGAGGGGAGTGATGATTCAAGGGAGAATCGAATCTTGTTTTTCCCGGCGTCTTCACGATCGCGTACTATTTTCTTAGACATTTCTCGTCGTGCTCTCTTGGAAGGGTGGATGAGAATGAGTCCATGAAATACTTGAGTGATGAGTGAAATCACTCCGTTTAAAAACACTCACATCAAGATGAATACGTAAACAGGTTGAGAGGAGACCTATCGTAAGATCTCGCCGACGGTTTGGTATTTCATCTGAGGCATTTTTTTCACGGGGAATCAGCGAATATAATCGAAATCATTGATCAGTTGCATCTTCCGTTTCACCAGTTAAAATACAGGGTAAAATGGACCGAATAACAAGAGAGACAACTCGGTGTGCCCCACACCGAGTGATCCGCGAAAATCGCTCGTGTTGCTCAACGTTAGCACCGCTCAGCTGAATCGCGATGGCGAAGAACTATGGGCTATAGCACGAATAAAGCTTCAGAACACTACAATATTCAATTTGAGCACATTTTTCAATATCTCAAAACTTCACAATGACATATTACCGCCTGATAACTTTAAATGTCTGCCAATGTACGATCTGTAGCAAATGAGGACATGCTGTAGACCTGCCCTCTGCCACAGCAGACTGCCCTCTGCTTTAGATCCCAAGTATCGAAATTAAACGTCAATCGAATGATAAATGAAGCCACCGACATACCTGAAAATTAGAAATCCATTCCTAAGTTTGTAATAGCCAACATTTTCATCTTCGGAAAAATTATATATCCATTCACATGTCTTCAGATATGACATGCTCTGTTAATCTGGATACTGATGAAGTGTTACACACCAAATGTGGTAATACATAATAGCACTGCATTTGTCTGTTTGCTGATTTTGCATGCGAATCACAGACAAGGATAATGATTCCTCACAGGGTACTCTTAGATCGGAGGTGAGCATAATTATGAAAAATATTTATCGCTGGGTTTGGTTTGTTTAAAAAACATACATAGATATCGTTCTCGAACGGACCACTAGTAAGAATTTAGGCAAATGTATTCCACAATCTAAAAAAAATAAGGGGATCTCCTCTCTCCCCGAGTCGTACGAGCAAGCAACTTCTCAAAAGACCGAAATACAAAAACCCCTCAAAACATGTTCCAATTCCCCATGTCCCTTTCCGTCGGTGGTTGAGACGCATACACATATTATCATAGGTATGAAGTACAAGCATGAAGATAGTCTTAGGCGTAGAGTTTTAGACAACATTCTTTGGAGGTAAATTAGAATTCTCAAAGGTGAGGCAGCATAGTGGGATCCATGCACATAGTGACCGATCGGTTGAACACGGGGCATGTCGAGGACACAATTCCTCATCTAAAGAGCCGCGGAAAGTAACGTCGAACCGCGAAATCGGCAAGACTACTGAAGAAAATGCAAGCTGGATTACCTGCAAGCGAACGCGTCTGACGTGTGAAAACAAAATCTTCTACACTGGGAAACGAACAACTGGTTTTGTAAGCGACTCTGTCGGAGAGGATCTCCAAAACCCCCGAAATGACCGCCGTTCGGTAATTGCGGGATGGGGAGGCTCACACGGAATCAAGTATCGATTGAGACCCCTCACTACATCTACACGGCTGGTATATATGCGATCTCTGCAGACGACAAGTGGTTTTTAGGTATCCTTGTTATTAATTTACATTAATTCATTTGAAGTAACCGATAACGCAAAAGAATACCACAACATATTCACCAAAACTCTATTTTTTTCTATTCTCTAACTTAGTACACATCCAACTACTCTAACATTTTCTATTCTATAATCTATATAAAACTCTATTTCTAACTAGATACCTGTTTCAATTTCCTCTCCTCTACGGCTCACTTATACAGCTCGACAGCAGTTGAAGGATCCGCCAAATATGTCCTCGACAGGAAAATGTCACAACCAAAGGCGAGGTGTGTCCGATTAACGAACAGAAGTTGAATAAATGAGGAAAACAGAATTGTGACAGCCGATCGCTTCGGATTATATCCAGCCAGGGCAGTGGAAATCCGGCTTCGTAGGGGACGCATCCTCTTCCAGGCGGGTACGAGGGAAGAGGGAGGGGCGAGGGTATGTGAGTGGTCCATGCCGTCGGCTGCCCATCAGGATCTCCTGGAACATAGGGAGCTCCTCTCCCTCCAGAGAGGGAGTCGAGCGTGGGTGTACACCACCGGTTGAGATGGGACAATATTTTAGGGAGAAGAGTGCTGGAGACCCCTCCCCTTCCAGGAGTGTACACGCCCGAATCTCGCCGTAAAATGACGGGTAGGTCGAGTCGATGCTCTTTGACAACAGAGGGCACCAATATGAAAAGGTGGTCGAAGCGGTGATCACACTGCGTAGTGGATTTTACATCGTTGTGATTTCCACTAAGAAAGCTCATTTTAACTCGTCCCTTTCCAATTAGAGACGGAGAGATAACGCCATATGCTTAGTAAAAATACACACACACACACACATAGACATGTATATATCTATTTTTATGTGTGTGGTGTGTCTGTGTCCAGGGGGTAGAGCGTTGGACTACTGACCGGAGGGCCAGGGTTCCATTCCCGTGCAAGCCACTCTGCGCACCTGCAGTTCCACCCAAGCTATGTGATTTTTCGGGAATATATAGTATGTAAGATAATAAAAAACTTTGACACCAACAAACAATATAAGAACACATTAAAGGAACACTCACACGTTATTTCTTGATAATTTCGACGGAATTGAGCTCCGTCTTCATCAGAAGATGCGGTAGAACTAACTGCTGGTCTTGGGGGGTGAGGCATGTGAGAGAGAGAAGGGGACAGGGGAAGGGGAGAAAGGGTGGTGGGGGAGGGGTGAAATAAAGGGTTGTAGAAGGGGGAAAAGGGAGACCACAGGGGAGCGGAGATGGGATTGGAGTGAGAGGGAGGGTGTGGAAATAATTTACAAACGGAAAAGAAAACAATTCGTTTAACCACAGATACTACAACATCCATGACCCAGGTGTCAACTTACAAAGACATCAGGACTTAGTGAAAAGCCAGGCCAAGAATACCAAAATACATGCGGATGAACAAAATATTTTTCTCTTCTGTATGAAACAATTCCACACCTATCCACTTCAACCCTCTATATTTAGTGAACGACATTGAAAAATTCCTCAAATTGCTCCACTCAACTTCCCTCCCTCCAGACACCGAGATCACTTTGGCCACAATCGATGTCACATACCTATACACCTCCATTCCTCATCAAGAAGGCCTTGTTTCCCAACGCCACTTCCTCTCCAAACGCCCTAGCCCTTAAAATTCACAGCACCGAATTTCCCATTGGCCTGTCTAATTCGTTTTAATGCCTGCAATAGAGTCGAATTGGCGTCCTTTCAACGTTGATTTTAACTTAGGAAACAAAAAAAAAGTCTGATGGAGGCACGTCTGGACAGTAGGGTGGCTGCGGGATCACGGAAGTTCCGGTTCTGGAGAAAAACTCATTTTCATCAGTCAGCACCCGCGGGACGAATTTTGATGCGACGCGCGTCATGCCCAAAATATCTGTCAAAATTGTCTGACAGGATCCAAAACTAATGTTCACTTCCTCGGCTATTCCCCTAACAGTTAATCGGCAATTTTCCCGCACCATACATCTACATAATACCCCGCAAGCCGCCGCAAGGGCGTGTGGCGGGGGGTGTTAGGTCACCACCCAAAAAAGGAAAAAAGAAATACCGCATTCAAAACCAACACACACATGTAAACCCCAATCCACAGCAGTGCACACATTCATCGTAACATCCCATCATTCGACGCGCATGAAAACACATCTACCTCCCTTCACTCCACAAGCATGCAAGTACATACGCTTAACTACAACAAATAATTTTACCCCAGGATGCAGCAAGAAATTAATCACGAACGTGCAAGCTAGTTTCTAGCAAGTAGCCAGGCGAAATACCACCACCACAAGAACGTTCCGCATAAAAATCTCTCCTACTCAAGACGGGGAATTTGGCCCAACGCTGCAGGTGGGAGGAGGGCACACCCACGGAGAGGGACAAGGGATGGAAGTGGAAATTTAGGGTAGCAAAAGAAGAGAAAACAATACTGTTAACAGCAATACATTACTTAATGGCATGCGGGAAGAGTTTTGACACAACACACAGGAGGTTAGTGAAAGTGCATGCAATTGAGTTTAACTAATTGTTACCTAGACGCCGAGGGTGGCAAGTGGCATTTTTGTTATCTCCGAGTGTGACCCTGCAGTTGTTATCCCGTATTGTCCGTGGGAAGAAGGAGTCCTTGAGTCTGCTAGTCCTGGCATCTATTTCCCGAATTTTGTACACATGATCCAAGCGACCAATGTATGTCGGAGCGCGAATAATTTTCGAGACCTCGGTGCTGAAACATGCGGATCTGAATTTATTTAGTAAGTTTAACCTAGCATTGAGTCGTCTTTCTTCCAATGATTCCCATCCCAACTCCATAAGCATTTCAGTGACGCTTTTCCTTTTATCGTAACAGTTTTCCACGAAACGAGCTGCCCGGCGTTGGACCTTCTCAATTTCCCGAATGAGGCCTTTTTCACACGGATCCCATACGCTACATGCATATTCTAAATGGGGCCTTACAAGAGCGTGATAACAACGTTCCTTGACCTTGGAGTTACTTCTGCCGACAATGCGTCTAATAAATCCTAATTTTTTATATGCTTGCCCGCAGACTTTACGTATATGGGTCCCCCAAGTTAAGTCTTTAGTGAATATAACACCTAGGTATTTCACCGTATCAACTACTTCAAGGTCAACTCCAGCTAATTTGTAAACTAATACCGTGGATCTTTTAAAGAAATTTACCACCGAACATTTATTAAGATTTAAAGGCAATCCCCATTTTGAACACCATTCATTAATGCTATTTAAATCACGTGCTAGAATTAAACGATCCTCATCCCCAGATATCTCCCGATAAATCACTGTGTCATCCGCGAACATCCTTATCTTACTTTTCACTTCGTATCCTTATCTTACTTACACTTCACTTTTCACCATATCGTTCACTAATTTGACATGGTTGGGGTCTGTCGAAGAGGAAGGCCGACCCGTTCGCGAATTTTATACACAGGTATACACAAGGGGGCAATAAATTGGGTTGAAGACTTCCTTTCAGAGCGGGAACAGAGGGTAGTCCTTGACGGCGCTAGTTCTACCAGCGTACGAGTAACCTCGGGGGTTCCTCAGGGAAGTGTTATCGGACCGTTACTATTCTTGATTTTTGTTAACGATATGAACCGCGAAGTGAAAAGTAAGATAAGAATGTTCGCGGATTCGCCCTTGCGGCGGCTTGCGGGGTATTATGTAGTTGTAGATGTAGATGAATCTTCATCTGCCGGGGTTCTGTCCGATTTAAAACGACTGTATCATTCAAAACACTGGAATAGACTCATATTTTTATATATTTTTATGTATAACATGGAGACTGGGGGAGGAAAGGCGTAGGAAATTCTGGGAGGGGAATTTTAAATGGTGGTTAAGGGTGGGGATTTTCAAAGATCGGAAAGCTAGTATATATGCGGATTTGCGAGTTCTCCCTTCTATATTGGTGGCTTAATCGGGTAGGGATTCTGCGATGGTTAGGGAAAAGCACTGGTCGAATGAAATGTTGTGGGAAATTCCGTGTGAAGTGACAGGAAGATAAGAGAGTGAGGGAGAATTACAGGAGTAGCGGTGATTCGAATGGATAAGGGGGTAATGTGTTTGCCTCTGTAAAATGAATTGCACTGTTTGCATCAGATGGTGATGAAGTGGGGACTGCGGTTTAGGTATGAGGAATAATCGCGAGGGTAGACCAATTAAATTCAACTGGAGACAGGGGTTAGTCATCACCAACACTTAGTTTACACACCACAAAAGGCGTAGGTGTACATGGAAAATGCCAGGTGACTCAGAAAGGTATATGCATGCTTGCTCGCTATTATGCTATTCTACCTAGTACCCTGCAAGCCACCGCTAGGGTCTGTGCCAGGGGCTGAATACACACTAGGAATGCAACATCAACATTGGGTTTTTCTTAATTGCTAGTTGCCAATGAATATGGACGAGATGTATCGTAAAATACGAGTACGAGGATAGTATTTCAAGTGTTGCAGGTAATTTTAACTGCTAGTAGGTGCATTCACTCTGGTATCAAAGTGTAAAATACTTCTGGACATATGGGTGACGGGCCGCTGGAAACAACGAGAAAATTCAAGTAGGGTTTAGATTAAAAAACTGCAACATAACAGGCTACTTAGATTGCAAAAAAATACTTTTGTCCTCAAGCGCGGTCAACTGAAGTTATTCCGACCCTTTATCTTTCGCGGAAATATGGTATAAAAATATTTAAGTTCTATACTTGATCTCGCTAATCGCATTTCCATGATTTCTCCTACCATAGCGTGCTAATAATAGAGTTTCAGTATCATTGTAGAAAGATCCGCAATTCCAATTTATGCAAGTAATATAAATTCGCCCCGTAAGTGATGTCTAGTTTCTCCAACAGTGTAGGTGTGCTGCTAAGTTTAAAAAACACAGTATTACAAATCTTGTTTCCCTTCGCTGTACGCAAGCTAATTTGGTAATCAATCTAAATTCGTGAGTATCCCATATCCACAATATTTATTGCAAATTTTGGGAAGGCCATTGCCATAGATGTAAAACTCGACCAGTTTCGATGAGTTTCTTGAAATTAGAATTGGACCTTTGGACAATGGCAACCATGATCGGATCCATAATATTTCCATGGTCCATCTGTTTAACATCACATGTGTCAGCAATTGCATTGTTCTGACTGACATCCTCCAGGAGCCCGACAGGTCCATGACGTCATTGCTGTAGAAGTCATTCCACGAACCGTCGCCTGGCAAGTAAGAAGACGGCTGAAGAGCATAACTGGCGGAGGCCAACCAACCTTGGGGATGGTGCGGAGTGAATGAAGCATACAACGCGTCAAGGTAGAAGACAAAACCCGCAAAATAGGAGCGGGAGAGGACCCCAGATCAAAAAGGATTGGGGGTTAGTGTGCGCCGTCGACAGGTGACCCAAGGTCACGTTGCCGAGACAGTGAACCGAGCTCCAATTTGACAACGTCGCAACCCCCCCCCCCCCCAAGTGGGCAAACCGCGCCGCATAAATGATAATGCATTCAAGCACCAACTCAAACCAATGGCGTGAGCCTCGGGAGGGGAAAAGTGGGTCTTCCTCGTCGCACCTTCCTTCCTCCAAACCCTGTTTTTTTCCTTCGCCACATTCCGCACATATGGATAATGAAGGGCTTAGGATTTTTCGGCTGGAAAAAGACCGAAGGGGATGCTAGAGTACCATCAAAGAATGTACTGCTCGTTACAGTATTGTTTACCCTGCTTTGTTTGTTTTCAAGCTTCCCCTTCCATCCCTCGTCCCTCTCTCTGTTGTGGGGAGGGGAGGACGCCTCCGATGCCTGCCTGCCGCGGTGCGTCACATTCCCTAGCTGTGTCTTTGGGGGCTGGGACCATGGTTTCCATGCCCATGTGTTGGTGGAATTTCCCCTCTTACATTTCAATTCTAATTTGCAAGTTATTGGATAGATTTTTACTACATTTGTACATGTGTACGTTAGTTGACAGTACATGCATTTACATGTGTGTATGCATGAATACATACGCCTCTGTGGGTGTAGGGTTGCAGGAATATGTTGGCTTTGCATGTGGTTTTATCCTCTTTTACGAGTGGTGACCTAACACCCCCCGCCACACGCCCCTGCGGTGGCTTGCGTGGTATTATGTAGATGTATTGTACCAGGGAAAATATTGGGGTAAGGGACTTGTCTGCGTCTTGGAGAAGAGGAGGACGAGGAGATTCGTCGAATTGCTAAGACATGGCCGCCTCTGGTTGAGTTAAGATTTCCTCTTTCTCGTCCATCTTCACCGTCGCTCTGTTTATTTGTGTGGAGAGAGACGAAAGGAATGATAAACCCGGATCGGTCTCCAGGAAACGGCTGTGGAGGGAGGGAAATAGAGAGATCACCGAAGCAAATTGTCTCTTGTGTTTTCAGACACAGACATGCACATAGACTGCTTAAAAACGACATCTCGAACGGAACAACTGCGAATCGATCTTTGTTCTTGAAGTCTAGGAAATTCCAAAAATACGTTAAACTTCTGGAGTTGGCATTTAGAATATTTAGAGTATCTCTTACAGAGGTAAACTAACTTTTTAACTTTCAAATGGCTCCGTTTATTCAACTATCAGCCAATGAATGGAAATATTTTCTCTTACTGTGTAATTATACCATATTAAAAATTAATGCATGGGGAATAAAATGAGGGTTTATTGCATAGTCGGCTGCCAGGTTGTTTTTCGTTTGGAGAAGCGAAGAAATATATCGCTGTATACTCTTGTGCCCATCCAACGGTCCAGCATCAACTTCAATCCAACATTCAGATTCGACTTAAAAACGGTAGAAAACTATTTGTAATAATAACATTTAAGACTACAGCTACACCAGGGCCACTAGTTATCACAACAACTACACTACTGAGTCGTGGGTGAGGAGTGGATAAATGACAGGTAGGAGTTGGATAGTTTAAGTTTTATATAATATAATGGAGATTTATGGGGCTATCCTTTCAATTCGGTAGTAGGGCAAAGAATGTTACGCAGGCAGAATAGAGAGGCAAAAAGATTAAGAGGTAGAAAGGTCACTTTAAAAATAATGGCGATAAAACGTTTTTATTGGAGGGAGATTGAGACTATAAGGTGTCTCCAAAGTGGTAGGACTGAGTCGATAAAAAAAAATTTTTTTTTGTCAGAATTGACGCAGTCAATCAAAAGTCTTCAAAGTAGCACTCCTGTGCGTCCACACACGGCTGACAGCGGGTTTTTCACGCTTCGTACGCCTTCTGTAAGGCGGCGGCCGGAATGCTGCTAAGCTCTCTCTTCACGGCCTGTTGTAACGCTTCCACCGAGCCCTGGTGACGTCGTTTCAGCACAGATTTGGGGTGAGGGGAAGAGGAAGAAATCTAGTGGGGCATTGTTTAAAAAAATTGGATCCTCACTCACATTGTCGTGAAGTTCGTGGCAGAGATCTGCGTGCGAGTTTCCTTTTGTTCGTCCGAGAGCACTCGCGGCTCCAACTTCGTACATACCTTTATCATATTCGTGTTTTCGGTTACAAGTCGATGAATCTTACTTTTAGGGATGTCAAGTTCAGCATAAACCATGCGAACACTTAATCTGCGATCCCTGTCCAACAAACCATTCACTCTTGCAAGATTTTCGTCACTTTGTGAAGTCGAAGGGCGTCCTGAACTTTCGGCGCCTTCAACATCTTCTCTACCCTCTCTAACCCCTTGCAACTCAAAAACAGCCGATCTACCCATGGCGTAATCACACTATAAGCTGCCTTGAGTGTTCCCTGAACCGACCGCCAAGCCTCACCTGAGACACCCACCCTCCCTCGAACCCAGCCAGAGAAACCGCCGCCCGTCCGTTCGTCTGTCCGGTAAAAAACAAGTCGTAATAATTTTGGGACAGATCTTGTAGATCTGCCTAACCTAGAAGGTAATCGAAATCAACCAGGGCCGTGGATGGCGATAATATTCCCACGGATTTACTTAAGACGTGAGTCAGGATGTTAAGAAACGACTAGTTACGTTTATAACTTTGATATGACACGTGATTTTGTACGGCTCGGAAACATGGTCATTAAAGCAATATTATGGACGCAAACTTGGAGAATTTGTAGACATGGAGAAGAATGAAAAGGATTTAATGGACGGAAATTAAAACAAAAAAGTACTAGGTTTGATGAAGGGAGGAAGACTTGTTGGGAGAAATTCATAGGGGGTAGGAAAAATGCATCCACAGTGTTTATTTGGCTGCACTTTGTAAAACTTTAATACCTTATGGACACCATCACTTAATAAGAACATAATTCCATCGCCGAAATTCCAGTTCCTATATGCTGTTCAACCTATATGTGGAGGAAATGATTAAAGAGGCATGGGAAGAACTGGAGGTAGGAATGAAAGTCGGAGGGGAACTCGTAAAATCGGTTAGGTTTGCTGATGACCAAGCATTAGTGGCTCAGTCAACCAAGGGGTTGCAAGCATTGCTGAGTGAATTGGAGGTTCAGTGCGATAAATATGGGATGAGAATCAATATTAATAAAACAAAGGTTATGCGATTTTCCAGGAAGAAGAAGGCTAAACATTAAAATAGGAGGGGAAAAAATAGAGCAGGTAGAACAGTTTACGTATCTCGGAAGTGTTTTGGGCCAACACGGTCAAAGTAGTAGGGACGTAAGGAGAAGAATTGCGCTAGGCAAGGAGGCTTTCTCAAGGAGGAGGGAGGTGATGACGGGGACGTTGAGTAAGGAGGTTAAGAAAAGACTCGTAAAAACTCTGATATGGAGCGTACGGCGCGGAAACGTGGTCATTGACGCAGGAGGATAGACGTATATTGGAGGCTTTTGAACAGTGGGTGTGGAGAAGAATTGAGTAGGTGAAATGGACGAAAAGGAAAACAAATGAGGAAGTACTTGTGATGGTGGGTGAGTAGAGGGGTTTGTTGAGAGAAATCCTATGGAGGCAGGAAAAATGGATGAAAGGCGTATTGAGGGGTAGTGGAATGTTGAAGAAGGTAATGGAGGGGAGAATGTTGGGCAAGCGAGGAAAGGGCAGGAACAGGATAGGGATGTTGGACGGGATGAAGGGAGGAAAGAAGTACACAGAGATGAAGAGGGACCTGATGTAGATTAGGTTGCTGGAATGGGTTTTGCTTGGACTCACAAGTTAATTATGTGATAGTTGTATCCATCCAAAAACCTACCTTAACCGGTAGATCTACATCTACATAATACCCCGCAAGCCGCCGCAAGGGCGTGTGGCGGGGGGTGTTAGGTCACCACCCAAAAAAGGAAAAAAGAAATACCGCATTACTGTAAACAACAATACATTACTTAATGGCATGCGGGAAGGGTTTTGACACAACACACAGGAGGTTAGTGAAAGTGCATGCAGTTGAGTTTAACTAATTGTTACCTAGACGCCGAGGGTGGCAAGTGGCATTTTTGTTATCTCCGAGTGTGACCCTACAGTTGTTATCCCGTATTGTCCGTTGGAAGAAGGAGTCCTTGAGTCTGCTAGTCCTGGCATCTATTTCCCGAATTTTGTACCCATGATCCAAGCGACCAATGTATGTTGGAGCGCGAATAATTTTCGAGACCTCGGTGCTGAAACATGCGGATCTGAATTTATTTAGTAAGTTTAACCTAGCATTGAGTCGTCTTTCTTCCAATGATTCCCATCCCAACTCCATAAGCATTTCAGTGACGCTTTTCGTTTTATCCTAACAGTTTTCCACGAAACGAGCTGCCCGGCGTTGGACCTTCTCAATTTCCCGAAAGAGGCCTTTTTCACACGGATCCCATACGCTACATGCATATTCTAAATGGGGCCTTAGAAGAGCGTGATAACAACGTTCCTTGACCTTGGAGTCACTTCTGCCGACAATGCGTCTAATAAATCCTAATTTTTTATATGCTTGCCCGCAGACTTTACGTATATGGGTCCCCCAAGTTAAGTCTTTAGTGAATGTAACACCTAGGTATTTCACCGTATCAACTACTTCAAGGTCAACTAGATTACCTAATAATAATAATATGGTCCTTATCATGGCAAGCCAATAGGGAAGGCAATCCCAGACAATCTCAAAACTGTTTCCTTGAACCTAAGACTACACAGTCAAGCGGTTTCAACGATTGTAGTAAGACGAAATATCTTTCGTACAAATAATAGCTCTTGACATCTCATTGCCGTGGGATTGACCTACTAGAATGGGTACAAACTCGAGGTTCAAAGAGGGACCATACTCGCCTTATTCACATTGAGGTTAATAAATTCCATACTCTTTGCCAACCGATGCGCCATGGCTAGGGGGGCGTAGTTACTCGTCTCGTCTAATTGCGAACAAAATTTGATTTATTTTTCCTATCGTAATAGCAGTTGAATTATTTAACCTTCTACCACAGCGTTTTCAGTAATGCAGTCCCGATTAAATAATATTGAAGCGAACGGATGTCTTCGGAAGAATTATTTTTTTCCTGTACAATCAGTAAGCCTCGATCTAATCCTTGTGATCACCCTTCAACATATCTTCATCTCTCATCGACGTAAAATATCAGTTCTCGCCAATCTCAAGCAGATCGACTAAGAAATCTTTCTAGATTTTCATAAGTTTCATCTGTTTTCGGAATCAAAGTGAGAGAGAGCTTGATCAGAAAAGCAATTACTCGCATCTCGCGACAGACCGGATAATCAGATTACCGTCGTCCTTGGGACCATCCACGGAACATGTGTGGCGCCATTGGCCGACCACGAGGGACAGCAGACCGTTGACCCCCGTCGCACTAAAGAGATTCGAGGAGGAAGAAAAAGGGACGTCTTCTCACTTTCGTCTTCATCGCATGGTTTATTTCTCCGGAGAGAAAAGATAACCTCGATAAAAATTCCGACGGAATGATCCGAATCCGGGTAAAAAATATATTCTATAAAAATATATGTATACATACATATATATTCATCAAGGAGATGGCCTGGAAGTTTCGTGAAGCAAAGGGCTGACCGCCGCGACGTTCCCAAAGATTTATACCCTAAGGTACGCGCTAATGACATTCATCTCTGGCCTTTTAAGGCCTCGCATAATTTTATAATTAAAGCTTGACGGGAAGCCGCCGCGGCCCCCGAGGCTTTGCGGGATGGATGCGCCCGCCCCCTCGAACCGGAGGGAGACCCGCTCCCACCCCCGGCGACCCTACCAGAATTAACATGCGTTTAAGCGTCAAATAGTCTTCACTGCGGCAACACACCAATAACACTCGTAGGTGGTCATCATTCAGAACTTCGTTGCTTATGTAGGAAATACTTTACATCAACCTTTTAATATTCCTTGGCTGAGAGTTTACTTATGATACTGGTCGCCAGTTTTACAGTAAAACTTGATGAATCTCTATTTCCTCAGGGAAGTGTCTATTTTTTAATTGTAAATTGATTCACCTGTGCGAAAGCCTACACTTTGAGAGCTCAGAAAAACGTACGACATTCCCTTCAAATGGCAATCACAAACAAATCTGAGGAATATAAAACCCTTTTGTGAAAAGATGTAGATTTGTTACTCTGTATATTCAACTTCAAATGTGATGTTTTGGTAATATTTAAGCATAAAATGATATGAAACGGTCTCTCTCCCAGAATACTCCTCCTATAAACAAACGTATAGTTAACTGACAAATGAAGATTAAAGGATAACTGGGGTTTATTCTATGTCGGGGAGACAAATTTAAGATTAATAAACGCGATTCAGCATTTTTATTTGTATCTCTGCAATAAACATTAGCTTAAATTTGATAAGATTTGAAACTTTATCTGGCATTGTGCTGGAAAATATCAATAAATTAGATGTATTATAACAAACCTTGGTTAAATCACTATCGGGAATTAATCAAAGCATCTCAAATCTATTTGTTCTACACTTAGTCTCTCTGATTTTATTAGCATGATCTCTCTTGATGTAGTACGATGGGGGTTATAATGTATGTTCAGCATCACTGCTAAAGAGGCGATCTTCCAATTTATGCAGGACCTTCAATCTGTAATTTAACCTTCGCTCCATGAGTGACTCCCAGCCTAGCTGCTCTAATATTTTGGATACGCTACTAAGTTTATCATTTCAACGTTTTACAAATCTAGCTCCTCCACGCGATCCAATTCGGTAAATAATCCAACTTCGTAAGGATCCCATTTATTCTTGCAATATATTCTAAATGAAGCCTAATCAACGACAGATAATATTTCTCTTCAAGTATTTCATCACATTTACCAAGTACTTTTCTAATAAACCCTAATTTTTTAATAGCTCGCCCACATATTCCTCGTATGTGTTTCGCCCAGGAGAAGTCGTGAGTGAGGGTAACGCCTAGGCATTTAATTAAGTCTACACATTCCACTTCGGTGTTCTCAATGCAGTTGGCGTTCGAGTGGGAATTGCTCTTTTACCAAAAATTCACTAGTACGCACTTTTTAAAGTTTAATTCTAACTGCCAAGCGTCGCACCAGCGTTGTTCAAGGTCATCTGACAAAGCTGCCGCGTCCTCAGAGCACAGATATCACGTTAAACCACTGCATCGTCGGCAAATTAACGAATCTTAATAGTGCCTACGGAGTCAATGTCGTTAACGTCAAGTATGAAAAAAGAGATCCGATGACACTTCCCTAGGGAACATCCGAAATAACTTCTACTGCATTTGAGCTAACTCCATCTATCACTCCTCTTGGTACCCGACCATTCAAAGTCTTTAATGCAACCGCGGATATTTTTATCTATGCCATATGCTTCTAGCTTGGCGAGTAGTTTACTATGAGGTAATTTGTCGAAGACTTTCTTAAAATCTAGAAATGTCGCGTCTACTGGAACTTCTTCCTCCCTATGATTACTAGGTGGCATCTTTGTTTGAAATGGATTGAAAATTTGTTCGTAAAAATATATTTATTTCACATATTGCTTTAACGTAGAAGTTTAACATAGAACACAGGATAACATGAAATACTCTTAAATTAATTTCTGAATTGCGTATAGCCATTACTTTTTTGGCGTCAGTATTTTAAGATTTTCAAATTAATTCCATTCATTGCTTAAATCTCCTTCAGACTTGGTCGCTATTTAATGCCTTATTCTGTTGGTGTACATTGTTTCATTAATTGTTGCAGTCCTCGGGGCAAGGTGGTCTGAATTTGCCTCTTGGACTATAAATTTCGAAGGTTGTTCCGGATATTCCATCGTGTTCCTAGTTTCTCAAATTAAGCAGCTAAGGTGTCGGATCATTCTTATCGACGAATACAGCTTCGTAACACTCCTTGCTATTTGCTAAAACCAATTGCTAAGATTACCTTCTGATTCTTACATTGGAAGTATGTCACCGGTTAACGAAAGTAGTCTAATTTGCACATCTCGCATCTTGCGAGGGGTGGAGAAGTGTGGTAAACATTGAGCAAGAGAATGATAGTATATTATAAAGTAAAAGCAGAACCGACGAACTTCATCACAGTTCACATAAACAAGGTTTACATAAAATAAAAAGTATCGGTAACAATTTATTCCTGACGTGTGCGTGAAGTGCTGAATTCAGACCGTCGACTAAGTGAGCGTGCATGATCCACAGATCGTATTCGCATCGACAAGATTGCAGTGCACACCATTATCACTGAGACTTTGGCAATGCGGAAGGTCTGTGCTAAACTCGTCGTTCCGAAGGTCTACGGACGGATGACCAAGGGTAGAGACGAGAATGTCTGATTGCGAAAACCCTCTGCAAAGGCATCACGAGGATTCCCCAACCCACATACAGAAATCCTCCCTCGAAGGACACCACCATGGGACCCTATGTGCCATCAAAGAAGTCTGCACGCGTACCCTTAAGAACCTTGCGGAATCGGTCTATCAGGGAGCCTTCAAGTGGTGAAAAAGCCGCTGGCAACAGGGTGTCGACGCTCTCAAGGGATGTGCTTTGAAGAATCTTGAGGCACTGTACCAATTTATGAAACAAATCTATTTTTACGAAACTTTTCCCGATTTATTTAATGCAAACTACGTACATGCCACTAAGTAATCATCGGGAGGAAGTGCATAGGCCATTTGATCAGTTAAGAGGTCATAATCTCGAGTATTCCCCGAAGGAAACATGGCAATGATGGGGGATTGGATCGCGACAGCAAAGGAAGGAAGTTGAAATAGGGGGACTACGGTTTAGGAACAAGGAACAACCGCGGGGAAAAGCAATCGAGTTCTGCAAGAGACAGGACTTAATCATAACGACCACTTGGTTTAAACACCACAATAGGATTAATTAAAATTGGCAATTTTCCACAAAATAAAATTTTTTATTAAAACGACCGGTTTCGATGTAACTACATCATCTTATGGTAAGAGTCAGTTCTCCTTGTCTACTACATATGCTGAAAAGCAAATAGCCGGTAGCGGAAGAAACCAGTCGTATTAATAAAAGAATTTATTTTGTGGAAAATTGCCAATTTTAATTAATCATGATATTCCACCATATTACGCCTGAAACGTCTCTTTTTAACCACAATAGGAGTTTCCATCAGTCCCATGCATGGGAAATGTCAAGTGATTCAAAAAGGTATTGGTTAGATTATATTATTGCAAGACACCGATTTAGGAACAGCTTGATTAATTCGCAGTTTACCGGAAGTGGATGCAGACTCCTATCACAATTTAGGGATTATAAACTGTAGCGTTCCAGTCAAAAGGATAAGGCAGGGTAGATCTTGAAAGGCCCATTACTGATTAAACCATTCTTCAGTTCCACATACTTCCTTCCTCCTTTCATTCCATCAACTAGCCCACCCTTTTCCTCCTCCTACCTTGGTCACCAATCAATTTCCCCTCTGCCAGTTTTCAAAATTACATGATGAGGAGGAGATATGACTGTTGGGAGAAATCCAAAGCAGGCAGGCCAATCTGAATGCTCTGCATGGCCTGCCTGCTTTGAATTTCTTCCAACAGTCGTATCTCCTCCCCCATCACGTCGTCATTGGAATGAGCAGTCATGAGAATGAGCATCCATTATAATTAATGCACCATCTCTCCTATCATTCAAGCCCACACTTCATGAATCACCAATTTATCAGTAAACCAACCAGTGAAAATACAGCTGTGAACAGACTTCAAGATCATTCGTTTTTCTTTTGCAGGAGCATCATACTTTGTATTGGGATTTGTAAATATAACCAGGAATATTGTTTTACAAGTACTGTTTGCATGTATTGGTACGCGTATGTATAGTATTTGTATGTATTGTATGTTGCATATTTTGTGTTATAGTTATTAATTAACTAGGCAACTAATGTATTGTGTTGCTGTATGTTATTCCTAAGATATTATATGCAAGTTTAAAATTGTAAATGTGTGATGAGGGGGTTAGGTGGTAGAAGAGACCTCATGGCCTCCATCTCGCCCCAAAATAAAGATGACTTTCTATCTATCATGCCTAGTAGTACTTCATCTGATTTACGTTCTGCCCATTTTAACTTTTCAATCCTTTTTACACTTTACTTTGAGACACATTTCAAAAGCCTTCAATTGATGCATGATTCGGTGTTTTCCTGGCTCATAATTGCAGTGAACTGTTCGTAGGTTTTCCACCATGTTTCTTCACCCAGAATACAACTACCAGCAGCATCGCAAACCAAGTGTGAATTGAAATACAAAATTAGATAGGTCAATGATAATTTCTTCAAATAACAGCTTTCACTTTGCAAACAAATTTATGTGAATACTTAAACAATACATCATTAATATGGCATTTAACACAAAAATTATATGAGGACATCTGAAATTCATGTGAGCCCCGATAAATACCCTTAGTGGGAAGAGAAGGTGCAAGACATGGCCTTGGCCCTATTTCATCCCTGTGGCACCCGTGACCAGTGTGGGTTCCATACAAGTCAGATTGGGCTCACAAACATGTCCACAATTGGGTTAATGATTGAATTACACGGTGGTAATACAGAAAGTACTCATCACTAACACATGCACTTAAACAAAATATCCAATTAGTAGAATATTGCATTGAATAAAATAGAAAAAAAAGTTTAATAAACTCATATATTTTCCCGTAAAATATTCTTGTTCAACAAATTACCATGTTTTAAAAATAATAAATGCCTATAATTAATGTGTCAACAAAATTACACACTGATATCAATGGATGACAATTTCTTTTCACAGTTCATAAAAAGTAGAGGATCATGAAAAAGCAATATGCAGTGTTCCTAACCTTTTCTCAAATACGCAATACTTACTTAGTAACAAATCTATTTCATGAAAGAATGAAAACCTTGAATTATTTCGTATATTTGCAAAAAAAATACTGACAACTGTTTGAGCAAGATGAAATTTCACTATATTCCATAAATACTTAAACTTTTACTCAAAGAGTTAGTCAATTAAAATGAATGTCAGATATAAAATAACCTCAAAATAAAACGGTTTATAAAATTTCAAGGAAAATAACAAACCACTACAACTTTCACAAAAAATTAAATGATACCTTGATAAAAAGTCTCTCAGTAATTAGTATAAATCTTTGGCTGAACATTATAATATACTATTAATAATGGAGATCATAAAGTTCATCATTGGAATTCTATGTCCATGTAAATGCAGTGTGAATGCTAAATGAAATGAAAAGGTAAGGAAAACCAATTTCACAAGCAACACTTGCAGAAATTTAAGTAATTATGAATACTAGAAAACATTCCAAACATCATAATCTAACAGCCAAATTATGGTAAAGTTTGAGCCATCAAGCCACACAACTTTAAATTCATTGTACTCCAGTTATAACATTTACATAGAAAAGATTACATACCTAAATGTAGAAAAATGAACAACTTGTCACTTTCACAACATTTGACAATACAGGGCCAATTCATAAACACACAAGTGATCATGGAAGAAATCCTGAGGCAAGATGTATCATGAACTTTACGGAGCCCTTGTCCATTGTACTGCAAGAGAACAGAATTGGAAGGCAATACATAGGGAGGTAAACATGTACATATGCATGTATTTGGTAAAGAGGCAGTAGGAGCACGGTTGGAAAAGACTTGCAGCAACATGGAGCTTTCATATAAGTAAATTAAAGCCACTATCCAACCTCAAATAGGCCCACTGCTATACTATAAAACAATAAACAAATGATGCATCCTTCTAAACAGATTTGATCGCATTAGATGGGGTCTCAATATTCACACCTTAACGCCAAAGTAGCCAACTGCACAGCCTCACTAATACGTAGGAATATACATTCAAACTATACCAGAAATTCAAAATGTAGAGAGACTATGGTTCACATTAAATTCCATTCAAATGAGATTACCTTTGGAGAATAGTAGGCCAAATAAAGAAAATCTAGTTCTCCTAAGACCGACATTTTCAATATGAAGACGGACTCAAACCTGAGAGTACACAGGCAGATTAATGAGCTGCCAATGGCTGCATACATTCCTCCAAAATTCAACATTTGACATCAACTATAGTGACAAAACATTAGTGAACATGGCAAAGTACAATTAACGATCACAGATAAGTTTCCTTCTATTGGTGTAATTTAAAAATACACCCATTCTACTGACTGTAGCTGAGCAACAGACAATCATCCACCATTGATCACAGCAGTAAGCGTTTAAAGAAACACAAACATAGAAAATTTTCTTTAGCATTTCAAATGGCAACAAAGGGACAACATCAACAACAACTCTAGCTACTGAATCATGGCGTGATAGTCACATGAACATCACTGGCTAAACATGAATACAAGAATAAAGTGATGATACGAGTGATACAAAGAATGTCCTTCCATTGAAACAAAAAAATCTGAGTAGAAAAAAATAATTGCCATTAAAACCTTCCATTTAATAAGTCTTGGTAGAAAAGTTCTACCCATTTCTAATGTTTTCAAGGATAAAACTAGGCTTAGCCACTAAGATTGAGGTGAGAACATCTCACTCTCTAAATTAAGTATTCTCTTTCTTGGGTGAGGCTCAAGTAGAAAAACTAGCTAAGGAGGGCGTACAAACAGTTTTCTCCACCAAACATTCATTCAACTTCAATAAGAAACATACCTGACATTGGGATCAGAATCACAGAAAGGGTTTTGGTCTTAAAGCTTGTATTTCATTTGGTTTGGATAGGTACAAGGGTGATGCAGGATTAATAACAGGAAGGTACTACTAATCAAGGAAAACACATGTTATGCTTTCCCTGTGCAAGCACCAGATGTCTTATCCAGCCTTTAACGAGTGAGCATAATCACTCATTCAAGATACAATGAAGGATGACTAACACCACCACTAAATCACTGTGGAAGCTGGGTACTCATCACAGGAATAATCAAATCATCCATATTGGGAAGAACAAATATTTTCTGAAAGAAAAAATGCCACACTAATCATTACCAATTAAATTAAAAAATAATACACAGTACAGTTTCAGGCTTCACTTAAACGTATTGTTGTATTGTTAGTGCAAGTCAATTTTTTTGCAACTTCAAATTTACATGAAAAGATTTCAGTGATGAGCAATTATCCATATTATCATTAAAAGTAAGTGGAAATGACAACTGCAACCTTCTCCTCTGACCAAAAACTCCAGATAAAATGACAAGAAATCTTAAATCTCAAGAAAGTATGAACTTCACAATTTCTATAGGTTTTGTGATTTGGATGCCATTTTGTGAAGTACATGGTTGAAAAGGAAGGAGACAACATGAGAAGTTACCACAATAATACTTATTACGATATTTATCTCTGCTTGCGATTACTTGAACTTGATGAATAACTGATCATTATTTTTTCACTTTTCCACTTGATAAAATTTATTTTACAACCAGGTTTCAATGTAATACATTGAAACCTGGTCGTAAAAAAAATGTTATCAAGTGGAAAAGTGATATGAACAGTTATTCATTATCCTTGACTTCCACCACATCACGCCTGAAGCTACTCAATTTGTACTCCTAACTTGAATGCACATAAAATGTTCTCTTCTCATATGGATTTGTGAGATATTAAAATTGACAAATGATCACATTCACTTTCCTTCTTTTTGCAAGCAATAATTAAATATGGGCAATTTGTAGTCAAACAGTCACTTGGTGCACAAATGTGTAGCATGAAATAATTTAATATTCATGGGTAAGTGACAATAGTATCGGAAATATACCATGTGCTAACAAGCAAGATAAAAAAATCGACTCAAGGTACTTTTTGACTCCATAGACTGACTGAATAGACTTTTTAGAATAGAATCATTCAACCAAATTATAAATCAAATGGAATCTAAAAGCTTTTTTGTCCCCATTTAAATGAGGACTAGATACAGCAAAAGGTGGAGAACAGACTGCTATGTACAAATTTATACAATGCACTACTCTACAAAAATGGCCAGCAACATTTGAAAAAAGTAACATTACAATAAAACAACTAAAAGTGTTAACTTATTCATATCTTATAAATATTTTTAAAGAAGTATCATTTAATCACATGAGTGAGAAACTTGGGCAATAAAACAACTGATGAAACTTCTTACCTGTATCACAAAGCAGAGTTTATTCTCAATAAGGTTAGTGATGTGTGTTATGTTGACCTGTCTTTCTCCTAATTTTGGACGAGCAGTCAACCACAGTCGAGGGTTGGTCCTAAATCCATACCTGGTGCACATAAAAGAGAAATGCCTATTTGTACAAGCCCAGAATGAAACACCAGTCATTGAACATGAAAATTCAGTCACAGAAATCATTTTAAAGACTTTAGTTTTCATTCGGGGCATTGATTAACTGATGTAACCATTCATCATCTAAGCATCACACAAGATAACACGAGTACACAAGATGAAAAAATTGATAAATTAAATATTAAAGCTTTACATTTAGCAAAAATATTGCGACACCTTCTTCTCAAAAACCATGGAGAACTTACTGGATACAGGCTGTGGTACAAACACCACTTCAACATGCAAATGTTTGTGATACCTGATTGATGATTTTGATTAACAATGCTTCAGCTCATAGATGTCTTCTTATAACATCACTAAACCCTAAGTTAAAGTTGCAAAAGATAATTTGAGTTAAAACATTTTATGGCACCTTGCTCAACAAAATAAATAGTAAATCACTGCAAATTTGGACTACTTGGGAACATTCCTCCTCTTCCAATAAGTTCATGGGGGACTTTCAATTGCATTTTTATGATGCCAGACCCCTAAGTGTAAAGAGGATTGTAATATGGAAATAATTATTTATATTAAATATACTAGGTAATATTCAGAGAATACATACCATGAAACTTCCCAAATAACTTCAAACAAAACAATGATGCATAGTCACTCTACCAATGTCATGATCTCATTTCTGTTACTTACTTCCATGCATTGTGAGTTCAATGTTAAGCATTTTTTTTTTTAAAGTTTCATTTATAAAACCCACCCACCTTACTAAGGTTTTTTTCACTCCTAATTATTTGTGAAGAACTGGAAGTAATGGAAGCATGGACATGCCTCTGTGGCCTCAACTATTTCACAAACTTTGATTCGCTGATCACTCAAAACCATATCTTGGATTTTGTCTATCATTTAGGAGGAAGTCCCTGCCACAGGACGTCCCGAGTGATGTTCATCATTTATGGATGCATGGCCTTGTTAAAACTCATTTACTCAATAGTAACCAGTCGCAAGCACAGCGAGAGATATGGCACGAACTTCATCCAACTCAACTTTGATCTCTTTTGGTGTTAAGCCTTTTAAAGAGAAGTGTTTACTACCGGAACTCATTTTATTTTCATTAACAAAAGTCTGCTGCTTCCATTGAGTATGAAAATGAAACCACGCGATGAATGTAGCTGAAACTGTAACAGCAATCTAGTGAGAGGTGAGGCTTATGAAAAGCAACCCTTTTCTGATACCATGAGTAACATCTCTTAAATGTTCTAAGGAATTTTTGAAGTACCTACACAATCAGAGAATGAAAGAAGAAATGTGGACAGAATGCCATTTGCCAAGAGTAGCCTACTCTTTAGGCACCAAGGAGTTCAGTTTAAAATCTCATCTGATGGATGGCAAACTTGCCTTCAAGTGCTTATGACCACCTTCCTCTGCAGGAAGAAGGAATTACATTATGTGGAAAATAATGTAAATAAGCCACTGTTAATTATAGCTACTGGATCCTGTTAGCCTGAAAGTGAAACTGCATGAAGTACATAACATGCATTAAGAAAGAATTAAGAAGATCAGTTTGCAGAATTTCTTAAAATTTCTGCAAACTGATGATTTCTTACCACAGTCTATCACTTGGCGGGGGTGGAATATTAACTGCTAATGTTCCCACAGCCCCTTTAAGCTCAACTGAAAGAATCAGCCTCGTGTTTGAAACTCCTTCCATTGCTCGCTTGATGTATTTGTACTCGGTGGCCTGTCAATGTAATAGAAAAGTAATCAGCACAATTAGAAAAGATTTACAAAATACCTAAATTATTTCATTTAATTTTTAAATTTAACCATGTGATTTTTTCACAAATTTTTTTGTGTTCTACAAATTACCTTCCATACAATGTCACACGTAATTGTAGTTGTGTGCTCTGTGACACAGTTTATGAAGTTACTAAGAGCTATTTAGCAAAATAAATGAAACTGTACATTTGCATTTCATGCATACAATTTTTTTAAAATCACTAATACAATATTTATATTTTTTAGAAATCTGCTCTTTTGGCTTACTTGAAAATTAAGCTACATAAGTTATACAATTGTAATGGTACACTAAAATAAAAACAATAACTTAACTACTGGGCCAGTATGTGAAATAATAATTTATGTAAATAAGAATGTTATAAGTATTTCAATGCTCTTTTTTCAATGAGAATCTACTCTCTAGGTACCAAAGGTTAGTACTGACTGGCCAGCCATTAAGAGATCTGGGCTGGAATAGGGATTATGGTAAATGATTTCACACTGTGAAATTACCAAATGTTACAACATTTTGAAATGTACTTTGTACAAGGGTGATCTGAAAAGTTTCCGACCTTACAAAGATACAAGACATTTTTTCTGAAATTTCCTGAAATTTTTTAGGTTGGAAACTTTTCAGACCACCCACATACATTGAATTAATTGATATTTGCTGCAGCCGCTTGATAATACAGGAGAATATTATTAGGCAATTGGTGTTAGTGCAAAAAACTTTCCTATTATAGTGCCTTTAACTTCTACAATATTTTCACTACAAGAAGTACCCAACCATTAATACTCTAGTGCAGAAGTAGGTAGGCAGTTGTTTTGTAGCCTGATATCCAGCTAACTAGATTAACTACAGGAATAGTACTTCAATGTGGACACAGATATGATGCACAATTCTTTACATTCATGAAGAATATATTATACATTGAAAGCCACTAGTTTATAAACTGCTACTTTTGCCAATTATATTGAATACAGATGATAATACATTAGTCATTTTTCCTTTGCACGGACCACTTTATGTTTTCTCAGAATATAACATAAAATTCTCCAAAAGTCTAGGTTTTAATGCTCAATTCACAATTTTTTAGGCTTTTCTTATTCCCTGTTATCAGTGATTTGAGAATGGCCCACTGCCATGATCAAGGTGGTGAATTACGAGAAAAGTTGAGTCATCAAGGGAGATCGAGGAATGGTAAAGATAAAGAGAAGGGAGTGGGAAGGAAAAACATTTTATGCCATCCATTGAAAATATAAAGAGTTAATTCTGTGACAACAATTCCTCTGCCTTGCCAATGTGAGCCAGTAAAAGAGAGTTGAAAAACTCCATTTGTTGAATGTTTATTTTAAATGGTTCGTGATGTTTATTGAAAGAGGAGACCAGACTTAAATTTTACAATCTGAAGACTATTAGATATTTCTTTCAAATCCCTAGAAATGGTACTCGCAGAGAAAAATAATGATGTAACATCCCTGAATGATCATGCTTTTCCTTCCCACTCTCCTCTCTCATCTTTACCTTTTTCTGATTCTCCACAACCTTTGTTAAACAGCAAGCCCCCTCCTTGCCCAGCCTTGAATAGTTTAATTGTATTTCCACTCTCCATTTTCTGCCCCACCCTCCTGCATTGCCTCTGCTATCCCTTCCTCCCCTTTCACTGAATTTTTAACAATAACTCACTGCATAACTCTAACCCTACAACATTATAGGTGTCAAAACCCGGGTCAGTTTTTTAAATCTTTTTTGTGGATGATAAAAATATACATTTTTGTATTGAAATTAATGATTAATGAAATAAAAATTTCACAAATACACAATAGATAATACAAAAATATATCACTGTGTGATATATATTTTATAATAAAATAATATATTATATATATAAATTATTATGTATAATATATATATATATATATATATATATATATATATATATATATATATATATATATATATATATATATATATATAACTTGGTCATTATTCAGGTATACATGCCACCGAGCAACCACAAGGAGGAAGAAGTCGATAGGATGTATGATGAGTTAGAGGATATCATCGCGAGTGTTCCTGCAGGGAAACATTTGATAGTGATGGGGGATTGGAATGCGACGGTAGGCGAAGGAAGAGATGGTGGTGAGGTGGGTGACTATGGGTTAGGCACGAGGAATGAACGCGGGGAGAAAGCAATTGAATTCTGCAGGAGACAGGGGTTAGTCATCACTAACACATGGTTTAGACACCACAAAAGGCGTAGGTATACATGGAAAATGCCAGGGGACTCAGAAAGGTATCAGTTAGATTATATTATGGTTAGGCACAGGTTTAGGAACAGTGTGATAAATTCGCACAGTTTCCCAGGAGCGGATGCGGACTCTGACCACAATTTAGTTGTTATGAAATGTAATGTTCGTTTCAAGAAGATAAGGCAAGGGCGGCGGGTTAGGAAATGGAATTTAGAAGCAGTAAATGAATTAACGAGGAAGGAGTATCAGGAGGCTGTAGAGAAAATGATGGATGACGGTAAAGAACTGAGTACTATCGAAGAAAAGTGGGAATGTATCAAGAAAGGGATATTGGAAGCCGCTAAAGACACTATAGGAACTGTTAACGGGAAAAGGATAAGGAAACCATGGGTAACGGATGAGATGATTGCAAAGATGGATGAGAGAAGAAGATGGAAAAATGTAAACACAGAGTTAGGCAAAATGAAGTACAAAGAGTTAAACAATAAATTGAGAAGGGCCACAAATAAAGCAAAAGAAGAATGGTGGAAAACGCAATGCGAGGATATGGAAAGTTTACAGAAGAAGGGTGAAATTGGTGCTCTATACAGCAAGGTTAAGTTATTATCGGGAAGTAAGAAGGCAAGATCTGTGCTAACAGTTAAAGATAAATGGGGTAAGATAATAGTTGAACCAGGAAAAATCCAAGAGAGATGGAAGGAATATATAGAAACACTGTATGGTAAAGAACTTAGGCCGACAAGGTTAGACATAGAAAAGGAACATGACGTAGAAGAAGATAGCTTAGGTCCAGGCATACTCGACGATGAAATAGAAAGGGCATTAAAGGAGATGAAAGCAAATAAGGCTGTGGGGGTGGACAATATTCCTGTAGAAATGTTGAAATGGTTAGGGAAGTGGGAAGAAGGCCATATATGGACTGATTTGTAGTATCTATGAGGAAGGAATCTGGCTGGAAGATTTTGTGAGATCGGTGTTAGTTCCTATTCCAAAAAAGGCAAAGGCTTCGTCATGTGAGGATTACAGAACAATAAGTTTGATATCCCACGCAGCTAAAGTTATTCTCAGGATCATCAACAAAAGGATAGAGAGTAAGGCAAATGATTACTTAGGGGATGATCAGTTTGGGTTCAGGAAAGGAAGAGGTACGCGTGATGCCATTGCAGTAATGAGATCACTAGTCGGGAGGAATATAGAATACAATCAGGACGTTTTTGCCTGTTTTGTAGATTTCGAAAAAGCGTTTGATAGAGTGAATTGGGAAAAATTAATGCATGTATTGCAGAAAATAGGAATGGATTGGAGGGACAGGAGACTGATCCGCAACCTGTACATGTCTCAGACTGCTCAGGTGCGAGTGGGGAACGGAGAGTCCGGATGGGCAGTGTTAGGAAGAGGTGTAAGGCAGGGTTGCCCATTGTCACCGGTACTGTTCAACGTACATGTGGAGGAAATGATCAAAGAGGCATGGGAAGAACCGGAGGTAGGAATGAAATTTGGAGGGGAATTCATAAAATCCGTTAGGTTTGCTGATGACCAAGCATTAGTTGCTCAGTCAGCCAAGGGGTTGCAAGCATTGTTGAGTGAATTGGAGGTTCAGTGCGATAAATATGGGATGAGAATCAATATTAATAAAACAAAGGTTATGCAATTTTCCAGAAAGAAAAAGGCTAAGCTAAATATTAAAATAGGCAGGGAAAAAATAGAGCCGGTAGAACAGTTTACATATCTCGGAAGTGTTTTGGACCAATACGGTCAAAGTGGTAGGGACGTAAGGAGAAGAATTGCGCTAGCTAAGGAGGCTTTCTCAAGGAGGAGGGAGTTGATGACGGGGACGTTGAGTAGGGATGTTAAGACAAGACTCGTAAAAACTCTGATATGGAGCGTAGCTATGTACGGCGCGGAAACGTGGTCGCTGAAGCAGGAGGATAGACGTAGATTGGAGGCTTTTGAAATGTGGGTGTGGAGAAGAATGGAGAAGGTGAAATGGACCGAAAGGAAAACAAATGAGGAAGTACTAGAAATGGTGGGGGAGGAGAGGTGTTTGTTGAGAGAAATCGTATGGAGGCAGGAAAAATGGATGAAAGGCGTATTGAGCGGTAGTGGAATGTTGAAGAGGGTAATAGAGGGGAGAATGTTGGGCTAGCGAGGTAAGGGCAGGAACAGGATAGGGATGTTGGACGGGATGAAGGGAGGAAAGAAGTACACCGAGATGAAGAGAGATCTGATATAGTTTAGTTGCTAGGTGGGGAGTCACAAAATGTTTATTTGATAGTTGTGTCCATCCAAAAACCTACCTTAACCGGTAGATTACCTAATAATAATATATATATATAATATAATCTATATTTTTTATTGAGTCATATCTTATCTTTCGAAGAAGACGGAGTTCGAGTCTGTCAAAATTATCAAGATATTATTGTGAGTGTTCTTTTTATGTGTTCTCGTGCTGTGTGTTACTGTCTAAGTTTTATATATATTATATATCACACAGTAAGTAGCAAGGCATTGAATTGTCATAATATTTTCATAATTTGTTCACAGATGACCAATCAATATTAAATGAGGTGGCCTCAGCACACATTATATCAGATAATCTGGGTACAATATTTTACATTCTCTGATGATAAATGAAATATTTCACGTGGGTCTTAAAAAACAATGTGTGTCCCAGTAAGAGGGCAAGAAACCCATAGATTACAATATGCAACAAAAACACCTATTATGAGATGCCAATTAAATATAGCAATGTAAAATATAAGATAAAATATACCTGTTGGAAGTACTTGGAAGAAGCTATTTTGTCGACCATTTGTAGAATTTTCTTTTTGGAAGTAGGAGTTCCATGGCTAAAAAAGAATTATTCAATATCAGTAATATCAAATAGGAATTCATAATTACTTCCCTATTTTCCACACTAAATTGTTTCCCTCATAATAGTAGAGATTTCC
Organism: Hetaerina titia; assembly: GCA_037158775.1. Taxonomy (NCBI): domain Eukaryota; kingdom Metazoa; phylum Arthropoda; class Insecta; order Odonata; family Calopterygidae; genus Hetaerina; species Hetaerina titia. The sequence continues at coordinate 16,785,742 of CM073769.1, forward strand.
CAGGGAATTCTAAGAAGCCTGCATTTACTACCACATTCCCAGAAGCCACAAAATACCTCAGAGAAATGTTGTGCACCATAGAATGTCCCATCATAAGATATACTGATTAAAATGAATAAGCTGCAGCTACCAAATGTCACAGTGATTAGAATGAGAATTCAACTGGTAAAATATATGTAAAAAAAGGTACCCCTATCCTTATGTTAAATGTTAATAACATTATTTGCCACTCAACCCTTGAACAAAAGTGATACATAACCAATGGATGCTAGAGTGCACACTTTTGCTCAGAATTAAGCTTAAAAGAATTATTTTCAAGCAGTGGCAAATTTACAATGGATTAACCAAAATTCAGAGCTTTTTCTAATCAGTAACTTATAGCATATAACACTTTATACGTAAGCAAGTACAGTAAACTCCCTCCATATTATCTGTGTGTTAATGGATGAAGGAATAAGCATGGATAATTGAAAAAACATGGATAACTGAAATAAGTGGAAAATATGGTTATGGTATATATATATATATATATATATATATAATAATATTCCTTCTGATGACGACGGCCGTGCCGTCGAAACGTAAATATCCAATGTAAGTGTCCTTCTTTTATGTTTCTATGTGTGTAGTGTTTTTTGTGTTAGTGTTTGTGTGTTTGTGCGTCGCCGGAGAGCGTCTTTTCCAAGTTTATACATACATATATATATATATATATATATATATATATATATATATATATATATATATATATATATATATATATATATATATATATATATATATATATATATAATACATACATATTAAAAAACCATAAACACAGTAATCAACCCGAAGGTCGGTTTAGTAGGTGATGGTACAGCTCACCCATGTACTAAGCCCGACGGCGTGCAAATATTCACACATCAGGGTAGGAGGGCCAGTTCCTTTCCCTGTGCCGGTTATGGTTTCCCAGGAAGATCTGGTACTTGAAAAATCAACTAGCTTGGGTGGAGCTGCAGGTCCCCAGAGTGCCTTGCCCAGGAATCGAACCCGGGACCCTCTGGTCGGTAGTCCAATGCTCTACCCAATGAACCACCTCGACCCACTTATACATATATAACTGATATACATATAATAGAAAATATATATACACATACATATATATATATATATATTTTTATATATACATACATTCATATATATATATATATATATATGTATGTATATATAAATAGAAACTCTCTTTTTCTTTCTACATGATTAGGTTTTCATTACTGGAAAGTACATCTTTTTCCATTTGCTACCACATTTTCAGGGTGAAATTATAGATTTTCAAGAACACAGAACTATTGACTTCATAATCCCACATGGATTTCAATGCTAATTGTGTTTCCTCAATAGCTCACTAGAAAGAGCATAGGCCTGGCAAGTCCCAAGCCCAAAGGTCCACTTTCCTTGAATGAGCTCAAATCCCAGTCAAAGAAACTTTTTCCTTTTTGTCATACGCTTTCTTCCACCTTCCCCAATTCACCCAATATTTCAGCCAATGATCATTAGAAACGAATTAATGTTTTCAGAAGAACTATGAGGATGTTAAGTCCTCTTTATGTAAAATTATATCAAATTACAGATGATTTCACACAAACCTTTCATCAGTATTAGAGGGATTAATTTCTTCATCTGAAGATGATTCTGCACTGTCTTCCACATCACTATAAAACATGGGTGAACGGCTAAAAAGATAAAAAGATAACTATTTTATACCACACAAATTTTGGTATTTGTACTACATTCATAAAAGTGCCCACTTTATTTACAATGATGACCATGATGTTTTCCAATATTTTCATCTTGATAATAAGTCATCTAGATTTTATGTAATAAAATGCACAAGAATAGTTTGAAAAGTTTGAGCAAAAATTAAAGTACTTAATTTCTTTAGGATAAACCATTTTTTTTCAACTTAAGTCTCCTTTTAAGCTTATACATTTTGTCCAACAATACTCCAATTCATTGATCCCTCCAAAATAATCCAATTGTTCTAACTCCACAAAATACACTTTTGTTTCCATAAACACCTTATTTGAAAAAATTCTCCTTCCTACCAGCCATTTATTCCTATTGGACAGTAGGTAGTAGTTTGTCAAATCTAAAGAACGGAAAGATTGAGTTGGAATCTAAACTCCATAAACTTTGTAGCCACAACTGCCAAGGAGTTAGCTGGTGCATTGCCATGATGAAGAAATACTTGTGTGCCAATGGTGGATGGTTTCCTAGCAGCTTGATTTTAAAATGGTCTAAAAATGACACACAGTAAGCACCAGTAACAGTTTGACCCTTTTCCAAAAAATTTGGAAAAGGGTCAAACTGTTATGTGTTTACCTGTTATGTATCCATTAATTTCCGACTTCAATTGTCTACACTTCTCCAGGGTCTCTAGATGAAAAATCATGTTTTCCACACCCTACCCTAAAATCTATATTAAAAACACTATGAATGAACTGATTCCATGTATTATAGACTTAAATAATCTCCTTGTACGGATCACCAAGGGCAGATTCACCATAATGTTTACCAAGTTTCTCTCCCAACTCCTAAATTATGTGCCTTTCATAAACTAATTTTTTATACAAACACACAATTCTTTTTCATCCATTTTGTGAAATAACTCAACTTGCTCAATTCAAACGAATTCTAAAGACAGTAATAGTCTGAGCTAGCTAAAAGTTGGGAGTGTTTTCCTTCAAGAGATGCTAATGGCTGAAAACTTGAGTATAAACCACTGGTGCCATCTCTCTGACTTTGCGCAGACTTCAAATAACACTTATAGGTATTTAGCTCAGCCTAAAATTTCAAATTAATAAATGTAAATGTATCCCCAACATATGGTCTTCATTAAGCATGACTAATTTACTCATCAGCAGACTTCTACCAGCTCTGGGGTCATCTGAAGGTATCTCCTAAGTCAAAATTTCCCTTGTCATATCCCAGCACTTGGAGTTCCTGAGGATTCTCTAAATCACATATGGAATTTTGATACAGGGCACACCTAAGAGGACTCCAAGCCTGGGAGAAGAATAGAGGTCCAAATGGGTTGCCTACTACTTTTCAATGTCCCCAGCAGATGCTGCATATTCAAACCCTGGAACATTTCAATAACTCAAAACTTTAACTTTGAAACAAAAATGTTTTGAAATACTGAGGAAATTATAACTTGATTTGGCTGGGAACTTTGAGCAGCATTGAATTAGTTAAACACAAGTTACCTAAATTAAATCGTTATAAGTGAAATGAATAGATAGCATGCAATTAAAATGCAATTAATACATAATAATGAATTAACTGAAAATTAAAAAGAATCACTTACATTGAGTCCTTTTCAGTAGGTGACTGCTGCTCAGGAACATCGGCACTTCCATTATTAGCACCTTTCTTCAGTCGCATTAGGTTAAGGCGTGTTTCCAAGGTCAAACATGCTTGGCCCTCATAAGTGACGTCTAAATCCACCCAAATGCCTCGCTCATCTTGGATAGGCTGTGAGGCTCTATGAATTATGGGAACTGAGTGCCCAAGGTCCAGCTCAGTCACTAGCAGATGCTCCACAAAATTGGGGATCTGCATGGGAGATTTTGAATGTAGTAAAAGAGTTAGAGCAGCCAAGCCACTGCTTGGCGTGGAGAGCTCTACAAAAATCAATGTGATGCATCTTATATATAGGGACAAATATTACAGTTAAATCAAATTTCTGTCTTTGAGACTATTAAGTATGTTCCTTCTTCTACATAATATACTACACGTAACCATCAAGGCAGCTATTTGAAGCTGTCCTTTCAAGTTTCCAAAGATATCCAATTGATGTTCTTTCTGATTGTCCCTTACAAGTAATGGCATAAAATTTGCTGCTGCTACCATTCTCTAGTTTAAATCTTCCAATCAAATTCACAGATATCAGCCATAGGATAATTTCACAATGTTGCAGATGTCTTGGAGTATACTACAATCATTTACTCTCACTTCTGAACAGAAATGACACTCTGGTAGGATTCCAGTCGATGGTTGTCTATAATGTTCAGCTTAAATATTTTCTTATTTTCTGACATTCTTCCATTTTTTTAAACGTTTAAACCAGTCGTTTTTGATTGGCCTAAAGCACCACTTCTGTATGCTTCCTTTAATATTGGAAGTTTCTGCAGCAGTCTCACTGAGTTTAACACAGAACTTGCCATTACAAAATTGCAAACTAAGGCAAACATAGGCTGGAGTGAGAGGGTGGTAGGTTTAAGGTTGGACTTGGTTCATTAATCTCAAAAGAATCCTTTGGATGGCATAGGAGTGGCATAAAGGTATTTTAGTCGATCATTTAGGAAGGGTTAGGGCAAAACCAGGGTATTTCCTTTGAGAGGTTGTTTATGAGAAGGGATTCAATATTTAGCAAAATGTTTGGTACAAAAGTTTATATTGTGGATGGAAATCGTCGCCTACTCCAGATATTCCCCTTTTTCACCTTTATTCATGTTGCAAATTATCTCTTATTATAAATTATTAAGTCACTGTGATAATCATAGTGTTTCAAGAAGCTGATGAAAGTTCTTAAAACTCCCATTGTGCTTGTATGCATGCATAATTGGCTGACAAATGTTCAGTTCACTACTTGGCATATTAACTTATGAACTCCTGATAGGGAGAGTATGCCACAACTGTGTTTGCTATTGCTGATAAACTGATATAAGTTTACCAGGGAATAACAGGCTGTTCTGAGGTGGGTGGGTAACAGATTGCCTAGTTTGTATAATAGCCTCAGGATGAAGAGTAATTGTCACCATTTGGAGTGTGACCACAGTGCTGGGATCAGAGTGAGGGACCTAGTTAAAATTATTTGCTTAATTTTCCCCAAGACTATTCTATTAATCAATTTTGCTTTAGCCTTTAACCATACAGAGGTGACGTGGACTGAACATCAGTCAGCTGGACCAATACTATCTTTGAGCCTTTTACATGATACAACAACATAGAGCCTTTTTTGAGAAGAACAATATGCTTGGTCTACACTCTGAAATTGTAGCATTGTAATGTACCTTGTAAACATTTATCTTGATCCAAAATAATCAATCAAAGCCATTTTTTGGATAGCCACTTGATATCAAGTTGTCTGTTATGTGAGAATCTTAAAATCCTTCTGCTGCTCTATTTTTTGTAAAAAAAATCTTTCTCTTTTCCTAATAAAAACTACTTTCCATAATTATATGACACACAGCAGAGAGAATATACAAATGGTCAAAACTTAACCTTTAACATGTGAGATCCTTTCCATTCTTCTTCCTGAATTTACAACACACTTTCAAAATCAATAAAATCGATTATTTACCACACTACTTTTAGAAGGAAAGTGCATGAATTGTTAAAAATCAAGTGTTTCACAGTTTTCATGATTTCCTTGATGATGAATTTAAAATGGGAATCTTAAGCCAACAGTTCTGCAATATTGTTTTTAACTCCTTGCATTTGTGTTTAATTTCCCATTTCCTGTATTATTTCCCTTTTGTCTAGGTAAACAGTCTCATACTTATGAGTCCTATGTCTTTTTTCCATTTTGAACAATTAAGTACAATCATTATATAAAATGATTCAAAAACTCCAATAATGCTTAGTTTATCATATTTTCAAGAAATGTTTTCCTTTCTTTCTAATACTGGTTGACATAGTTTAAACATGAAATATGTTTGAGGCATTGAACTTGTCTTCCGCATTTTTTTGGGCATGAAAACAATGCATTCACAACATTCAATAATTAAAAGTAGTTATAAGAAAGAATTAACAACAACAATGGGAAAATATCTTAAGTAAAGATCAAAGAAAAATTTGATAATATTGCTTACCTTAATCGTATTCAATTTACTCTGAATTTTTTCCTGGATCTTATTTATCCAATAGCGATCACGCAGCACATCAAACAAGACCCTAGCCAGAAAAGCATTGGCCCAAACAACATCTGAAGAAACGCTCTTTAATGATGCCAAAAGAAGCTCTCTGTCATCATCACTTAAGCCCTCTATAGGCTCTCGAGCAGATTCACTGGCTTCTTCTTTTTCGTTTCCATCGGCGGTCTTCTTCGCTGGTCCATGAGTAGGAGTTGATGGCCCAGACACAGAGTCTGATCCCTGGGATGCTGACTATAACCAGGTAATGTAAAAGAAAATGAAGTTTACAGCAATTTTTCAGGTTATTCCTTCTTTTTACTTTTTAGATGAGGCCAAGTGAAACTAAGAGCAAGTAATTCAATGATTATTTTATGAGCAGACTGAACTTGTAATTACTCTAAGACTCAGATATACAACAACAGTTGAAAAAACTGAGATTGACTGAGGTAATACATGTACAAGACATTGCACATTAAATGCTAGAGCAGCTACAATCCACATTTAAATTAACAAGTCAAAGGCAAATGAAAATATACAGGGAATTAATTTTCTTCAATTTTATATCAGTGTTGGTTTTGACAAGAAAAAGCAGAAAACAATGCAAAGATTTGAAACCCTCACAATAAAAAAATTGACAATGAATAGCACTTGGCACATTGTGCTCGCCCTTTGTGGTGGAAGAATGTTATTTTAGATTCCATGCAATGTGAGTGTTAAACTAATTATTTCATGCTATTACAAGCCATTTCAAACATGCCATATATTTTGTCAACAAGAAAGCTCTATGAGTTACTGTGTAAAGCAGAAACCAGCTTCATTTTATGACATAAGACGGCAGCCAAAGCCATTTAGTAAAAATTCAAAGCCACGCCACTTACCTTTCAGCTAACATAGGCAAGGCTGTGAATATGAATATAAGAAAAAATAAACCATAAGTCTACAACACATAAAGGAATGACAATAACCAGAGTTACCAGAAAATATTTCCTTTAATTGATCCGCAGTTTTTTCTATTGATGATTACATAATAAATATAAAAAAACAGTATTTGCTTGCCCAGCCTGTTGCCATGCTTGGTTGATTCCTATTGGATGGCTAGTTGAGAACAAAATGAACTAATGATTGGGTATATTTACAATTCTATTAAAAACAATGCTAAAAAAGGTTGGCAATTTAAAGATACAAGGCATCAGTTAAATCCCTCAGGGTCCCCAATACCAATGATCTTGGACTGAATTCAATCAGAAAAAGATTAAAAAAAATACCTAATAGTGCACAAGGTGCACAATAAAACTTGGTGATCATCCTAAAAAAAAAGAATGTGAACAAGTGCAATGACTTGAAAGTTAACAACAAGACAACCTTGCTATTACACATTGATGTCCTTATTCAATGGAAGTGTGACGAATCAGTCTCCATAAATGATGTGTTAGTCAAGCAGATTCAAAAATAGCCTTTTCAGATAAATGCCAAGATTTCCAACACATTTGGTTTACTGCAAACTCACAAGTCAGAAATTTCAGAAATACTCATGGTTTACAATGGGCACACTTTCAAACATTAAAGTTACCACAAACTGAAATATGGTGTGGAGAATTTATGAGTGCTGGCCAACACAAACACAACCAACCCTCCCCTCTGAGGGTTTGTTATTTTGTTTAACATGCATAATCTTTTTAGAAATTTTCCTTGCCAGGAAGTGCCGCTGCTAGTTGAAGCCACCCAAATCTAGAAAGGCAGGGCTGCTTCAATAATTTATGAATTGCACCACTTTAGGGATGTGTGCATATCAATTACCATGGGCTCATCACTTAAAGGACATTTACATGGACAATCTGGTTTTAGAATTTCTTTCAAATAACTTCCCCATTTGAGAAAAACTTTTTCATTCACACTTTCTCCAGCCATCTCCCAAATAATGGTAATACTTTTATCTATGATCCAATTCCTAATATCCATTCATTTGCCATAAGAGAAACAGAAAAGAACTTAACAATATTGAATAAATTGTTGTTGTGGGCACATTGAGGCGTTAATAAAAAATTTTTACAAAAAACTGACAATATCAGCCTTCACATGTTTTCAGCATCCCAAAAGTTGACAAAGAGAAATGGTAGATATTTACATTCTAAGAAAATATTCCATTCAAGCTACAAAAACAAATACCCATGTTAAGACTGCCTTTAACAAGAACACAAACTCAAAAAAAACCTTACCTCTCACACTAAAAAATACACAAATAAATTACATAGAACCAGACTTGATGAACTAGAGTGCAAGGACTGACCAGAAGTAAAAAAAAACAAATGGGGAGGATATTCAAGTGGGGGTCAAGCAACAAAATTTTTTCCAGAAAAAAAATTTCAAGTTGGTTTGCTGAATGCCTCAATAAGAATTGAGGGGAGACACTCAAGTAGTTATGAGGCCATTAACAAGGCAAGGGAGTCAGTCTGGACCTACTCGAACAATTTGAAATAATTAGGAATTGGAAATTTTATCACATCGCCACACCCCAAGCTTTCACACCCACATGCCTCTCCCCAACTCCGAAGAACTTAAATCGAATTGATGAGGAGCATCCTTCTCCTCCCTCCATCTCCCATGTAACTTTGGGAGTCATTCAGCCATTTCCTGGAACACAGGGCTCTGTGTATGTCACACGGCTCAGAATACTCAATGAGTTCCTACACTATTTGCTGACAAATATGGCACAAATCCAAAGAACTGATCATGCAATAAACCTTATTGAAATAACAAGCTTGCTGCTGATCCTTGTGTACATGAGCGCTGAAATTTACTGAGATTAATGTCCAACCTTCACCAATGACAAGGCCCGACAATTTCCAGCTCTTACTGATTAGCCCCAGTAATACCTTATATGACAGCTTTTTCTTGAATTAACGGAGTTCAAAACAAATACATAGCCTGTTCATATATTAAGCACAGACTTGGGTAAAGCAAGCTTTCCATTATGTTAAGAAGAATCTCATTTTGCTCAATTCAATACCAGGCTAACAGCAGCTACTAGACACCTACAGATGACAATTGACTTGTTTGATATCCCAGAGATGCAGTAACAATGCTTGGAGCCCTTGCATAATTAAAAACTCTGATGGGTTTTTCGGTCTTCACGTTAGCATTTCAATTAAATGGATCCTCATCAAATGACTCAATCAGAGAAGTGAATAACACAAAGAAAATTCAAAATAAATTCCAATATTTCATCATTTTAATACATATGGTATTAGTTAAATTTTTTGAGCTGTGGGATTTCTCTTGAGCTCTCAAAACACGAACCCTGTCAAAATGGGAGGAAGCATGGCAAGATGGGAGGCCTGCAGGGGTGTACAGCAAAATTCATACTGATGCATCTAGACTGTATGATAAAACCTTTCAATGTGGATCAAATGCCACTGGCCGACAAGTATAGACTTTGAACTCTATTGGAAAATAGTCCCAATCTATTACCACGGAAGCGGTTAACCAGCAAACTTATGCAATCACTGGGCAAAACAACCATTTACTCACAACATTTTTTATCATTAGACTTCAAGTGAAGAATCTTCACTAATGTGCTAACGATTAAGCACAAAATTTACTAAACAACTGTATGAATTAATTTCATAGTGAATACTGTTACATAAACCTATTTTAGTAGGAATGCTAATTTATGTACTTTGGTTGCAATTAAACATCAGTTGGTACATAAGACATACCCAGAGAGTAGTTCTAGTAGTAGTTTTTTATGGGAGGCGACTGACAGCTAAGGTCATTTGCGCTATTGGGGATGGATGGGAAAGGAGGAAGGGTGGAGAGAAACCTGGTGTTGGCATTAGCCTACTCAAAAGGTGCCAAGGGGTCCGCAGTTTAATGTCTCATCTGACGAACGTCGTACTCACTCAAAGTGCTCTCCACAAAGAACCTCAAGTAGGGATCGGGATACCACTGAAAAGTATTTGTTGACTCCAGGATTTGAACCCAGGCCCTCTTGGTGGGAAGTCTGTCAAAACAAACAGTGACAGATCACCCATAGCCACACTCACCCCTCTGCTGGGTCTATTCGGTTTCTAAAACTACAAGATAAGACAGTGCTTAAAGTGATTCGGATAACACTGAAGTGTTGAATAAAAAAACTTGGACAGCAACAAAATACATAAGAACACATAAAAACAACACTCGCATGTTATTTCTTAATAATTTTGATGGAATTTAGCTCCTGCTAGTAGCTGAGTACTACTGTTTCTTCTGATGAAGACGGAGCTAAGTTCCGTTGAAATTATTAAGAAATAACGTGTGAACGTTCTTTTTTGTGTTCTTACATTGTTTGTTGCTGTCCAAGTACATATATATATATAAACACACACATACCTCTATATACATATAGGGTGGCTCGTGGTAGTCCAGGGGGACTACTGACTGGAGGGTTCCGGGTTTGATTCCAGGGTAAGGCACTCTGGGCACCTGCAGCTCCACCCAAGCTATGTGATTTTTCAGGTACCAGATCTTCCTGGGAAACCATAACCGGTACAGGGAAAGGAACTGGCCCCCCTACCCTGATGTGTGAATATTCACATGCTGTTGGGCTTAGTACTGAGTGAACTCTACCGTCACCTACCCAACCAACCTTTGGGTTGAATACTGTGTTTTTTTATGCATTGGGTATACAGAGGTATGTGTGTGCAAATGCATATAAAACTGTATATTATTATTAATGGTGTTCTACTGGTTAAGTTAGGTTTTGGATGGGTATAGTCCATATAATGGTTTAATGATACAATCACTTGCCTCTCCCAACAAAATACAACCTGACATGCAATACTAATACATTCAACAATTGGCACATTCACATTGGTATATCCAACGATTGGCATATTTTAATTGTTAAGAAGAACTTGCACTTTCCACAACTAATAATTCTGGATATTTCGGCACAAAGCAGGGGAGTAGCAAATAGTGAATTCAGAAATTTTATATTCATCTTGGGATAAAAGTGGAGCCATTCTTATCCTGTTTAGGGAAATTGGTGCTTTTTTCTGAAATGCAATACAACTGAGGCAGGCAAACTTGACCCCTTAGTTGGTCCATTCTTCCCACCACATTTTCAGTAAACTTAACAAAAACTGCATATGTGAGGTAGAAAGTGGTCATGGTGCTGCAGAACCCCACAACTCCCAAAGTTGAGGCTAATATTTGCAATTGCTCCATGCTTACTCATGACTTTAATTACCAAGGATTTCTACTTAAGAACGCTAGAAAAAAATGCCTTTACAAGTTATGTACAGCACCAATGTAACAATGGCTAGCTATGATAACTTAATTTCTCGAACAGAATAGTTTCACCGAACAACTACATCAATTGATAGTGCTTCTCCCATAGAACCATTTCCAAGCACTCAGGTACCATGTGCAAATTAAAATTTCCAGCATTATGTTAGTGAAGATGCCAAAGGAATGTGGATGAAGAAAGAGTTGCATGAATAACTCGGCCCAAAGATTTAATTTCATGGAAATGACAAGGTACCAACAGTGGGTAGAATGAATCCTCCTAGATAATTCCGTTCATCAAAGAGCACTTTAAATTGCCCTCGTGAAGAAAATAATGTACTGATAACTAAATAATATTACGCAGGGCTAAGAATGAAAGGGAATATTCTTTCACCAATAAAATTTTTAAATTAGTGAATAATTTATATCTTAGGGTACAAATTTCAGCCAAAAGAAATTATATCACTTCTAAAAGTACACAAATTTTCTAATAATGACTTATTTCATCAATGGCTTAAAAAATCAACATCAATAGCAACTTTACTTTTGAGAAAAATAACTCTTTAAGACTGAAAAACTCTTTCCATAGAAATAGAGAAGCAAATCCTCACTCCACATTCAACAGGAATTGAGTGGTGCAGATAACATATATATATATATACATATATATACATATATATATATATATATATATATTTCATTCAAAGTGCAAAGTTACTCCCAATATAATAGTTGAGAATGTGTTAAGACAAATGTTTAGTCAACAATCTATTCTGATTGCGTTCTTTACTTCTGCTTTTGGGGTGGTGCGCTGTACTACCAGGGTGGGCTATTGAAACAATCTTAAAACAAGTGACTTATTGGAAGGAGGGGGCCAGTGAAGTCTCAGGGGTGAAATGAAGACAGCTTCTAGTCTCCATCCACAAGCAGTCTCTATTTCATAGCAGACAAATAGAGGGTGTAATTGGATTTCTCTCCAGGAATCTGGAGCTCTAGTAATTTAACAACTCACATTGATAGTGAGTAAATAATCTCACTATTAATGGAGTAGTTCCAACTTAATTATTTAAAACAATGATTTGTTTGACTTCAAGATTTGTACTAAAATAATTACTTTTCAAAGTAGTCCAAATCAGAGCAAAAATATTATTGTATAGTTTAAACACAACTTTCTACTCCCAGATAACTGAATTAAAAATTGATCAGCTAATTCCTAATTATAATATAATTACATTCTTCTGAAATAAATGAGAACTTATTTCATCTACTCCAGTAAATTTATCTGACCACATCCAAACAATCATTAAATTTTTACCAACTGAGTGCAATGCCACTGGAGTGTAATATAGCCCAGTTATCTTAATGGAGCTACTTTATTATTCATAACAAAATGACTTATCTTACATTAGAGAAACCTCTCTTGTAAAATGGTCGATTCCTTGTTTTGGACTTGGAAACATCACAGGCCATTTTAGCCTGCAATACAAATTTATTATTTAAATAATAATTTCATCATTCATATTTACGCTATGCACTACTTTTTAATTGGCTGCCAAACAACATTCATAAAAATGAATGCAAAAATATACAAATTGATTATACATAATATATAATCAGAAAATGGAAAATTATATTTTTTCAAGTTACAAAGTTTTCCAGGAACAAAGTATTCAAAGAATTATTACTCCATAAAGTGAATGCTCAGGAAAATTTATCCTGTCCAAAAATTTTATTTAAAGTTTCCTCTAAAGTAACATGTTGAGCTGATGAAATTTTGGTTTTAAAGACAACAAGAGCATTTAGAGAGTAAAATTAATTCTTGGGAGAATAACAATTGGTAAAGTTATGCTAACCAAAACATGAAAAAAAAAACAACTGGCTTCATACACTTGGCTAAACAGAGCAACAATTACACTGAAAAGAGATATCCTGCAATTTGATTGATTTCATCATGTTGAATGTAAATTACAAAGGATGATCTAACCTTATGAGTAATGTTGCTTCTTTTATATCATATGCTAACTATAAACAGAAAAATGTGGCTGATGATTGCATTTTTTGAGGGAACAATTAAACATTTGCTTTGAATACTGTGCACAACGAAGTAATAACATTGGAGAAGAGAGGAGGTTGTGGGGAGAAAATCAAAGGAGATCCAAAAAGTGAGTGGGTGGAGGGATTTGTGGGCAATGAACTTTCCAAGGGTCATGATAAGATGTCAGTGGAAGAGGATGAGAGGAAGGAGAATTTAGATAAACAGAATTTTTGGATGACATGAAGGCAGACAAAAAGGATGAAGAAATGAAAAAGGAAATAATGTAGAGCATAAATAGAAAGTTTGTGTGATATACTTTATGTTATAGTTGTCACTGACTACTCAATAACCTACCTTTAATAGGTCAAAAATGTAGCATAATGATTGAATAAATATCTAATGTAAAGGAAGTACTAGCTTTGGACTTTATAAAGAACATTAAACTGAAAGCCCCTGGTAATTTACAGCTTGGGGTGAAATTTGTAACATGCAGTACTAAGAGAGGAATGCATACTAGAATGGCAAGTCACCTAAGATGATTACATGAAAGGGGAAAGGAAAAGTGATGTTTAAGAGTAGAAAATTATAGTGAAATTTTTTACATGTGCAAATATAAGAAATACATATGTTAACACCTGTAATAAAGGTAAATGACAATGCCTCACAATCAATTTCATAGTTATAGGCATGATACGGTGGAATTGGAACATGATGACCTAATACTAACACTTTTCTGAGAGTTAACAAATTAAAACCAGACCATATTATGATGCACTATATCATTTTGACAATTAAGAAAGTTGAATAAGGCACCTGCTGCTTTAAAACATTTGCCATATGAACGTTTCCAGCCTTTTGCAGATGTGCATCATGAAGATCAAGGATAATTCTTCTTATTCACAAAGGGGCTCGTAAAGAAATCTCTGTACCTTTTGCATATTATCACAAAAACTTTAAACAACGATAGCTCATTTTTTATGCTTACCTTGGAAGTAAAATAGGATCATTCAGTACTGATAAATCTAAAGGCAATGCATTATTCATTACTCACATAATATCCTTGGCAGTCACTTCCCCTCCCTTTAAATAATAAACTGTCATCTTTCTAAAATAAAATGCATACATTGGCAATAAAATATTCATAGAGCAACTTGAGTTAATTATTCATGCAAGTCAAAGAAAACTTAACTGCATGACATAATGGCTATAGTTTATGCAAAAGCAGTTAGAGTACAGACTATCTGCAGGCATTAATAATTTGTAAGACTACTCAAATAAAGATCTTTGGAATTATGGCAAATTAAGGCATAAGGCAAATAAATATTAAAGAGACATGTCCCATTTCATTATTACCATACATTTTATAAACATGTATGCTTTTTTAAAATGTTTAACTACTGGCCACATATACATATTATTATTTCAGTAATAATTAAATATCTCAGTCATGATAAAAAAAAGTATGTCTAATTTGTCCACTTTTTGCATACTAACAATATGGTGAAATAAAAATTTTAATTTCCTTTTATTGTTTAATTTATGTTTTTGGGAGGAGCAACATTGACTTTCTACTTAATGTGTCTTAAAAGAGCAATAGAATTAGAAAATTCTTCTTCATAGCCAATGGTTGGAATTTATATTCTAACAGGCTGATAATAAACTTTGAAATTTTATTTTCTCAGAAAGTTCTCTCCTTTGCAGGAACTATCCACTTGATTTTTAGTTTATTTTATTTACCTTTAGTTTTTGTAGTAGCTGAACTGTTTTAAAGCATTATAAATTAATATTACTGTGAAATAATACACTGAATTTTAATCAGTCAACAGTTTTCACTTCATTTCTACTGATTTTGAAAATAATTGCTTCTGCTAGATAAAACATTTTATGCATTCATTCAGTTAATTACCCACACTGTAATTCACATTCCTGCACATTAACTGTAAAATTGCCATGTGAGAATCACAATTAAATTGAAATACATATCCTGTAAGTTTAAAGAGTATAAATAAAATAATATGGCTTCAGAATATTAACATTAGATTTTATATACATGTCTACCGGAACATATTCACATTTCTAATGAGTACACATCCATCAAAATAGCCCAAGAATTGTTAATTATTCTAGGTGATGACGGCAGAATCTGTACGGCTTAATGTTGAATTTAATTTTCAAGGAATTGCCTTGTTTCTGAACCATTACACTTGTTGTTGACTCCAGAATTATTATCATGTAACATTTATAACTAGGTCTGAACGATAAAGTATGTAGGGATGCTGACTGAAGTCTTTAGAAGCACTCATTGACTGCATCTCAAGAATTGGAGATAAACTGGGCTGGAACGAGAAGATGATAAGTGTGAACTAGCTTGTATTTAACTTAATCAGCATCTTCCTTGACCATTACATCTCGCATACAATCAATGTTCATGAAAACTTTAATTATATGAGCTAGGAACTCTACTGTGAAAAATAAACCTCTGCTGATCCAGACATGTTTAATTCAGACACCTGCATAATCCAGACAGGGTCCGACTGTGCACTGCGGGATAAATGGGCGTGTACTGAAGAGTTTTAACAGAAAATATGCAAGCTTCATAAAGTGAACCCAAGGTTCATGGATGTACAACTGGCATAGAAAGGTTATCTATACTACCATGGGTGAAGGTTAATGAAACAACTCTCGAGGGAGATAATGACTGATCTCTCTCCACCTTAAAAGAATTGGACAAATGAATAATTTATTGGGATATCACCCATTACAGGATTTGGGATTACTCCTTAAGTGCAACAAGTAAATAAATTCCTAAAATAATGCTCTCATGACAATATGTATGAGCTGAAGGTTGATTAACTCTGTTGATGACATTCATTCAAAAGAGGTTCACTGAAATCCAATGGAATTGAAGAGTCACTGACCCAACTGTGTTGCAATATCAGCTGTAATTTTCCAAATATTTTAGCAACAACAACTGACTGTAAGAGTGAATATATATTTTGACGGCAAATGGTAATATTCAAGCATGATAACAGCAACCATTGAGCTTTGCACCATTACCACAGAAAATTATACAAGAAAAATATTGCTATTTTTCTGATTTAAGCTCCCTTTTATCTAAATAAAAACTTGATTGATTAGTTCTCTTAATAATGTAAATAGATTAGATATAAGGGATAATTCAATTGAGTACTATTGCTTTCTTAGAAGGTACTTCTTATAAATTACTGCTAATATTTAGTGAGAATACACATTATATTTTTCTTGAGTTTATTTTATCTCACACTTTGGAGGTCTAATGCATCATATGGCAATTAATGGTGCACAAGATTAGTGAGGAAAAATGTTCCACAGAGCTGTGTACACCATATGCCTGGTTAATCCAGATTTTCCCGAATCCAGACCCTCCAGCACCCATATAGTCCAGATTAGCAAGGGTTTACTGCATGTGGTAGGTTTGAAAATGGCTTAACTTGAATACCGAGAAATTACAAAACATTGAGAGAAAACTGAGAATTTTTTAAAAAGGCTCCTTAAGAAACATCTGCAATATTTTGGAAAAAAACAACTGAGATAGACTATCAGAGGTGGAAAGGGGGTTGAGGAATGTCAAGTACGATAACACCTACAATATGTACATTTAAATAGCCACTGGAGGTTGTATACCATTGAAAAACATTAAATATGAAATAACATGCGTGGATGTGTGACATCTCTCCATGATGGGTTAATAATGGTCCAGCTTTGGCTCTTAGAGTACTTAATCACCACACAAGTGAAAATATTCAAGGTATCGAATTATGCTGATGTCTTTCAAGGGTTTGCACAGTCTAATATGATTTGGAAAATGAACAAAAATATTACAAGGGCTCAAATTGAAATGGATACAAAATGGACAGAACTCAATAATTCATTGAGCATGAAACTCAGCGGCACGAGCTAACCATACTCAAGTACAAGGTACCCAGGATGAATTCCAGAGTTTTGGCAAAGTTAATTAACAATCGTTTTAACTACACGATTTTATATTATCATGAAAATACTTTTACCTATAAAAAAATTAAGAGAATGAAATTAACTTTGCAATCTTTCCAAACCCCACCACCCCCTGAAAACCAAACAAATTGAAGGAGCAGCATGGTGTTATCTTTTCCCTCTCTGACATCTCAAAGTACACATGCATTAGTTATGGTAGTAAAATATGTTAAAGACTTCTAAGCCATGCAATGTTATATTTATCAACAATTATTTAAAGAGTATTTTTTAAGAAACTATATGAACAAAATGGGTTAATATGCAGTACAATGATACAGCTATCTATAAATTGCTGGGAGTCTATAGTCTGCAACCAATTGGCAGTGAATATATATTCAATTTTTCCTTGTTTAGATGAATAAACTGTGACATAACATCAAATGTCCTCTGCATATTAACATCAAATGAACATGAAGGATTCTTGGAGAATAAGATTATAAGATTCCATGGGCAAGGGAGAAAGTAAATAGATTTATGGACTTTAAAACTCTGAGCCATAGGTTGATTCTGAAATCAAATATATGATATGTGTAAAATAGTGCAAATAATGTAAAGGTACATGGTTTTTTGACCCCTGGGAAAGCATGAAAGCACTCTTATACAATTTAAAATATATTTTGGGTGATTTCAGATGATTTTAGGCATCAGGAATAAACCCTATAGCCCGATAAGACAAACCGAGTGAGAGCTTTTATACTTATGATGTGTCTAGATAGAATACATTCTCTTTTGCAGTTAAACGAAAGTGGCAGTATCTCAACCAAAATGCCATATTTAAATATATTTTGGCAACTGAGCTTTCTGAAGTAGAATTAGGAAAATCTAACCCAATATTACTTACATGTTAGTATGATACGATAACATAGATATATTACAAGGAATGGAACATGTCATTAACATAAATAAACTGCAAAGAGAGGAAACAAACCACACTACGTGCAGGGCCAATGGTTGATATTTGATGACGAATTCTGTGAACCTTATTCAGGAAACGGCTGATGAATCTTTGGAATTCTGCATCAGTTGCATGACTGGAATCTGTCCAATTTTGAAAAGTGTCTGAATCTGGATTATTATCATCAGGAGTAAACTGTTCAGCAACAAAGTCATTGGCAAATATTTCATCATCTGCATGAGTTGCCTTTGATCTTGAAGAAGACACAAACCTGCGAAACCTGAAATATTGATAATATTTCAAAAAAATGTTGAAGTGGATAAATTTCCATTATTCACTAGGAAACCCTTGGGATTGAAGAGGTCTTGGAAATAATTTTTACAACTACATAATATTGAACAGTTAAATAACTATAATAGAAAGTACCATAATGTGCAACTTTCCCTTGAATTTTAAATTCATGAAAGTGAAATATATTTACATTAAAATATAAAGCACAATCCACCACTAGTGCACATCACCATTACATGAAATAATAAGCTACTTATACAATGTGCAAAACATTCCAAAAATGATTACATTTTAACTACTCTTAAACTCTTCATTATCCATGCTATTCTCTTTTCCCAGCTCCTCATAATTTCAAAAGAATTACAACTGTAAAGATAATTGAACATTTTGAAACTTTTTTAAAAAATACAAAGTTGAAATGTCTCAGCTTTCTTAAAAGTTTTTTATTTTAATCACAAAATTAAAAAGTTGCCAATAGTATGAAATGTTTTAAAATTTACTGTAATACACGTACTTTCCCATTATTGTTTCCCTCACATTCATTGGCTTTGACAATTCCATATTTTCCATTATAAGGCAAGCAAATATATGCTTTTGTTATGCAACAAATAATTCATTAACTATCTCCACTGCATCATTTTAATCAATACCACATGACAAATATGAATCTGTATACCAGCAATCCTTTGTCAATATTCGTCCTTCGTCAATTACTAGTTTTTTCCCTGGCTATATGATTGGTTTAGCTACCTGAGGAAAATATCTTCTGTGATTTACTTGAAGATTTATTATTCAGTGTACAGTAAAACTATAACTCCTACCTTATAAAAATGGTTTAAAATGGAAAAAAATATACTTCCCATTGCTAAAAAAAATCAATTATTCATATGGGATGAAAATTGGGTGTTTATTTGTTTTCTAATGGCAGTCACTTGCTTTTTTGTAAATATTTTGATTCATATGAATTTCTTTAATTTCATATTTTATTTCGTTTATAATACCACCATATTTTCCGCACATATTTTGCTTACCCATGCTTCGTCATGCATCCTTTAGCTCACGGATCATATCGAGGGAGTTGACTGTCTATATAAAAATCATGATAATATTGAGTAACAAAGTGTACATATAAAGCATAAAAATTAACAGAGCAAGTCCCTAATAAATTACTCATATGAATTACTACTCCATTAAAACAGGGTGAAGTCAAATCACTCATTAAAACTTTACTGACCCAGTCCCATCTTTACACAGATTCTAATATGTGATGATAGAGAATTTTCTCCTGAAATGATTGGATGTTTACAATTTCAAAGAATACTAATTCTTGGCATCATGTTTAAGTGATTCAATTAAAAGATTTTTTGCTAAAACATACACAGTTGTTTGGATGTGCACTGAGACAATTCCAATAACAATGTGACCTTATCTTCAGATGGCTAAGAATAAGTAATTGTTAAATACTGAAGTCCAAAAGTTACTTTTTTTAAACTTAAGATTAACAACTCATCGTGGTTTGCATATGTTCTTCCAGATACTAGCTGGAAGACTATAACTGATAACTAACTAGATATCCATTAAGGATACAGCTACATACAAAGAAAGCTTTCCTACCTCCAGGGGCAACCTGCTCATCTTGCCCACACTCCTAAGATGGGCCAGTAACATAGTCCAGTTACCTGGGCAACCCTGTGGCCCAGGTACCTGAACTATGAATATAGCAGCACCTAACTGCTGGTATTGTGTGCATATGTTTGTGCACAATCAACTACATGTCATATTTCAGTGCAATATACTATTTCATTTTATCAATCGGGACACAGTTTAAAAGTGAAAATGATTAAACAGATGTTTTAAAGAATTAAGCAAATTGAAACAAAGTCACCTTTTTAGTCACTTTTTAAAATTTAAATTTCCATAGGAAGAAAACGACACCAAGGGATTATAATTTTACAAAAAACGAGGATACAACGAAAACATTTGAATGAAATGAAATGGGAACTAGGGTTAGGAACCTAAAGCACAAAATTAGAAATCAGATTTGAAATTTTGGGAAAAGATGCAAGAAGAATAGTGGGTTCGGTCTCCCATTAAATGTTGCATTTGAACCATCTCAGGTTTTTTTATTCACTTCATAGAAATATCATTTAAAATCTTGATTCCTTCAATATCGACCTATAAACTTAAATTTTATTTGGGCCATGATGCAAATAGCATTTTGTCAATAGGGCAAACCAATATAAATGATGAATGAGAAGATGATCCATAACTAGGAATCTCTATGCTGATAAACTTAATTTTTCACACTAACCAATCATCCTTTTCCCTGTCTGTCCTTGCAAAAAGGTACAAGCGCTTCCCTGAGACCTTCATCAGCTCGCCACCAACGGGGCAGAATGACTCCTCTTCATCAGCGCTCCAATCATCGTCATCATCATGGCCATTCACATTCTCCGGGACCTCGGTTGGGTAGTTTGCACTAGAGCCAATGCTGTTCTCACCATCTGTTGCATCGTCAGAATCTTTCGAGTACATGTCCTTCTCCACAGTGCCCTCCTCAACATCTTTGTTGCATTCACTGCCATCTGTGGGTGTGGGGCTGCTCTCTTTTTCTCCATCGAATGTGGCAAATGTGGTGTTCAAGAGTGAACCCCTCCTCAAGACTATACATATCGGATACTTTTTACTCCAAAGCCTGGAACATCAAGTTTCAAAGCTTAAACTTAGAGCAGTCTGGATAGAGAGAAATAAATTAACACACGATGAATGAGTGTTAATGTAAGACTCGCTTAACTTTGACTGAATGAAAAATGTTATAATAGATACTATCGCTGAACTTTATCTTTGCAGGTAGGCATCTTACAAGAGTGGGGTCTCTAAAGTAGGCTTACCAAAGAACCAATCAGAAAAGGGGATGGGGCACGTCAATGACCTTGAGGTGACCACCATAAGTAATATGCCAAGTTCACTGTTGATGTAAAAAAAGGCATACACCAGGACAATGATAAATCCTACACTAACACTGGTAAAGCAATGTAGAGAAATTCATACACTACTTAAAAGTATTTACCTACTTTGAATGACAGTTACTATGTCCGACTGTTCATAATATTCAAAGATGGAAAATACTGTCAGGTTTCAAGGCATGAGTAACATCATAAAGCTATAGTAGCTTCCAAAGCTTTCACCAAATAACAGATGAGCTCAACAAAAGAATTTGCATTGAAGTTATTAGAGCTGCTTGAACACAATACCTTCGAACACATCAGTAGAATTGAAAAACAAAATATGCATTTCAGAATATTTAATTATCCTAATGAATACAGTAATGATCCAGACTCATCATTTAGGCACCTTAATCACCTGATTTAGGGTGGACGCCATCTTGAAGGGTGTCCTAACTCGTTAAGTAGCAAGAGGGTGCAAATTTAGGCCTCTAATTTGGGCCCCGGATTTAGGACACATGAAGTGTATCCTAAATACGCTATATTGCAACCCCAGAATTCCATGTGCTAGAGGCGAGAAAACTAGCCAAAGATTAATTGCAATGGCAGGAGTGTTACATATGTTGGTAACAATAACATGGGTTATTCCTTCGAGAAAGTACTACTTTACTCGTTGAAACAAAAAAGGCTTCATTGAAGCAAGGTGAGAAAAGGCGGATCTTTCCTTAGGCAATAGAAATTTGATGTCTTCTGCATGAATGTAGTTTAATTCTTGTACTAATTTTATTATATCAAGTAACTGGATATAGATATTTAAAATGTATAGGTAAGAACATATTTCTTTGTTTGGTGCTTCATTTCATGACTACAAATATCGTCTTTGTCATCATGTTTGAAACCATGATTTTGTAGGACAACGGCGGTTGCGGAGCATGCCATTGATTGCGACCACGCGATACGCTGGGAAGAAACCAAAATGCTCCACCATTCCAAAGGCTACTGGGACCGCCTCACCAAGGAGGCAATTGAAATACGGCTCTCTGAGAAAAACTTTAACAGAGACAAGGGTTTCAGCCTAAGCAGGACATGGAACCCGATCCTGAAAATGGCGGGAAAACGTGCTCGGCCTCAGCCAATCAGAAGGGACCCAACATGACCACCGAGGATATATAAACCGGCACCTACAGACTGGCATCAACGGCCCTGATGACGATGAAAAAGGATTTCATCGAAACGTCGGCAGCGATGGAGATGGAGGAGATTACCCGGATGAAATCCCAAGAAGAATTTACTGCCAAACCATGATTTGTTTGTGTTCTTGTTAAATCTTATTTTGGTATATAAACACTACGGAAAATAATCTTCAAGCCTAATGTTGTGTTTGGAGAGTGTAAGGATTTAGTAATGCCCTTAGTAAAAATATACCTGTCTGCATTATTCCAACTGGGTAATCATAGGTCGTTCACCAAACCTTTGCAAAAGGAGTCACCGTGTCACCATAGACCCCAGAAATAAATATGAACAACAAAAATGAAAAAGTGCTTACAAAGACTAATTGTAGGATAAATATTTAATTGATACTACGCTTAACTTAAAAATATGAAACACTTAGCTAGAAAAGTACACAAGAATATAAATGAACTACAAAACAATTACCAACAAAAATGAATGACTGAAAAATTACCCTGGAGTAAAATACCATGTAATAATATAAAAAGTTTTAAATTGTCGAAATGTAATACTATCCGACCTAATAATTAAAGCAAAATATAAAAAACGGATGACTTGAAGTTAAATGTAGATCAAAAAGAGAAAATGAATACAAAACTAGTATCAAAAACTGACCAAGTTACTAAATTATAACAAAGAAATAGAAAAATTTAATAAAAACCTGCTGAATGAATTGTAAAGTGAATTCAGAATTATGCAAAAAATATCATGAGGTTTTGCATTCATACACAAATGTTTGCACATGCTATTTCATATATCAAAATATTTACATTTGAACATCATGTTTATCCCTTATTCTTAGCTTGGCAGTACCACTGTGTAGGGTGCCCCAGCTTAAGCTGCCTTTTCATTAGGCATCTTACTTATATTTAGGCACCCACCTAAATGCATGCTCCCTAATGCCTCTGGATGGAGCTTTAATGATCAAATGGGCATGCAATGTTGGCACCAAGTAAAGGGCATGGAAAGTGACATTAAACCCAACAAAATAAATCATTATGAATAGAAAGAAAATGTAATTTTGCATGTAATATAATGAAGATATCCAATATCTTAAAAACTGATTATCTGGAAAGCTCGGGTCAAGATTGTTGATCACCAATCTCTTTACTTATGCACTTTTTGTCCATTGTGTCGGAAATAGCAAATTTTAGAAGAACACAATATATATTTTTTTATTCCATTCACCCAATTTGTGAAGTACAGTTTCTGTTCAAGTGAGCAACCACACTAAATTTTGCCATAAAATAAGTGGAGAAAAAAGTTCCTATAATATGGCAATCACAGATGATTTCTGCCAATGGAAACACAGAATAATAAGCAAGCAGTGAAGAAAAGTCGAAGATGGAAGACAATATCAAAAGAATATTTTAACATCTTGGGATAAATATCTGTTTTGAGGCCATGAATGGAGCACAAAAGAAGCCACTTGCCTTTTGCGAGCCAGTCCATCAGGTAAGAGCACAATGGGACAGTTCTTGATGTTATAATCCACCCAATGGCAAACAGGAGCTCTTAATGTAGGTGGTTCGTACCACATTGCTCGGCGAGGAATTCTTGTTCGGGTATAAGAGAGCCTCAGGAGATGCCCTTCGAGGCGTACTAGAGTGGGTTTTGTCTCACTGACATTGTACGTATTTGGGTCATATTCATAGGGGTACTGGTTCATCCAGCCCTGAAAAAACATGACATTATAAACCAATGAAACATTTGAAATGTCTAAAATGTATTATTAATTGTAGTTTTAGGGGAGGCAACAGACTGCTGAGGTAATTTGCACCATTAGGGATGGATTGGAAAGGAAGGGTGGAGAGAAACCTGGCATCGACATTAGCCTACTCTAAATGAAAGACGCCAAGGGGTATGCAGCTTAACGTCCCAACTAACGGATGGCATACTAACTCAAAGTGCTCTCCACAAAGCACCTCAAGTAGGGATCCAGGTACCCCCAAAAATATCTGTCACCCCTGGGATTTGAACCCAGGCCCTCTGGGTGATTGGTGATGACATTTCGTATTACTCTATTCTTAGGTCCAACTTATATGACACAATATATACTTGGACACCATAGCACATATTACAATAACTCATTATATAGCTCTGCATAATATGATTGTATTAATAATAAAAATTATTGGTTCTCGGACATGTGGTTTACATATTGAAGAACAGGTCAAACAAATACAGCACACAAATACACACTACATAAGAAACCAGATTTGAGATGGAAACTTATGAGATAGGACACCTGGGAGTTAATGATGATTTATTTTTAAATTACACTGTTTATTGGTCAAACAATTGGAAAAATTTTGGACTGCAAATTTAAACCACATTGCAGCTACAGAGTTGCATGTTTGTTGTACTTTTTTATCACTCCACGGTTCTCATTATAATATAAAATATAAGAAAATTACAATTGGTTCCACCAAAAATGGCTATTAAGAGGAGTGGGAAGACTTCATTTTCATTATTAAGTGGGAGCAATGCTAAGGTTGTTCAATATAAGTACTTTAATGGCATTTTCCACTAACCCCAATATGATGTCAAGAATGAAAAGGCCTACCTCATATCTGGGAATGGGCTGGTATTCCTTTGCTGCAGGAACTTCTAATATTGGAAGTTTGCCATAATCAGGTACAGCAAAAACCTCCCGCATAGTTGAATGAGAGCTCTTGACATTTGAAGGCAGCCAGCTGCCATAATGCCACCAGTGAAACAGGAATCCGACTGGAATTGTCAAGCAAACACCAAGAAATACCCCAAGGAGGAAAGTGGGAAGAAAGAAAGGGCAGATGAAGCACACAGAGCAAAGAAGGATTAAGGTAGGTTTGGACCAGCCAAACCAAAAGTTGCTCGGAGGATCAACATCATGAGGGTCACTTATGCCCCCAGCAGAAGGATTAGTCCAGTGCGGCATAGTGCCATATGTAGTTCTTGGGCTTGAATCTGTTTCTCCAGTCAATCGTGTCTCTTCTTTGACTTCTTCGGCCTCCTCTGGGCAATCTCCACCCAAAATTTCAAACTCTTCATCAATGTCATCTCCCTCCTCGGGCTGCTTCTTTTCCCAGCGGGCGAACAAGGATGACATCGAGGGAATGATGGGCTGGGCAGTCAGAGGTTGAGTTGGCGAGCCACCAGTGCTGGAGTCTTCTGGCTGCTCATTGCTCTCATCTGTCTGCCGGCCAATTCTCTTACGAAGTTCATAAACTTTACGGGGAAATTGTTCTTCTTGATAGGATTGCTCCATTTTAGTCTCAGTATCCCCAATGAAAAAAGTGACTTCTGTACTTGCCAAAGGGGTTTCATCTTTGTCATCAAACTCAGGAGTCAAAGGATCAACTTCTGATTCAAAAACGGCCTCTTTTGGGAGGGCTTCATCACCAGACACGATAGGAATGGAGCCATCTTCAGAATCACTGATGCTGGAGTTCTCATGACTACCTCTGGTGCCTGGTAGCTTTGGCCCTGTACCTAGTTTCTTGCCTGATCTGTCAGTCTTGTTAAGTGTTTCCTCCACCCTTTTCACGATTTTACCACGTAACTCATGAAATATGTTCCAGGTGTCTGAAGCACTGGTGCTGCTGGTGCTTGCAGCTGCTGACCCAACTGAATCTACACTTGATGACCTTTTGCCCAATTTTGGAGGACATTCTTTGGAGGGTGATAGTTCACGTGAAGAGCCACCCAACACATGCTGTGGTATTGTCACTGATGAGCTACTTGGTGTAGAGGCTCGCGAACTTTCATCTTCCTCACGCAGATCTAGAACAAAAGAAACATCTCATATGTGATACCTAAGACCAACAGCAGATACAAGTAGCATAAAAATCTAATGAATGTCATTATAATTACGCAATCTACTGGTTAAGGTAGGTTTTGGTTAGACACAACTATTAAATAAATATTTTGTGACTCCTAACAAAAACACAATCCAGCAACCTACTCTACATCAAGTCCTTCTTCATCTCTGTGCACTTCTTTCCTTCCTTCATTCCTTCCTACTTCCATATCCCCTATCCCTGCCCCTTCCTCATTTTCCTAACATTCTCCCCTCTATCAGTCTCCAACATCCCACGGCCAATCAATATGCTTTTCATCCATTTATCCTGCCTGCTTATGATTTCTCCCAGCAATCCCTCTCCTCCCCAGCATACCTAGTACTTCCTCATTTGTTTTCCTTTCCGTTCATTTCACTTTCTCCATTCTTTTCCACACCCACATTTCAAAAGCCTCCAGCCTATGTCTATTCTCCTGCTTCAATGACCATACATTTCTGCACCGTACATAACTATGCTCCATATCAAAGTTTTTACGAGTCTTGTCTTAACATCCCTACTCAACGTCCCCGTCATCAACTCCCTTCTCCTTTGTAAAGCCTCTTTGCCTACTGCAATTCTTCTCTTTACGTCCCTACTACTTTGTACGTGTTGGTCCAAAATATTTCCAAGATGCGCAAACTGTTCTACCTGCTCTATTTTTTCCCCGCCTATTTGAATATTTAGCTTAGCCTTTTTCTTTCTGGAAAATCGCATTACCTTTATTTTATTAACATTGATTTTTATTCCATATCTGTAGCAATGAATTTCCAATTCACTCAGCAATGCTTGCAACCCCTTGGCTGACTGAGCAACTAAAGCTAGGTCATCAGCAAACCAAACTGATTTTATGATTTCCCTGGCGACTTTCATTCCTACCTTCAGTTCTTCCCATGCCTCTTTAATCATTTCCTCTACATAAACGTTGAATAGTACTGGTGACAATGGACAATCCTACCTTACACCTCTTCCTAACACTGCCCATCTGGACTCTCCATTCCCCAATTGCACCTGAGCAGTCTGAGACATTTACAGCTTGCGGATTAGCCTCCTGTTCCTCCAATCAATTTCAATTTTCCTTAATATACTCTTTGGTTTTTCCCAATTATCTCTATAAAACACCTTTTTGAAATCTAGGAAACAGGCAAATACGTCCTGATTGTATTCCATATTCCTCTTGATTTGTGACCTCAACTAATCCCACACCGCCTTGCTCTTGAAGTACCGAGTCCCTGGCCAAGGTGGCATGCTGCCCCAGTCACTTAATGGCCTTGATGTGGTGCACTGTCCGATTTCTTTTTGATCTCAAGAATAAAAAGGAGCTAGAAAGACAACCATTTTGGAACACTGGAAGCATACTGCAACTGGTAGAGATGCTGGTATTGGTGTGTCAGGGCACACAGGTGCTATTTTGAAGAGTTTTTTGATATTAGTACTTTTATCAGCAAATTAATTCTTTTCCCGGATTTATGCTACTGTATTTTTGAGAGAGATTTGTCCTATCATTGGTTTTGATGAGTCATTTGGTATATTAAACTTATTCTTGGCCTTTATTTTTGTTTCAAGGTTAACTTTGATAGATATACCAAAGAGGCCGACAGGGCAATGGCCTTCACAGTAGGGATTCCTATTACCATCCACTGATTGAACACTTAGCTATTGAACAGATAGCTAACTTGAGATGGAAATCTCCAGTGCCTTGCCAATAAACTCCTGAGCTGTATCAAGAATAGAGGTCTTACCAGCACATCAACAGTCTCATGCAATCAGAATCACGTACAAGTCATAATAACTACACATTTTCTTCTTAAGATAATTCATGTTGTGGCTGTTTGACTAATTTTATACAAATTTGTTCACACTATCTAACCTGTTTTTTCTGATGTGGTTGCATCAGCCTCTTGAGAGTATGAGTACACTTCTTCTAGTTCTTCATCTTCAGCATGGAACCTGATGGCAAATGTAGGAACAGATGTTGTGATAGGCTTACCTGCAGAAGAGTTAATTATTTATTAGTAAAATGTAGTCAAAATTACACCTTAGTAAAAATAGATGGTAAAAAAGAAACTTCAAGTACATTTTGAAGAGTTTTTTAAAAAAATACTCAATGGTACTCTTTTGAGCTCTTCATTGTTTGAATCACACTAGAAAAATTATGATTATTAGGTAATCTACCGGTTAAGGTAGGTTTTTGGATGGACACAACTATCAAACAAACATTTTGTAACTCCAAAAAAACCGAATCCAGCAACCTAATCTAAATCAGGTCCCTCTTCATCTCTCTGTACTTCTTTCCTCCCTTCATCCCGTCCAACATCCCTATCCTGTTCCTGCACTTTCCTCGCTTGCCCAACATTCTCCCCTCTATTACCTTCTTCAACATTCCACTACCGCTCAATATGTCTTTCATCCATTTTTCCTGCCTCCATAGGATTTCTCTCAACAAACCCCTCTACTCACCCACCATCTCCAGTACTTCATTTGTTTTCCTTTCGGTCCATTTCACCTTTTCCATTCTTTTCCACACCCACTGTTCAAAAGCCTCCAATCTACGTCTATCCTCCTGCGTCAATGACCACGTTTCCGCACCGTACGCTCCATATCAGAGTTTTTACGAGTCTTTTCTTAACCTCCTTCAGACATGCCAACTTTCAAAAATGAAAAATCGGGAGGACATGCCAACTTTCAAAAATGAAAAATCGGGAGATTTTTAGAAGTGTATCACGAAGTAATCACTTTTAATTACCACAATATTTGCATGGCACCTTAATCCCTTTATGACACTTTACCAATTTTTAATGAATGTCACACTTTATTAACATGTTAAGCTAAGTACACAATTTGAACAGTTCATCAAGAACGTAAGAAGGAAAAATCGGGAGTCTCCCGCTTAAATCGGGAGAGTTGGCATGTCTGCTCCTTACTCAACGTCCCCGTCATCACCTCCCTCCTCCTTGAGAAAGCCTCCTTGCCTAGCGCAATTCTTCTCCTTACGTCCCTACTACTTTGACTGTGTTGGCCCAAAACACTTCCGAGATACGTAAACTGTTCTACCTGCTCTATTTTTTCCCCTCCTATTTTAATGTTTAGCCTTCTTCTTCCTGGAAAATCGCATAACCTTTGTTTTATTAATATTGATTCTCATCTCATATTTATCGCACTGAACCTCCAATTCACTCAGCAATGCTTGCAACCCCTTGGCTGACTGAGCAACTAATTCTTGGTCATCAGCAAACCTAACCGATTTTAAAAATTCCCCTCCGACTTTCATTCCTACCTTCAGTTCTTCCAATGCCTCTTTAATCATTTCCTCCACATATACGTTGAACAGTACCGGTGACAATGGGCAACCCTGCCTTACACCTCTTCCTAACACTGCCCATCCGGATTCTCCGTTCCCCACTCGCACCTGAGCAGTCTGAGATGACTGGTTGCAGATTAGCCTCCTGTCCCTCCAATCTATTTGTAATTTCTGCAATATATTCATTAGTTTTCCCAATTCACTCTATCAAATGCCTTTTCAAAATCTACGAAACAGTCAAATACGTCCTGATTGTATTCTATATTCCTCTCGATTAGTGATCTCATTACTCCAATGGCATCACTCGTACCTCTTCCTTTCCTAAACCCAAACTGATCATCCCCTAAGTAATCATTTGCCTTACTCTCTATCCTTTTGTTGATGATCCTGAGAATAACTTTAGCTATGTGGGATTGTTGCTTTTTTAGTTTAGCTATGTGGGATAAACTTATTGCTCTGTAATCCTCACATGATGTAGCTTTTGCCTTTTTTGGAATAGGAACTAACACCGATCTCAGAAAAAATCTTCCGGCCAGATTCCTTCCTCATAGATACTACGAATCAGTCCATATAGGGCCTTCTTCCCACATTTTCCTAAATATTTCAACAGTTCTACAGGAATGTTGTCCACCCCCATGGCCTTATTTGCTTTCATCTCCTTTAATGCCCTTTCTATTTCACCATCGAGTATGCCTGGACCTAAGCTATCTTCTTCTAAGTCATGTTCCTTTTCTATGTCTAACCTTGTCGGCCTAAGTTCTTTACCATACAGGGTTTCTATATATTACTTCCATCCCTCTTGGATTTTTCCTGGTTCAACTATTATCTTACCCCACTTATCTTTAACTGTTTGCACAGATCTTGCCTTCTTACTTCCCGATAATAACTTAACCTTGCTGTATAGAGCACCAATTTCACCCTTCTTCTGTAACCTTTCCATATCCTCGCATTGCGTTTTCCACCATTCTTCTTTTGCTTTATTTGTAGCCCTTCTCTATTTATTGTTTAACTCTTTGTGCTTCATTTTGCCTAACTCTGTGTCTACATTTTTCCATCTTCTTCTCTCATCCATCTTTGCAATCATCTCATCCATTACCCATGATTTCCTTATCCTTTTCCTGTCAACGGTTCCTTTCGTGTCTTTTGCGGCTTCTGATATCCCTTGCTTGATACATTCCCATTTTTCTTCGATAGTACTCAGTTCTTTACCGTCATCCATTATTTTTTCTACAGCCTGCTGATACTCCTTCCTCGTTAATCCATTTAATGCTTCTAAATTCCATTTCCTAACCTGCCACCCTTGCCTTATCTTCTTGAAACGAACATTACATTTCATAACAACTAAATTGTGGTCAGAGTCCACATCTGTTCCTGGGAAACTGTGCAAATTTATCACACTGTTCCTAAACCTGTGCCTAACCATAATATAATCTAACTGATACCTTTCTGAGTCCCCTGGCATTTTCCATGTATACCTACGCCTTTTGTGGTGTCTAAACCATGTGTTGGTGATGACTAACCCCTGTCTCCTGCAGAATTCAATTGCTTTCTCCCCGCGTTCATTCCACGTGCCTAACCCATATTCCCCAACCTCACCACCCTCTCTTCCTTCACCTACCGTCGCATTCCAATCCCCCATCACTATCAAATGTTTCCCTGCAGGAACACACGCGATTATATCCTCTAACTCATCATACATCCTATCAACATCTTCCTCCTTGTGGTTGCTCAGTGGCATGCATACCTGAACAATGACCAAGTTTGTTGGCTCTGCTTTAATCTCTACAAGTAAAATTCTATCAGTTGCTTGCTCTATGTTTGACTACGCTTCTTCCTACCCCTTTATTTAATATTACGGCAACCTCTCGTCCCCTGCCGCTGTATATCACTCTATAATTGTCACTCCAGTAATCCCAGCTATCCTTCCATCTCACCTCACAGAGACCTAAAATATCTATATTACCTCTTTCCATCTCTCGCTTAATATTTTCTAATTTGCCTCTCCTCAACATTGTCCTGACGTTCCATGTTCCTATTCTAACTACTTTTGTCTTCTTCTGCATCTTCTGTCCTGCTGCTGTTATTTCTTCCCTGCAAGGGTTTTGTGGGATGATGACCGCGGAAGCCTTTCCTCCCCTGCTGCCGGGCACAACACACGGCTGCTTGGGCCGAGTCCCGTAGTTGCCAGGACTCATATTCTCTATAATGCCCATCATTACATTCTTGGGAATGATAATTGAGGTGGTTTCCCGTTGCCTTCCTCAATAGTGTTTTTAACGTGGCACCATCACTTAATGGCTGCCCCACTGGGGTCAGACGCCTTTGCAGCTGCCTCACTGAGGAACAGACGCTGCGTGGACTACCTTTCGTCTGGCTCCTAACCTTCGACCTATCTGGCATGGGTGACCCTACCAGGAGCAATTATATTTACTCCCGCCAGCACAGCTCTAGGGGTCATCGGAACATACAAGCCCTTCCACCACGACAAGACTAGAAAAATATATATATTTAAAATTTAAATAAATATATATTTTAAAATAATAACTTTTTATTTAGAACATATAATGCGTCTCTGAGACATATCCATCAAAAATGCATATTTTTTTCAATGGAGAACTTGTTAGAAGACTTTTATGCAGGATGAGATATATTATTTCAAATAATAGAGTTACGATTTTTGGGGAATAGTAGCATGAGTTCATAAATTGTACAGCACTATATTTGTGTTTACCCAATTAAAAGGTGAGTACAATTTATGTACTCATGCTATTTTTCCCAAAAATCATAAGTCTATTATTAAAATTCAAATAGAAACATGATGTTTCACACAGGTTTGCCACTTTAATAATCTGACAAAAGTACACCACAACATCATTTATTCCCATGACTATCTACAGCAATTTTTTATCCTGGAACATCCCAACCTTTAAGCATGTGCTGTTGCTATTATTTATAACAAAATATTTGTGAAAATGGAACTTTTTTCATGCTGCATACGGAAAAGTTTTTTTTATTGCTAAATAATTACACCTATACAAAGACATTTGCACCTATTCCCCTGTAGCTTAAGCATTTGTAAACATCTTCTGAATGCTTTCATCCCAGTCTTGACATTAAATTGCAAGGTAGAAATGTAGACAAGACTATTGACTGGTTTGAGGGTTTCACCCAAGAATTTTCCCAAGTAATTTTGTCCAGTAACAAAATGTGGGATTTTATTGACTATCTTAGAATGATACTTGATTTTATTATAATTTAACTTTTCATTCACATGCATCAATAGTTTCTGATGGAAACTCATGTGTATATATGCAAAGTAAATACATTACAGTTATATAATGGCAATACTCAACTGTGAAATATGACTTAAAATCTGAAATTACACAAGTAAATTGGTACAGGTATGCACATGTACAATTGATAAGTCAGACAAATAATAGATGGGAAAATTGAAGGGAAGATTACATAAGGAAGACCAAGAGACAAATACATTGGACCAATTGCAAAGGACATAAAATGGAGAAACTATCAGAGGTGAAAGAGCTAATGTTGAATAGAGAAGGAGAGAAGGCTGCCGTACAATCATATGATTAATATACTGATGATGATGTAAATTTAGAAGTTACTACTAAATTATTAGCATATAAAACATTAGATGTGTTATATGCTAATTTATGAAATGAAGGAAGCTCAAATGCTAGGTTAGATATCTGTTGGATCTGTGCAATATTTGTTTCCTTTTATTCCTGCATCAATGGTAGCAAACTGATTAAAATTTTATAATGCAACAATTTCAGAGAGTAAAAATCATTCGCCTTGACCGATTTTTACTCTCTGAAATTGTTGCATTATAATGCACACATAGCGGGTGACTCCATTAAAGTTACTGTTACAGTTTCTTGAAATTTGATTAAAATTTATTATAAGTGATTGGAGTTCATGTAGAGGCATGTAAAGAATTCCCAATCAATACTATATTCTCTTGAAATCACTCTGAAATGAAATGCCCTACACATATTTTGATGGCCACAAGGGATACCTATCAGCAACAAATTATTAATCAGCTCATTCATTTCTTTTTTAATTCTTGGCTGTTTTAAATAGAATTTAAAAATAAAAATACAGCTGATTTTTCTTAGTCATTGGTCCCCTACTTCCTGATTAATGTATAGTGAAACTGAAGGGCACAAACCCCTTCCCTAGAAGGTACAGACCAATGCTGAATACAGCATACAACCCTTGGAATAAATTGCCATAGTGCTGAGTTGATCTTAGCATGACATTTCTCAGAGCAACTCCTCGTATGGTTAAATCATGGTACTCATGATCAGAAAGGGAAGATGTTTCTGAGGAAAGAGTAAGTAATCACTATTGATATTTTTCATATTTGAAAATGACAGCACATGGCAAAAAGTTCTCTGATGGGAGCCCTTTGCCTCATCTAAATATTCTTGGAATGAATGGGAATATTTATTAAATGGGCAATTGAGTATATCAATATTACCTTAGGTTATGTAAATTTATCAATTTTCTGCCATTTCAACCTAATCTTATGTATCCAGTGCTCATTTTAGAGAACTTTAATTGCTAGCAATTTCTAATAATCATACCATCAGATTACAGAACATTACAAGAATCATGTGTTCTGGAATAATCATAGGGTTTAACATATCTCACTAACTTTGATTTTTTTTAAAAGTAGAGTTACGATAACAGTAATCAAAAAGAAACAAGGCAGGGTCCACTTTTTTTAATGAATGGTAAAGGATCGTACTTGTTGCCATAATAATAAAACTGATATACATAACTAGTCTACCCCTCAACCTCTTAAATACTGGTGGTACTAGCAATGAATGGGGAATGGTAGAATGGAAAAGAAATCAGCATTTGAATCCTATAAGTGCACAGAAATTTTGATAGTATTTCATGTTAGACCCCTCAAAAAAATATGAAAGAAACATGTAATTTTGCAATCAGAACTTGGGCTGAAAAAGCCATTTTCAAAAACCCAATGCTTGAAAATATTACAGACCTATCATACAGTTGTAGGCTTTACATAGGGGGGATTGCCCATACTGGAAAAGGAGCAGAAAGAGGGCTTGTAGACGATTAACAATTTATTTTCACATCGAAGATTTCAACTCCTTAAGTCACCATCGGATGACATAATACAGACCAATTGGAAAAAATATATCTGCACACACTTCTATGGTTATGAGTGATGGGGTACAGGTGGGGGAGAGTTGTATTGGAGGCTGGCGTGATCCTGACTATTGGTGTGAGTGCAGCATATGGTGGGGGAAGAAGGCATTCTGTTCGACCAATTGCCCTTCAACGGTCCTTGTTATTTGTTGCTTCTGCACCGGTGTTGGTGGGCCCACTTCAACATCTCACCTCCCACCTATTCCCCCTCACCCAAACCCAGCCAAGTGTGTGCATACATGTACAAACAATCAAATGGCTTGAATTAGTTCACCTGAAGATGAATCAAGGAGTCAAAACCTGTGCCATACAAGTTAAGCATTTTTGGAAATCAAAAGGGTTTTTTCTGTTTCCTTCCCAATATTACACACATGTTAGAAAGGTGAGACAGAACAAAGTCATCAAATGTTGCTTCACAAAATAAATAATCATTGACTGGAGAACTTTAAACATGTTCAAAACAAATTAAACTAATTATGAATAATAGCCCTTGATTATTTTAATTAACCACAATCACCACCGGTGATGCAAGATCCAGAGAGCAAGCAAGGAGGTATTCCATTTGCTCTCCCAGTCTGATAGCTGGGAATACCTTCCCCCAGTAAAAATTAATAGAAAAAACAGGAATGGATATATCTGAAAGTATGGAATACGAATAGTGCTGTGAACATAGGTGTATGCTCACACATACAACCAATACCCATAAGTCTCACATCAAATCAGAAAGTGGACACTGTAAATAGGTAGTTTAGAAATGTCAAAATGTACTACATACAGGCAATCATGCATTAAAAGATCAACTATTTGATAAAGCACAACAGAGAGAAAAATATGATTCAATGAAACAAGTTGTGAAACTCTTGGAGTTACCTGAAGAGATTAACTGCAAGACCTGAAGATGACCATATTTTCCCAATAGATATTTGCAAAGTGACTGTTAGCAAACTAGGCATCGGCCCCAATATAAAGCATAAGGAAGAAAAGATTAACTGAAGTTGTAGAATAAAGGATACTGGACTATAGCTAATTTCATGGCCATGAACTACCAAAGTAAAATATGCCCAATAATTTCACAAGATTAAATGCACCATGAACACATGATATTTACATGTATTCTAATTCCAAGTCAACATGTGTTGAAGAGGGGAAATATTAAGACTTGAAAGACTCAGTCACTTTCCTGCTGCACTTGAATGTAAATCAGCACAAATACTAATTGTTCTTTCGGTCTACATTTATGTTGATTTTGGCTTTGATTCCAACATAAAGGATGGGATAAAATTATTTTGATATCAGTCTTTAACTCTAGTGTCAGTCGCTTAATTTTAAAATGAAAGTATGCAGTTTTCTAAATTTGTAAATAAAGAGGTCCAATGGCTTAAAATACTCGATAAATGGCCGCTAATATCATTTGTCAAATAAATCACTAGTAGTAATTAAAATTTCAACCAAAAGTTTTAGCAATTACATCCATTTCAAATTACCAATGCAAATGGATTAAATTCACTGTTGCTTTGACATTGACATTAGAAGTTATGCCTAAACTAAGACCAGGATATACCGAGCATTAAGAGTGGCAGGGGTACATGGGCTTCCAAAGAACAAGAGTAGAGCAGCTGAAGGGGAATTGGTTTGATGGCATGCTCCTGAGAAGTATATGTCACAGAGATGGATTGTACCTTGATCACAGAATTGAATATATTTTCTTAATTAAAAAATTTGAAAAAGTATATACACGAAACCTTGTTTGAATAGCTAACAAATGGGTCTAAGAAGAGTAGGAGAAGAAAGAAGAGGAAAACTTTGAAAAGAAGTAGTAGTAGTCTTTTTGGGAAGGGGCCTGACAGAAGAGGTCATTTGTGCCATTAGGGATGGATGGGAAAAGAAGGGTGGAGAGAAACCCGGTGTCAGCATTAGCCTACTCTTGTCAAAAGGCACTAAGGGGTCAGCAGTTTAATGTCCCATCCAATGGACGTCATACTCACTCAAAGTGCTCTCCACAAAGCACCTCAAGTAGGGATTGGGATGCCACTGACAAATATTTATCTCCGGGATTTGAACCC
The DNA here is from genome assembly GCA_037158775.1 of Hetaerina titia. Classification (NCBI taxonomy): domain Eukaryota; kingdom Metazoa; phylum Arthropoda; class Insecta; order Odonata; family Calopterygidae; genus Hetaerina; species Hetaerina titia. The sequence continues at coordinate 16,822,719 of CM073769.1, forward strand.
GGGTCTTCTCGGTGAGAAGCCTGTACGTTAGCCTCCACACCATCCCGATCCCCCACTTTGAAAATAAAAATACCTTATTCAACACATTTTGATATTCAATAGTTTGATGAATACAGGTACAAAAACACAGAAGAGGAAGGCCTTGAATGAAACACACGAAGCAAATAATGGAAGACATCAATCAGAAGCCACATTTAAAAAATTATGACGCAAGCCAATATCAGAAATGATTAAGAGAACTACATAAATCCAATCTTAGGACTGATGACTAGGAATAATCGTGAATCCTCTTTCATTTCAATTTAATTTAATATCCCAGGGATATGTGGATGTGGAAATGCACATCTAAACCACTGAATTCATGGTTAAAACACTATTATATTTTCCCCTTCCCCCTCAGTTTATCCCAAAGCTACATTTGGCTACACTGATTGAGTTAAACTAACAATTTATCATATGTTCAGATATTTAGGGTCAATGTGAAGGTTGCATAATGTCAGGTTTCACAGCAGTTTCACCTGCATACAAGCTGGAATTCTCAGGTTACCAGCAAGAACACTAACAAAACCCTTAACACTAGAAAGCAGCATATGCAGTGACACCTGACCTCATGTAACCACCACAGTCTACATGGCATAGAAGCCATCAGATTAATTTAATGTCAATATTTCCCCTGTCTGGCCCAGTTAGAGAGGATAAGACCCTATCAGACAGGCTATGGAATTGCTTAGGCTTAAGGTGCCGTGAATACTCGAGGAAGAGAGAGGCTTGATTAATGCTATCACAAAGATGATAAAGAACTGGTTTGGGCATATGTTGAGAATGGACTGCTAGACGAAGGTTGTCTTGAAAGGAATGACAGCGGGAAACATGAGAAGGGGAAGACGACTTGAATTTGTGGACAATGTGATGGGAGATTGCTCCGCGGATATTGAAAAAAAGGGCACAGAATGGAAACCTGTGGCAAAGCAGATAGGACCCGCCTAGCAAAAGACTAATGATGACTAACTCCCACTCTATGTTTACAGAAGACTTATGTAAAGGGCTGTGCCTGGAGATACTCCATGATTCCATGGATTATGTTATGCTTGAGTTAACTTTTTTTCAACCTCTACAAACATTACAGCAGGGATAACAATTTACATTTTATTATTTTTTATTAGATAATCTACCGGTTAAGGTAGATTTTTGGATGGACACAACTATCAAATAAACATTTTGTAACTCCAAAAAAAACCCAATCCAGCAACCTACTCTACATCAGGTCCCTCTTCATCTCTGTGTACTTCTTTCCTCCCTTCATCCCGTCCAACATCCCTATCCTGTCCCTGCCCTTTCCACGCTTGCCCAACATTCTCCCCTCTATTACATTCTTCAACATTCCACTACCGCTCAATATGTCTTTCATCCATTTTTCCTGCCTCCATAGGATTTCTCTCAACAAACCCCTCTCCTCACCCACCATCTCCAGTACTTCCTCATTTGTTTTCCTTTTGGTCTTTTTTGGTTCTGCTCCGTCTTTTCGCCGATGATGCAGTAATTTATGGGGATACCCGAAGTCACGAAGACAGAGTCGTGTTAGCCAACGACCTAGATGCAATTCAAAATTGGTGCGATACATGGGAATTGGAATTAAATTTTAAAAAATGCATAGTAATACATTTTTGGGAAAAGAATAATTCCCTCCCTTATAGTTACAAAGTGAAACAAACCAAAATCGCGAGGGTAGATTCCTTTTAATACTTGGGTGTAACAATTACTCACGATCTGTCCTGGGGAAAACACATATGAGAAATATGCGGTCGTGCTAATAAAAAATTGGGATTTGTGAAAAGAGTGCTAGGTAAATGCGACGAAAAGGTGAAAGAACGATGTTTCCTTGCCTTGGTCAGGCCCCACCTAGAGTATGCTGCCAGTATATGGGATCCTCATAATATAAATTTGGTTTCAGAATTAGATCGAGTTCAGCGGAGGGGGGCTAGATTTGTCAAACATTTTTATGACCAACTCAGCAGCGTATCCACTTTGCTAGACAATTTAGGTTGGGATTCTCTTACATAGCGGCGTTTCCAATACAGATTAAACTTATTAAAAACATTTAAAGATGGGCCCTTTTCCGATGACATCAAGGATATAATACGAACCCCAACGTATTACGGTCGAAGGGATCACGAATATAAGATTAGAGAGATAGACTGCAAGACTGACAGGTTTAAAATGTCATTTTTTCCAAGAACGATAAGGGACCAGAATGCTTGTAGCCGAAATTCCCCAGGACATAGTTCATTACAATAAGTATTAAGGTACAGGTTAGGGACTGCGCGAGGATATGTGTATGTATGTGTGTATATATATATATATATATATACATATATATATATATATATATATGTATATATATATATGTGTGCATGCATATATATATATGAATATGTATATATGTATCTATTTTTTCTTACAGGTTCCCCCCACCTTTCCTCACCTAACCCCCAACCCCCTCAACCCTTCCCTCATGGTGCTACACCCCCTGCCACACACCTTTTTGGTGGCTCGCAGGGTATTTATGTAGATGTAGATGGTCCATTTCACCTTCTCCATTCTTCTCCAAACCCACATTTCAAAAGCCTCCAATCTAAGTCTATCCTCCTGCTTCAGCGACCACGTTTCCATAGCTACGAACAATTTACATACGACAAGTAAATTAGGTACATACCCATGTCAGCACACTTTCCGAATAACTTGCACACCCACATTATTAACAATTGATATTCAATTGTGATCAACTTCATTCAAAATTGTGATTTAGCCATTTAAATACTGGCAGGTGAATGGTAACTAAAGTTAGAAGGAATAACATTTGTTTCGGCTGCATGTTTTAAAGCACTGACAATTTATATGCATATTTAATTTTGGATGAAGTTTTCTCGGGTCTCCCACCGGGTCAGGGGTTCCATGTTGGCCGACGTTTCGATGCCCGACTCGTGCATCGTCCTCAGGGTTGATGATTGCCACTCTGTTTTTGGCCGTCTTATATACCTGCGCTCTCGGGTTCAGGTGACTTCTGATTGGTCGCCGGGTCGTTGTGCTCTGTGCCTTTCTCTTTTTACCTCCATTAGCACGGGTTTCCATGTGTTGCTGAGAGAATAACCGGAATCCCTATTGAAATTCCGCTCTGCCATTTTAATTTCGATGGATTCTTTAATGATGCGGTCCCAGTAACCACCGGCGCGGGCAAGTAGCTTGGTCTCGTTGAAATTAATTGAGTGATCCATCTCGACGCTGTGTTCGGTGATGGCAGATTTTTCCAGCTGCCCTAGGCGTAGGTGTCTTTTATGCTCCTTTAACCTGGTCTCGATGGTCCGACCCGTCTCTCCAATGTAGACATCTCCGCAGGAACACGGGACTTGGTATATCCCTGGTGTCTTTAGGCCGATTGGGTCCTTTGCTCTGACAAGTAAATTTCTAATTTATGTATGTCGACGACACCTTCGTGATTTGGCCACATGGGAAGGATGCACTTGACGAATTCCTTGTGCACATGAATCGCCAGCACCCCAATATATCCTTCACCATGGAATTGGAAATCGACGGCAAACTCCCTTTCCTCGATATCCTGGTCCAACGTAAGAGCAATGGCACACTCGGACATAGTGTGTATCGAAAGCCGACGCACACAGGGCTGTATCTTAATGGAAACAGCCACCACCACCCAGCCCAAAGGCGAGCAGTGCTGAACACACTCTTCCAACGAGCCAAGGTCATCGCCGACAAGAATAGTTTGCAGGAGGAGATCAACCACCTGAAAACCACCTTCCTCAAGAACGGGTATAGTGGACGCGAAATCTCCCTGGCCCTAAAAAGGTCCTTCGAGCCGCAAGCACGCACGGTGGAGGAAAAAGAAAAACCATTAGCCAGGGTCTGCTTGCCGTACGTCACCTCGATCTCCGGAAAAATATCCAGGATACTAGTGAGGCATAAAATCGAGGCAATCCATAAACCACCGGGGAAAATTAGAAATTTACTTGTTTAAGTTCCTGCGGAGATGTCTACATTGGAGAGACGGGTCGGACCATCGAGACCAGGTTAAAGGAGCATAAAAGACACCTACGCCTAGGGCAGCTGGAAAAATCTGCCATCGCCGAACACAGCGTCGAGATGGATCACTCAATTAATTTCAACGAGACCAAGCTACTTGCCCGCGCCGGTGGTTACTGGGACCGCATCATTAAAGAATCCATCGAAATTAAAATGGCAGAGCGGAATTTCAATAGGGATTCCGGTTATTCTCTCAGCAACACATGGAAACCCGTGCTAATGGAGGTAAAAAGAGAAAGGCACAGAGCACAACGACCCGGCGACCAATCAGAAGTCACCTGAACCCGAGAGCGCAGGTATATAAGACGGCCAAAAACAGAGTGGCAATCATCAACCCTGAGGACGATGCACGAGTCGGGCATCGAAACGTCGGCCAACATGGAACCCCTGACCCGGTGGAAGACCCGAGAAAACTTCATCCAACAAATACGCCGGGAAAGCACCAGATCATATTTAATTTTATTAAAATAATCTGATGTAGAGAAAATATTCAGAAAGACATCAAGTGGTAAAATCATTCTGCTTACATTCTATCTCCCAGTTTCTTTTCTCCTTACCCTTATCTTAGTAATGAGTTTTTACACCAGTTATATATATATAATAAAAATTGTCATATGAAACCTGAATATTAACTCACAAGCCTTCGCCTGCACAAGAACGGGAGCATCAACAAGTTAACAAATTTCTTTTTAGAGGTTAAGGGTTTTTAAATGACCATTCTTTTAATATTTTATCAAATAAATTTGAGAAATTAATTCATTAAGTGCTCATAAAAGATAAACGTACACAAAAAGCAGATCTGGATACACATATCACTATTAGTAGTGTTTTTAAATTGTGAGTCTCCACTGATTATACACGTACTAGAGTAAAACCTTGTACATGCCATAACTTACATTGTGAAAGCCAACTTCTTTCACTTTTCCAATCTACTTACTGAAAGGGATTGGGGCTTATGTAATTGCTTCATCAGTGGCAAATTTTCTATTTCTCTAACAGTCCTACTTCCATGACTACAGTGGCCGTTTTCTCTATTAGTCCAAAGAACATGTTGCACATACTTTCTATTAATACAAAATATGACAAACATACCAACGTTACTTGAACTTTTAAACATAATAAAAGCTTCATTTGATGGGCTTGAAATACTTGCAACATGCTCAATCTTTTTTCTGGCTTTGATAGATTGAATGCAAAAATCTAAGCCCTTATCACAAGTTATGTGTGTCAGGGGCAGCCTTTCCAGGAGCACCACCTTCCACCCTAGCCGGCACAGGGTTTGAATTTAGAATATAACTCCAACCTACGAAGGAGTTCATAATAATTTTTTGAGAAGTTAAGAACGGGAACTTTTCCCTTAAGATTAACATAAACATAACCAAATAGAAACTGTTAGGAGTTATCGTAAATAAATTCCTTAAAAGGAGCATAAAATTGTATTAATTATTTTTACATTCCACTCTAAGGGAGACTATAGCAACATGATGTTCTCTCCTACCTACTCTGGGACCAGGAAATACAATGTAGATAAAATTCATCATGATTTACCTCGCTCTAAAATAAATATTTCTATATGTAATGACCCAAAACTTCAACTTCACTCAAATATGGTTTTTAATCAACACAGTTATCCATCTGAAAGTTGGTTTGATAAGTTGCGCTGTGTGCAGTTGTGCTCAGCAAATACAACTCCACACAGTGTGTGCAATGGACAAATCATGGGACAGTTCCTTTTCCTCTGCCACTTGTGGTTTCCCAGGAAGGTACCCATCAAATCATAGTTTGGGTAAACCTGAGGATTTTCATAGGTAGTATCCAGAAGTGAACCTGGGCTCTCCATCCAGTAGCCCACTACTCCACCTAGTAGATTATCTGATAATAAGCTTAAAATTCCCAATTAGCAGCAGTAAATTACAAACGAAAAATCCATCGGAATATTATGTGGGATATGATCGTTCATTGTGAAAACATTCGCATCTTGATACATCAACAACCTTCACACAAGGAGTCCTGATACATTCATAGGGTCACAATTAAAAGTATATTTTATAAAGGGACTCACTAATAGCATTTCAGCATCATAAAAAATTATAATGCTACATGCAGAACCGCTAGAAGGTATTGTTACACTACAAAGAGCTGAAATTAGGTGACTCACACAACTAATACTGAAGGGTAGGTGTATTAACTTACCCTTTAACATGTTCAAGGATATTTTACTCGATCCTATTTTCTTTCCACTCATGACTGCTTAGTTATTATGGACCAAATTAGCATACATAAGAAATCTGAGTTAGTGTTAGTATAGGGTTATTTACTAGAAGTGACTACTCAGGAAAGCCAATTAAGGTTGTTAATAACCCTGAAAGGGTGGAAACAAAATTTAGGATTAACTATTACAAATATAACAGAAGATGCATTTAGATGCAAGAAGTATCAAAGCAATCCATAATTACTACAAAATCCATGCCTTTTGATTGAGTAAGATCCATCCTTCGGATAGGTTGGTTCCGAAAATGGCTGGAAACGAAATGAAATTTTCTTAAATCCACATGTCATATAAGAGGTGAAAAGCACATACGACCGAAGACACCACTCTTTAAAGTCTATAATTAGTAAGTACTTAATTGGCCTAGAATTTGGCCAAGTTATAAATTATTACAAAGTAACTGCAACCAGATATTGTTGACTCTGTGGAGCATTCTCAGAACAATATTTGTACAATAAGAAGTAAAAGAAATGACACCATACACATTTTATGAAGATACGATTTGTGACTTCTCATTCAAGGTTATGTCACGCAATCGTAATAAGAAAATCAAGAAGAAACTCACTTTTATTGTCTTGAAACCAAGCCTCAGCATCAAAAGAATCAGATAGAAACACACTTTAATACCATAAATGTATCCATCATTGTCCCATAACAAAAAAATCACATTCTAAGAAGGAAAACATTAGTAAATTTTAAGTTTCATAGGTGGCCCAAAGTCAGAATCGAAATTCAAGTACAAAATCGCTCCAGTAGAGGGCGAAGAGCAGTAAGAAAGTCGCAAGGCAACTGTTTGAAATGTTATTTTTCAGTTTTTTTACGGTATTTTTATCATACTGATAAACATCGTGAAGTAGGACTTTGCGCTCTCGCACAAATGCATATTAGCGTTGTCATTCAGATATCAATTTGCGACCGAGTGACTTTACTTATTACACGTTTATAAGAGTCAGCTTCATAGTCATAAACACAAACATCCGTAAAATGTTTAAATATGTAAACAGTGTGCTCCTTGAATCTGGCTGTTTGACCAATTATTTACTCCGTCAGAAAGTTTTTAAAAGTTCAAGTGCGGCCCAGAAACCTAAAGTTTGTGTAGTGGGAAGTGGTCCTGCGGGATTTTATGTGTCACAGCAACTGATTAAAGTATAGTCAATCAATGTATTATGTCATCAATCTGTATCGGTCTACGAATTTTAATGAGTTGTTGAAGGAGTTCTATAATTTGATTTTCATATCACTCATTTCTTTCTTAGGCGTACCCAAAGATTGAAGTTGATTTATTTGAAAGGTTGCCTGTCCCATTTGGGTTGGTCAGGTTTGGTGTGGCACCAGATCATCCTGAAGTGAAAAATGTAATAAATACATTCACCAAAACTGCCAAATCTGGACGGTTAAGATTTGTTGGAAATGTGAATTTGGGGACAGATGTTATTTTGAGTGAATTGCGGGAAGCATATCATGCTGTTGTTTTGGTAATTAACCTTAATCATGTACTCACCTTAATTATCTGCATGCAATATGTTTAGGATCCCGAATTTTAAGTAACTTTATCCTGTATTTGCGGTAAATTTCCATATTCTCCCCAGGCTGGTTCAGTCAGAAATTTTCTAAATGTAAGTGATAACACTTCAATATTGCAGATGTGATAGGGGTCTGCAATCGAATGGATTGCCCACATTATATATGTATTATTGAAAAAAATTTCAATGGGAATTCGTTTTTAAAGTCCTTGCTAATGCATTAGTGAAATATACTCTTAAAACAAACATTTTTGCACAACATAAACAACAACTCTTACTCTTGAAAACAAACATTTTATAAATTGTTGGGACATTGGTGACTACACTATCTTCTAGGGTGTTTTGATCTGTTGCACAAACGATTTTGTGCACTTAATTTTATTTTATCTGGGCACCATTGTCAAATTTAGGCCATGTAATGGAACTGAATAAAAATAATAAAAATTGTCATCCTTGGCAATAAGCAATGCTACCCCCCTATTTTGCAAATATAACCTGATTGAGAAAAATTCTTTAAGAGATTGGTTTTTTAAAATTTCTTTCTTGTACATACACAAAATCAAAGCAAACTTTAAACTTTCAGAGGCTTGAGTGGCGCCTTTGTGACTATAAACTCTTTTGCTACAAACTATTTATGTTTTTGTAAAATAAATACTTCCTGAAAGATACCTGAAGAAGAAATACCCCCAAAAAAAAAGACTGGCATACCTCGTTAAGACTGAAAGTTAGTGAAAAATAACATTTTAAAAAGTGGTTAAATGAAAAGTATCGACAGGTTTAGGTAATACATACACAATTTTCAAAATATTTTTGACAGTTGGCATGCGTTTTCATTCCAGGTTAAGCTATTGCTTTGCTTAAATTGTCATTTATCATCAATACTAAATATTTTAGAGTAATTAGTTTTTTAATGATAAGAGTAAGTTTATTCATTTTAAAATGACACTATTTACTCAAACTAGCCTTTCTGCAACTACGACCATAGTTGAAAAATTGTGCTTTGTCAAATGAACAATGAAATTTTCCTGAACTGGAAAAGTATAAGAGGTATTTCTTATGATTTATTTGAAGCCACCAGATGTGAAATGAATACATGACCAGAGGTGGGAAATGGTTTATTTTTTACAACAATTATAACCTATCAAAGTTGAGAAAAAACCAAAGTTATCAACCTGAAGGTTGGTTTCATCAGCGAGGATAAAGCACCAGTAGTAACCCTAGCAGCCTGTGAAATCCACATATGAGGGCAGGGAGACATTTCTTTACCCTGTGCTGCCCATGGGTTCCCAGGAAGATCTGGTACCCGAAAAATCACACATCTTGGGTGAAGTTGAGTGCCCCAAGAATTGAACCCTGACCCTCCAGTTAGTAGTCCAATGCCCTACTCACCAGGCTACTACATCTCTAAAGTTGGAAAATATTTAAAATTCTATTGCCTGTTTTACAACTTGACATTACATGGAGCACTTTCTTGAATATGCAGTGTTTGATGCTTGAACATTACTTGAGTCTTGTAACAATGTATTAAGGGCATGGTAATCCAGTGGTTAGAGCACCAGTCTATTGACCAGAGGAACCAAGTCCGATTCCCTATGACATCTCTGAACACCCTCAGCTTCACCCAAATTTTTTCAGGCATCGAGTCTCCCTGGAAAACTATGGGCAGCATAGGGAAAATGGGTGCCTCCCCTGTTCTTTTGACATGTGAAATTCTCATGCCTTTGGGCTTAGTATTAGGTGAGGTCCACCTTCACCTATCAACCTAACTTTTGAGTTGATCACTGTGGCTAGTAACAATGTATATTACCTGTTTTACTGATTTCAGAATTCAAGTTCTTTTTTCTTCTGACAGTTCTCTACCAAAAATTGGAATGAGCTTAAGTGCTGTTTCATTTTCCCTACTAAAAATTCGGCCCAAATAATTTCATTCTTTGGTCTAAAGTTATCCAAATAAACACAACAGGATAAGAACTATTTTACAAGCTTGGAATTATCCAACTTCTTTTTGTTGGTGTTATCTACCTTCAGGTGGAGTACTTATAAAGATGAAACCAATATGGGAATTAAAATCCTTCTGTGTGCCTTATGCCTTTAGTATAGATTCTGAACCATTCTTTAAATCTTTTTGGAAACAAAACTGAAATATTGTTGGACGTTTTGAAAGATATCCACCTCGTATGTTCATGGTATATGTAGGAAATAACCTTATTGGAATGAAAAACATTTATGGAATGGTTCAAGCACCTCTCAGGAACCGTCCTAAGTGCATAAAGTGAACATACTTCATATTTATAAATTGAAATTGTTATCATTTGGTTTTTGTTGACATATTCAGGTGCAAACTTCTTCATATAAAATAACCCGTCATTGATTTCATACTGCTTATATGGATTGTTAAATAATAGTAACCATCAAATGTTTATTCAACTAGACATATGGAGCAGAGCAGGACAGAGAGTTTGGAATTCCAGGGGAGGAACTCCCTGATGTCTTATCTGCTAGACGCTTTGTTGGATGGTATAATGGACTTCCAGTTGACAGCAATTTAAAAGTAAATCTAGATACTGAAACAGCTGTTGTTTTTGGCAATGGAAATGTTGCCATTGATGTGGCTCGGATACTTCTTACTCCTGTGGATTTACTGAAGGTATAGTACTGTTCAGATAACTTTGAAAATTCTCTCACTTTTCCCTGTTCACACTGCATATGCATGTACATAACCAGATCCAGCCTGTTCATCTGGTAGTGGTAAGCATGAAAGCAGATCAAACCCTCTTACTTCCTCTTTGCTCAGGAACATCAATGTGTTTTTGGCCAGAAACTAGTAAGCTTATTGGAAATCATCTGGTTTTCTAATTTGTCAAAAAGTTGGTCCTTTAAATTTTTCAAACAAAGTAAAACCTAATGTGTCCCATCAAACACAGACGAGTAGTAACTCTTGTGTAATGTTTTGGTCATTAGAAGGTTTTTTAGTAGGAATCTATCTTTATAGTAGGAAGGGGTGGTCCCAGAAGTACACGATCCCACAAAGAAAACAAATTTTGGAAAAAAAATTATTTATTTGTCAACATAATCTCCTTTCAGCTCTATACACTTTGCCCAGCGATATTCAATAAGTTTGATGCCCTTTTTATAATAAGAACTGTCTTGCTCCTCAGAATAGCCATTAACTGCTGACATCACTTCGTCACAGTTGGTAAATCTGTGACCCACCAAGCCATTTTTTCAAGTTTAAAACAGAAAATAATCCAAGGGGGCTAAATCTGGCAAGTTGGGTGCATGAGGTAGAAATTCAAACTTATATTCATGAATTTTGGCCATTGCAATAACAGATTTGTGAGCTGGTGCATTGTCTTGATGAAACAACACTTTCTTCTTAGCCAAATGCGGCTGCTTTTGCTTGATTTCTTTGCTCAAATGTTGCAATAAGTTTGCATAATACTCGCCATTAATAGCTTTTCCTTTGTCAAGATAGTCAATGAAAATTATCCCACGCACATCCCAAAAAATCGACACCATGAACTTGCCTGCAGATGAAACGGTCTTCACCTTCTTTGGAACCGATTCTCCCTTTTGAATCCATTATTTTGATTGTTCTTTTGTCTCGAGTGTGAAGTAATGGACCCATGTTTCATCCATGGTTATGAAACGGTGCAAAAATTCTACTTTGTTGCTGTGAAACTTTGCTAAACACTCAACTGAAACATCTTCACAACACTGGTTTTGCTCGAGTGTGAGCAAACGCGGCACCCATCTGACACACAGCTTTTTCATGTCCAAATTTTCAGTCAGTATGCGATGTATCACACTTTTTGAAATGCCTACTATGGTTGCTAGCTCGTGCACTTTCAGTCGACAATCATCGAGTATCACTTTGTGGATTTTTTGCACTGTTTCTGGAATCGTCACCTCATTTGGTCGACCAATGCAATGCTCATCTTGACAGCTCATATGGCCTCGATTAAACTCTGCTACCCAATATTTTACTGTTGTAAACGGAGGAGCAGACTCACCCAGAGTAGAATCCAGTTCAGCTTTTATATTGGCTGGACTGAGGCCTTTCAAATAAAAGTATTGTGCCACATAACAATGACCAATTTTCTCCGTTTTCACAAATTCACTGAAAACATTCACTATAGATGGCTGCCAAACAAATACTAAACGATGTGGCGTCTTTAAACTAATTACATTCGCTTTATAGATTGCACACTTTCTAAAAAAGTGATATTTTTCGAACAACTACTGCCATCTCTAGTTGAGGTCCGGTACTTATGGGACCACCCTCATAGAAGGATGTCTAAATTGACTCTCAGGTGTGGGGAAGAGTCCCCTTCTGTTTTATTTGGTCTGTTTCATTTTAACCAATAAAACCAGTTCATTCTTCTTTTACATTTAGAATAACCCAAAGCTATTCCATATGAGATCCCCCTCCTAAGATTTAGGCATATTCTAGATATTCACCCTTTTTTAGGAAGGAGCCTTATAATATGTAGTCTTAAGCTGTGCATATATTGTTTAGCTTATGTAATGATGCACCCAAAGCTCTATTATTTAATTAAAATGATTAATTAAATTAATTTTTCCTTGTCAGATTTGGAATAATATGTTCCCAATGTAAACTGGCCTATTTAATAATTTTTGTCAATTATAAATTTTCCTGCCATATTTATGATTTTTTTAATGATTTAAGTGAGATTAAATATGTTAGTTATGTTTTCTATGACCTATGGTGATTTAAACATGTGCATATAAAGTTTGTACAGACAAATTTTACTCTTGAATTTCTGATAATAAAAATTTTCTCTCCAGAATACTGATATCACGGAGCACTCATTGGCTGTGTTGTCTCAAAGTCGCCTAAAAAAAGTAATAATGGTTGGAAGAAGAGGGCCTTTGAATGTGGCATTTACCATTAAAGAAATAAGAGAAATGCTTAAGCTACCTCAGTGTAAAACTGTGATGGATCCTGCTTCATTTGAAGGCATAAGAGAAGTGATTGAAGGTGCTCCATTTTCACCTTGCCATTGATTTAAGTGAAACTTAATTTCAACCTAAGTCAAGCCTTTTATTTAATGCTTCTCCAGGAGATTGACATTTTATTTGCTTAGGGTGGCGGATGGGTATTGTATATAAATAAAGTAGTATCTGGTAGAAAATTGATTTAACTTTAAATATGGTGTGCAGAGCAATTTATCTAATGAATTTGTAGCCTCTACTGAAGTGGAAACGGTTATTTGATGAATAATGATCCTTCAACTACTGACCAACACATCTGAGGCACAACGTAGAACCTTTCCCCTTTCATCACATGACACTCCATCGTGGGCACATGCCATGAGAGTGCAGGAGGCACTGACAAGTAATCTGAGAAACCGTGTCTGAATCTCAGGTATTCCACATGAGACTTCCTGTGATTTGACAATTTCTTGACAGTAAATCCTGAATTGAAAAAAATACTGTTGACTGACTGAGGCCAAGATCTAAGACTTAAAATATAAAAAGTCTTTTGAGGTAAACTCTTTAGTAACAAGGGAATCATCATTATATTTATCATTAGGTGGTTATATACCACAGTATAGTTCAAAATATGAAAAACAATACATGATAATAGCAACTTGGTTTTTAGCTGCCTTGACGACTAGGGCCATCTGCACCTAATGGAACATAGATCAAATACAATCAAAGTCACATGGTGCATGCAGTCATGGATGGTTTGAGGTTTTTCTGTGTTTACATAATTACATCAAAGCCATAGATGTGTTTAGGTATGAATAGAGATCATCACCAAAGATTTTGAACTCATGCCATCCTCCCAGTGGTTTTTGCAGTGAAATATTCATGTGTGTACATCTACATAAATACCCTGCGAGCCACCAAAAGAGGTGTGTGGCAGGGGCAGGGTGTACTTGAAACATAGGGATTGGATTGGTGCAATGGATAGTGTGCAGGTTTTTCACTTTGGGGTTTTGATTCAAACCGATACCAGGGCAGGATTTTCTGATGGTATTCCAATCCTGGTGAAGAGATTTGGCCAGCAAGGTTAGACATAGAAAGAGAATGTGACATAGATGAGGATAGCTTTGGTCCAGGCCTACTCAATGGTGCAATAGAAAGGGAATTGAAATTAAATAAGGCTGCAGGAATAGACAGCATTCATTTGGGACAACTTCAAGGGTTAGGAAAATATGGGAGGAAAGTTTTCATGGACTAATTAATAGCATTTATGAGAAAGGACTCTGGCTGGAAGACTTCCTCATATCAGTGTCAGTCCCCATACCAAAAAACCAAAATGAATTTGATCTCATATGCAGCTAAAGTAATACTTAGGATCATCAATAAGAGGGTTTAGAGTAGGGCAAATGATTACTTAAGGGATGATCAGTTTGGGTTCAGGAAGGAGAGAGGAATCTGTGAAGCCATTGCAGTAATGAGATCACTAATCGAGAGGAATATAGAATACAACCAGGACGTATTTGACTGTTTCGTAGATTTTGAAAAGGCATTTGATAGAGTGAATTGGGAAAACTAATGAATATATTGCAGAAATTACAAATAGATTGGAGGGACAGGAGGCTAATCTGCAACCAGTCATCTCAGACTGCTCAGGTGCGAGAGGGGAACAGAGTCCCGATGGGCAGTGATAGGAAGAGGTGTAAGGCAGGGTTGCCCATTATCACCGGTGCTGTTCAACGTATATGTGGAGGAAATGATTAAAGAGGCATTGGAAGAACTGAAGGTAGGAATAAAAGTCGGAGGGAAATTCATAAAATCAGTTAGGTTTGCTGATGACCAAGCTTTAGTTTGTCAGTCAGCCAAGGGGTTGCAAGCATTGCTGAATGAATTGGAGGTTCAGTGCGATAAATATGGGATGAGAAACAATATTAATAAAACAAAGGTTATGCGATTTTCCAGAAAGAAAAGGGCTAAGATAAACATTAAAATAGGAGTTCATAAACTAGGGCAGGTGGAACAGTTTTTGTATCTTGGAAATGTTTTGAACCAAAATGATCAAAGTAGTGAGGACACAAGACAAAGAATTGCATTAGGCAAGGAATATTTCAGGAGGAGGATGGAATTGATGAAAATAAAGAGTAAGAATGCCAAGAAAAATGTTGTCAAAACTTTGATATGGAGGGTGGTTTTGCATGGCATAGAAACATTGTCTTTGAAGCATAGTGATAGGCATAGATTGGAGGCTTTTGAGATGTGGGTGTGGAGAAGGATGGAAAAGGTGAAGTAAACAGGAAAACAAATGAGGAAGTGCTAGTTATGGTAGGGAAGGAGAGAGGATTGTTGGGGAAAATCCAAACGGGGCAGAGCATATTGATTGGCAATGGGATGCTGAAGACTATGATATATGGGAGAACTTTAGGTTAAAGAGGACAGGGTAGAATTAGGAGAAAAGGATAGGGATGTTGGACAGAATGAAGGGAGGTAGGACGATCAAATAATTGAAGAGGGGCTAATTGTAGTGTTGAATGTCAGGTTGATCTTTTTCAGTACCCTGCAAGCTACCACCAGGGTGTGTGGCAGGGGGTGAATAGACACCAGCCAATCTTGACCCGAACATTCTCACCCCTGCCGTAGTCGGACAATGTTATTCTGATCCCTATTGTTTGTGGAAAAAATGGCATCTTAATTCTATCTGTTCTACACCTAATCTCTCTAATTTTATTGACGTGATCTCTCCTGCCATAGTATGATGGAGGTAATAATGCATGTTCAACATCACTGCTAAATAGACATCCTTCCAATTAATGCAAGAGATTTAATCTGTTATTTAACCTTCGCTCTGTGAGTGAATCACAGCCTAGCTCCTCTATTATTATGGATACACTACTATGTTTGTCATAACAATATTTTACTAATCTAGCTCCTTTATGCTGCATGCGATCCAAATCAGCAATCAATGCAACTTCGTGAAGATCCATTTTTTGTTAGGAAAGGCAAGGGCAAGGCAAATTGCTGAACCATTTGGTAGCCTGTGTCCATCCAAAACCTTGAACTGATAGATTACCAATAATAATTATCTGAATCCCTTCTTATTGTGCCATGTGGAAGGCGCTTCTACTGGAGTGTGGCATCCGTTGGAAGTGATATTAAATTGTGGGCCTCCTTCTTTGAGATTTGGCTAATGCTGAGTTTCTCTCCACCTTTCCCTCATTCATTGAAAATCCTACTTATCCCACAAATACCTATCTATTCCTTTAGTGCAAATGATGTCGATGAATCAGTTACTTCCGCTGATAATTACTATAATTACTTAAAACAGTTAGTTTGACATAGGCAGAATAAAATTTCATTAAGTATATTAGCATGCCTATTACTATTATTTCATTTCGGATAGCTTAATGCAAACTCCATATTATTCTTATACAAACAAAATTATATCTGCCTTTTATTAATAAGTATTCTAGCAAAATAGTTATGAATATTCATGTGCATAATAGAGGCTAAATGGCAGGAAAGAGAGACTGCATTTATTTTACTAATAAGTAAACCAGCATAAATTGACACCATTATAAAATTGAATATAATGACTTAGTTTTAAAAGGTTATTTTATTATCTCTTTTTCTTTCAAACATTTATCGTTGGAAGTGATGGAAGCCACTTTCAAGAATAACTGATCAAAATAAGTGTTTAAAACATCAAATGAAATTGGATTAACTTGCTTTTGCTAGTCCTTTGAATCTCATCATAACTGTGAGCTTAATTTTCCTGTTTTAGCATATTGTTTGGCTGGATTCATGTTGTTCTCCTTCACAAAAATGACTTGTAACATCAAGGTAAAAAAATCTCATTAACATAAAATTTGTTTAAAAAAAATGAACTCATATTCTCCATTACTTAATTAACCTTTCCAGTCACAATATATTCTTCACATGAACAAATTGAAGGATAAATTAAAGAATAAATGCAGTGCTATTGTTAGCAGTGTAATCAAAGTTTAGCAAAAGTTGACATGAATAAATTCATTATTTTTTGGGTTCACCTCTTCTTACTGCATAAATCAAGTTTTTGACTGCCTGAGCTAATATCTATGTACTTTCTTTGTATAGGTCTCCCCCGCCCGAGGCGAAGGCTAATGGAACTGATTACTCAAGCAGCCCTCGATCCTCCACCAGAGTCATGGTCTAATGCCACAAGAGTTTTTGAACCCTTATTTTTCCGATCTCCAGTAGAATTTCTCAAGAGCCTTCAAAGTAATAGGCTTTCAGGGGTCAACATAGCTGTCAATGAGTTATCAGGTGACCGTGCAGTTCCTACAGGAGTGGTGGAAAGTCTTGAATGTGGACTGGCTCTACGCAGCATTGGTTACAAAGGTATCAAAGCTGGGAAAGATATTCCTTTTGATGATGAAAAAGGGACTGTTCTCAACAAAAATGGACAAGCAGAAGGATTGAAAGGTGACTTGCGTATAACTATCTATTAACAATGTCATCACTACATACACTTAAATTGTACAAAGTAGTGTGATTGGTGTTTAGAAATGTTTTTATACCCAAATTTGGAAATATTTGCAGGAGTTTATTGTTGTGGATGGGTGGCCACTGGCCCATCTGGTGTGATACTGACTACAATGAATAACTCCTTTGAGGTGGGCCACACAATCGCCCAGCACATGGAAACTGGTCTTGTGGATATTTCTGTGAATAAGCCTGGATATGAAGCCATCTCTCATATCCTTGGTGATAAAGGTAAATATCCAAGAGAGACAGTTTACAGTCTCTCTGGTGTTAAGCCTATTCTTCTGCAGTTGAAGTAATGACTTATTAAGGTACTGTAATTTCAACAAAATATTAAAACTCTTGTTGCTTATTACTGACTCAAAACAGTGATATTATTGACATTTGTAAGAAAGGCAACCATTTTCTACGCCTGATGCTGGAAAAAATGCTAAATAGTGAGTGATTTTCCGGCCACCTACAAGCTTAAATAAGCTTGTAGGTTGAAGTTATACCACTGTACCCCTTGTTCATAAGATGCAGGGGTGGTTTTAGACTCAAGGCACATTTGGAAGGGAAAAAAGTGCATATTATGGGCAGGGAAATACAGCATGCACTCTGTTATGTAATATGGAAATTAAGATATATAATACTTCAATAGCAAGACAATATATTTTTTATTATAATTATGGATTTCTAATGAAAACATACTTTTACATGCACGATGTTTACAGCTGATAGAGGAGTAAATAAGATTATTATTAATCTGATCCCTTCCACAAATAATATCCAAAACTTGTAATACGTTAAATTTTACATAGGCTTTAAAAAGGCATAAAGCCCACTCATTCCATGTAGAACCCTTCCTTTCCATCTACCATGTGTCACTGTTGCCTTAACCCATTAGCATACATTTTTACTGTTATGATACTAACTACTACTAGTTCTTCTAAGTAGTTAACTACTACTTCACTAGTCTTTCTAACCAGTAAAAATAGATTCTGAAACTTCATTAAAAGAAAAATTGGCTCTTTGCAAATCCTTGTAAATCATTTTATTTTCTGAATACAAAATTAACATTAGAAAGTATCAGAATAAATATGAATTACACAGTTCATGGACATACATTCTTATAATGGGTATAGTTATAGATATCCTTACATGATATTCATGTTAACCACTTATGCAATATGTCACATTTCAACTTTGGTGGCAGTTAGAGCTGCTTTCAATAAAATTCAGCACTTGTGGAGTATGCTTTACTTTCAAGATATTGCTAAAACTTTTCCTAAAAGTTGGGAGTCATGTGGTTAATTAAATGTCTGTAGGTACTCTTTGGTATATGACATAGGCTGTATGATGTGGATATTTCTGTGTTAGTATTTTCATGCAAATATGTTATGGAATGTATTTGATGGCGGAAAGATGGGGAGTTAACTCTGGGGCAAAGAAGAATAAGATGGATTGGACACACATTGAGGCACAATGGATTGATTAGGAATATAATAGAAGGAAAAATATGAGGGTGGTACAATAAGTCCTTAGAACTATCTATCTAGTATCTATTATCTATCTATCTACTATCTAGATCTAGAGAACTATCTATCTATCTATATTAGTACTATTGAAAATAAATCTTTTCCAATAAATAACATTCCTACCTAGTCAGCTGTTAAAGTTTTACAACTTTAATTTGTCTATAAAAGTGGATAAAAACGAGTTTCGAGCAGTGATTAAATACTTGTATTTGAAAGGGTTCACGCCAAAAGAAATCAAAGCTGTGTTGGACGAAGTTCATGGCACATCTGCTCCTATGTTTGCAACTGTTTACAATTTGGGTGAATGATTTTAAACATGGTCACACATCCACAAAAGATGCCTGCAGATCTGGATGCCCTCTGGAAGTGTCTGCCCCCAAAAAGTCGACCATATGATTTTAAGTGATTGACGACTCTAAGTGCACGAAATAGGAGAAGCGATAGACCTATCATAGGGTACAGTAGCTTCAATTTTGCATGAAATATTGAGCGTGAAAAATCTCTCAAGATGGGTGCCACGTTTACTCACTGCAGAGAATAAACACAATTGTGTGATTGACTCTGAAGTTGTTTTGGTGCTTTTCCGTCGCAATCCTGTTGAGTTTCTGCGTCTATATATAACTGTTGATGAAACATGGATACACCACTACACTCCAGAGTCAAAGCAACAGTCAAAACAGTGGCTTTTTGAAGGCGAACAGGCTCCGAAGAAGGCGAAGACGGTCAGTTCGGCCGGTAAGGTTATGGCCATGGTCTTTTGGGATGCTCGCAGAATCATCTGTATTGATTACTTGAAAAAGGGAACAATGATAACAGGAGAGTATTATGCATCATTATTGGAATGGCTGAGCAAAGAAATCAAGGAAAAGCGTACTCATCTGCACGCACACCTGTGCAGTTGTGATGGCCAAAATTATGGAATTGAAGTTCCAATTATTACAATATCCATTGTATTCACCAGATTTGGCCCCCAGTGACTATTTCTTATTTCCAGACTTGAAGAAATGGCTTGGAGGACAAAGGTTTACATCTGACGAGGAAGTAATTGCCCAAACATGCCTATTTTGAGGAGCTTCCAAAATTCTACGTTTTAGACGGCTTAAAAAAATTGGAAAAACGCTTAGACAAATGAATAGAGTTGAAAGGAGATTATGCTGAAAAATTTTTAAAAAATTAGCCAAAAAAATGTTTTTTTCTACTTTTTTCTTAGGACTTATTGTTCCACTCTCGTAAAAGGGAAGATTTCATGAGGAAGACCAAGAGAAATGTACATAGGACAAATCAAGGACGTAAAACAGAGAGGGTATGAAGGATTGAAGGCACTGATATTAAATAGAGCAGACTGGAGGGCTGAAGTAAACCAATCCTAGGATTGAAATACTGATGAGGATGATGACTATCAGAATAAAGAAAAAAAAATGCTATTTGTGTACTATTGTTATTAATTAATTAATTAATTAAAAAAGTAATTATTAAAAAAATGATATTCAGCTCATCTCTTATTACTAGAATGCTTCCTTAGAAAAAAATAATGTAAATTTTCTTTAATCATTAGTTTTTAGATGTAATGAAAATAAATATTTGATGAATGGAATTTATTTTTAGTTTTGTTTGTTATTAAAGTATTTTTATTTTCTTCCCAAGGGATTCAAACAGTGAGCTTCTCGGACTGGGAGAAAATTGATGAGGAAGAGAAAAGGAGAGGAAAAGAGATTGGGAAGCCACGTGAAAAAATTGTGAATTTAGAGGAAATGCTGAGTATTGCTGCTCGATGAAGACAACATCCTGTCATCAATTTATGGAAATGCATTGAAATCAAGTCTGGAGATCCTGCTTGGCAGTCCTCTCATTATGAAAGAGTTGAAGAAAATGTAGGACTGGTGGTCAGCATTTAGTGGCATAGTTGAATAATGTTGATACATACATGTTTTGTTATTTTATGATAAATTAATTATAGGTTTTGTTCTTAATGATACTTCCTGAAACTATGGCGAAGACTGTTACTATTTTTAGAATAATATATCAAGGTTTAAGGTAAGCTTTTAGAAACACTAAACCATAGAAGCCTTAATAAAGAATTTAATTATTGAGGGATGTGGTCTATGTTTTTATCAAGATTTAGATATTCTACAGGAAATATATAATTCCTGAAGCTTATGTTACACAAAGGACTTTGATTTGCTTTTAGGCAGGCATGGAAGTTGCTAACCCAAAATATATTGTATTAAATGAAATTTATTGCAAAAATTCATATGTGTAATAGTTTGAATTTTATTTTAAGTTCTACGTGAATCCGGGTGAACATTTTTTTCCTCGACTTTCTCCATAAAAGATTTTACATATTGGAATGCAAATATTATGAAGTACCTGTAGCAAATGTTTTTGTTTTCAATGTTGATGTTTAATAAATTAAAAGTTATACTAAAAATGTGCTCAATAGGCTTTTAAAGTGACGCTTGATATTAGGCCATGATTTTTAATGCCTCATATTTTTATGTACTTATTTATATTTTTATAAGAAATAAAACTTCTGTAATGTTGAAAAGATGTTTTTGTTGTACCACAGAATGTTGCTCAGAAACGTATGAACTGTGATTATTTTATTGCTAATATTTATTTCCTTAAGTCATGCATGTACTCCCATATGGCAATATCATAAAAAAATGGCTACCTATGTACTCATACAATGAAAAGGAAGAGGAGCAGTGGAGTTGGATAGGTGAGCTTAGGACCACCTACCATTTAGAAGGCAATTTTAATCTCACTTTTAAAGCATTTAGCAGTTATGAAGAGAGGTGCAATAATTGCACTTTCTGCTGGATGAATGGTTCATACACAAATAGATAATTGATCTGCTTAATGAGTTGAAAAATATCTTCCCTCACTGGCCAGTCAGGTGAGTCATACTCAAATAAGATTAGTAGATGGTAAGGGAAGGACCTTGTGGCTTTTATTCTTTTAGAAGAAATAGGAAAATTCCTTGAATGGAAAAGAGTTCCTTATAGGAGCAAGACAAATTTGGCATATATATATTTATAATTTATATAAATTTATGCATATATATAATATACATTATATATATATATATATATAATGTATAGTAAATATGTAGGTGCATACATGAATGTAGTTAAAAACTTAAGGTTGTCAAAATCTCCAAATTAGAGACTATTTTGACTGTTGACTAGAGATCTAGGCTTACATAAGGAGGAATTTAAGATGCTTCAGTCCAACTTGGGCACAGTGTTACAATAATGTTTAGCAATTCACCCCAATTTTACCTCCTATTTAGAGTGGGGGAAGTTCAATTTGTCTCACTACAAACAATGAAATAATTACCGGTTAACAATGATGATTTAATGAGGAAGGGTCATGAATCCCTTACTACTAGTGACATAACTATTGTAAAAGTATGATATGGCTTGCATATAGCAGAGTCAAATGTCACCTGTACAGCTATGACAAAGTGATTATCCTCAACAAAATGATAGCACAGTTATTTACCATTCTTTGCTTTTTACACATCATCATTCAAGATTATGAACTACATTTAGTAAAGTATGCATTAAGTTTTAAAATATTGTTATTAATTACAAAAGATACCTCTTTCTAAGTTTTCCAAATTCCTTCATCAATTTGTATTAATAAACCTTGTTGATTTCATAATTATATAGTTCCATTGGCTAGCAGGTAATTTCTTGAAAATAACATATCACCCTTTTCATGATAGACAAATATTAATGGATTAATAACATCATTAATACTATCACTCTTGATCGATAAGAAATCTCACTGCTGAGGGCCTTCCTTTAACTAGTTTTGGCTTATACTTTCCTGATCCTATTTGATTAATTGAATCCCTGGGCACTGTCCTCAATTTTCCATTACTTGTCTTTTTATGACTATATTCTTGACTGGTAGAAGTTGAGATCGCATTTCTGTGAAGACTATGAGGAGACAATTTCTTTGGCTGAGCAGTGACTTTTTCTCCATGCATGACGTGTTTCTTCATTTGATTCACCTATTTAATTTAATAAAAATATTTAAATGCTCAGTAGGCACAATACATCATGATACAATCATAAGACAAGTGTGCAGAGTATTTCAGGAAAAAAATCATTCAGGAAGTGTCATCCCAAGTATCGCTGAACAGAATGTCCTTAACACAATAGAAACACTTTTCCTCTAGTTATGCAAGACTTTTTAAACAGCCAATATTTCTTCTATGTTAAAAGATAATGGTGGGTGGTAAAATGATTTAGTGCACACATATACATACATAGATACATTCACATGGATATACGTAGATATAAGGAAAAGGGATAGGAACACACAAAAGACAAACACAGGGATGGTGGGGAAGGTGGAATGGTTCAGATCACAAGTGCAAATAAGTTTCCTTTAACAGGACTTGAAGCACTCACATTCGACTTGCCTCAATATTCGACCCGATACACTTAACCACTTGTGCTCTTGAGAAAATGTAAGAAACACTGAAATCTGTGGGTTTGGTTAATGCCACCAAGTGCCCCGATTATTTGGCAAGGAGATGATTTTGGGAGTTCTTTCACCCATCAAAGGAGAAATGGATGAGGGCATAAGAGGAAAGGATACACTTAGTATGGAATTCATACAGGGGCATAAAGACACTGCATGCAGTACAGTGCATTTCATGGCATATCCAGAAGAAGGTAATGAGCTACACACACACACATACACACATATATGTAAATAAAGCGTCCTTTGAAATACTAAATATAAGTAACTGAATCCTAGGGCTATGCTGCACACATCCTCTAAATTAACTTTCTTGAAAAAACACATATAAAAACCATAAACGCAGTAATCAACCCGAAGGTCAGTTTACTAGGTAGCGGTAGAGTTCAACCAGTACTAAGCCCAACAGCGTGTGAATATTCACACTTCAGGGTAGGGAGGCCAGTTACTTTCCCTGTGCCAGTTATGATTTCCAAGGAAGATCTGGTACCCAAAAAGTCACATATCTTGGGTGGAGCTGCAGGTTCCCAGAGTACCTTGCCTGGGATTTAACCCGGGACCCTCCGGTCAGTAGTCCAACGCTCTACATATATATATATATATATACACACACACACACACAAGCATATTTTATTTGTACACACATATATATTTATTTCCCCAGGAGCAGAGACACAAGTAATTATTATCTTTTCATTGATCTCCTATGATTATGGTTATAATACACTTTTTTGAATCAATCTTATCAAAATAAACAAAAAAATTGAAGTTTTAATCGACCAATTGATTTAAATGGGATGCATGAATACAAAATGAAAAATTTTAATTAAATGTTTTCTTACCTCAATCTCGAGTTGTTCAACTTGCTTTAAAACTGACTCAAAATCTCTCAGTAGAGGTTGATGAACCAACAGGCCCGCTTCATGCTGCTTTTGCTCTATTTCACTCCGTATATGAATGAGTTTTTTCTGGGCTCTAGTTCTCTTTTCTCGGGTCTGCAAATCAAATGTGTAGATGTCACAAAATAAGGCAACACTCACTATTCTTCATGGCAAGTGGAAGAATTACATTTCAGAAAGGGCTAGTTTAAAGTTCAATTGATCTTAATGAGGGAAATAAATTCAAACAATGAATGAATTGCTCCTACAAGTTATTGGATTACTTTTAAAACCAATAGCAATCTCATTGTAAGCATTATATAAAATACTGATAATTTTTTCACCTGATGACCACATTTCAGACCAATGGATACAATGTGATACACTAAGAAGACAAACTAAACACATAATCATACCTAGCCATTATGATACGTTCAGAGTATATCCTACTGATGAAAAAATGATTAAGGAGACTGATGCTCAAGTTAGAAGGAGAGCCCATAGACAGTGAAAGTGCAGTTTAGGGTGATGCTTGTCCCTTACAATTCAATGCTATTTAAGTTTATTAGTAAAAACTGATCTATTTTGTGAGAAAACACTAATATTTTGGTTTGATAGCTAAACAGTTACACTAAGTCATATCCAAGGGCTTAAAGTTCAAGACATTGTTAACACTCGGATCATAGAGTTGTAATGCCCAGCTGAGTATGTGCATAATCCAACCTTAAATGGAACCACAGTTTTCAACCCAAAGTATGGTTTCATAGGTGAGGGTCAAGCCCACCTAGTAGTAAGCCCAACGGCATGTGAAAATCACGCACACAGTCCTTTCACTTGTGTCACCTATGGTTTTCCAGAAAGATTTGGTACCCGAAAAATGACATGCTTGGATGAAGCTGAGGGTGCACAGGAATTGGAACCAGACCCTCAAATTAGTAGTCCAATGCTCTAACTCCTGGACTATCATGTCCACATTTTAAATGAAATACTACTACATAATAATATTAGAAAATATCTTACCTCTCTCAATTTACTCATCAAGGCCTTAAGTTCTTTATGGCTTTCATCGATCAAACGATCAATACCAAAGGCTTTCTCATCCATATGCGACATTGTAATGACAGCAGTTTCAATTTTTTCCCTTAAATGACTCAGTTCATTTTCTCGTTCTTCATTTTTATCATGAAGAGAACGTTTCTCTACTCTAAGTTCTTCATAATCAATTAAGTGAAGGCCCTCCCCTAAAACCTCCAATGACTTTAGGGCAGCTTCTGTCGCATTAACTTTGTCTCTTATTTTAATATATTTTAGCCTTGCCTCACTGAGTTGTTTAATTATTTGCCCCTGCCTGTTAATTATTTGGAGAGTGACCTGTAACAAAAATCAAGAAATGGAGAATGTCATACCTCCAGGAAAGGTCAAAAGCAATGATTCTATTGAGTTATCACTAAATAAAGAACATTTAGGTAATTATACATCTCAGTAATTAATAATAATATAATTGAATTACATGTTAAATTGCAGCATTTGATGGTAATTTTTTAATATCATAGCATCAGATGCACATACATATTTTTCAATTGGAAAGGATTGGAAATTTGTGTTAGTACATGTTCTTGCAAACTGTTACAATACAAGATGGTTAAAAATCTTGTAATTAAACACAGCTAGACTGAAGGGTCAAATTTGAAAAAAACTACACCGCTTTTTTACACAGCATCCCAATTATCACATGTCCATAAAATTCTTGAATAAATAATTTTGACTAGATATTACACAATCAATATGTAATTTTTGCAGATTATAATGATGAACTAGGATTGAGTGTATGTGGGGGTAGGGAAACTCCCCAGACCAAAAATATACTGATTTTGAAAGTAAACGAAAAAATAGATAAGCTACGTGTAAAACCATAATTGTCTGATGTACTCTTCCAATTTATTACTCCAATATATTTTTCATTTCCCAGAAAGATATTGTTTCTGACAAGGCCCATTCTTCTTGTGCATGATATATAGAGAGAGAGTGGGGTCAATAGTAAACACAATTAATGGAACAGTACATACCAGGGAGGTTCATTGTCGAAACCAGCCAAAAATATCTACCAGATGCACTAGTTCCAATTCAATTGAGAGGGAGTCCAATCCTCAGTTCTCACAACACATCCGCATTTCCATTGCAAGGTATGATGTGAATAATAATTGAAAAGGAGAAGCGAGTTAGCACTCGCGAACAAAAATACAAGAGAAACACATATAAATGAAACTCACATGTATTCCAAATTTTCAGTGTCCAAAACACCTTCCTCTGGGGAAAGAAATACCTGAGGAGAAGGTTTCAAGCAGAGAAGATGAGGACACTGGATAGAGGGGGAAGGCGGGTAAGGTTTGGAAGTGTGGGATTGATATGGAAGGTTTTGGTAGCGAAGGAGGGATTAAAATATCTGGAGATTGGTGCCATTAGTGTCTGATATTGATCCCTGGCTGGAAGTCAGATGTTTACCTGTTTTATTGTTTTGAGTTTGAGTGGAGGCTTGGAGGAATGCTAGAATGGAGACACTAGAGCAGTTATCAAAGGGAGTGTTATGTTCGGAGGTGTGCTTTGGGATTGGGAACATCCCAATCAGAGAAGAATTCTTGCACTCTTTGCCCACCAAAAATTTGGAAGATGTGTGAGTTTCATTTATGTGTGGTACTCTATGTTTTTGTTGGCTACCGCAATCTCGCTTCTCCATTTAAATTATATATATATATATATATAATGAACATATAATTTTTCCAATGTCGGCATAACAAAGATACAAGACATTTTTTCCGAAATTTTCTGAGTCGGAAACTTTTCAGACCACCCACGTATATGTATTTTTATATATATATATATATATATATATATATATATATATATATATATATATACACACACACACATACAAAGTGCAGCAACATAACTTCCTTTTTTATAAAGCAAAACCCCTTTAAAAAGGAAGTTATGTTGCCACACCCTGTATAATACCTTAGGTCACAGACAACAAACATTAAGGGACCACAGAAAAAAATCCAAAATAATTAACTCTGAGAAAACTGAGCAAATAATTTAAAATAGACACAAGTATGACAAGGGGATGGACTATTCCCATTACATTTCAACTCTACCCTTGAAAAGATCACAAGGGAATGGAGAAAAACAGGTTCATGTATTTGCCAACAGGGCACAAAGCTCAAAGGTGTACAACTAGACTGCCTTGTTTTCAAAGATGATATGGACTAATTGCCAAAGACATCTCACATAAACAAAAAACACTTGAAATACTACAAGAACAAGCAGTGGAAAGCAGACTCAAAATTTTATCCAATAAAAAAAAATGAATGACAGTGAAAGTAATCAGAAAATTCACACAGAAGTAGGGTTTCAAGGAATAAAAGATAAAGACCAATTGAAACACATGGAGGCAGTAATGGAAACACCCACTTATTGCACATGAAAGAATACTCTGCTAAAATGAAATCCAACAAACATTAATTCCTCAAGGTTCTAAGAAACCCATTGGCAAAGAGAGAGAGAACAAGCACTCGGATTTTCTTATAAGTGCCATAAAGCATAATAATTGTAGGTGCCTCATACATTTGTTCTAATTAAGTGTTTTATAGATTAGAGAAGAGTTCACTTTGCATTAATTCTGCCTTATAGAGCCAAACATTCACACAGTCAGGGTAGGTGACCCAGTTCCTTTCCAAGGAAAATCTGTTAACTCTCAAAATTATACAGCTTGGGTGAAAAAGCTGAGAACCTAGTT
The DNA here is from genome assembly GCA_037158775.1 of Hetaerina titia. Taxonomy (NCBI): domain Eukaryota; kingdom Metazoa; phylum Arthropoda; class Insecta; order Odonata; family Calopterygidae; genus Hetaerina; species Hetaerina titia. Next base: position 16,850,759 of record CM073769.1, read on the forward strand.
GTTGGTAGGTCTCTGTTTACTGATACCCCCATTATTTCTCACAACCATTCAATAATCACAAATGTATGCGATTAGGAATTTTCTGTTTCCAAATAAAATAAAAATTTTGATGAACATTTAAACAAATGTCATCAACATTTGATGATTTTTAGTTCACTTAAACACATAAATAAAATGCATATACATACAAGAGTATATTTAGGTGTGTGTTTGTATTATTTTATCTCTGATATTTTTCAGCATGACTTGCGTAATTAGATAGGTAATAATATTTTTGGGCATCACTCAATATTTTGTCACACAATTCTGCAATTAATTAAGAAGACATGTTTTGGATCTTTGTCTTTCTTTCATCAATGATATTTCTATTGAATATACTGCTCCACTAATCAATGCTGATGTTTATCATCCACCTTTATAATGTAATTTTACTATTATTGCTATTGGTCCCAGAAATGATCAATTCTTTCAGAAAGTCGATAATCATTACCACATTGATTATTTATTTTCTGTTAATTGGTCACCTTTAATGTCAATGCAATAAGATAAGGCTACGATGAAATTCTATTCATCCAAAAATGGTGCAATTGATCAACCTCTGCGATTAGTCAATGTAGAACATATGCAGTTTGGCTCAGTAACTAACTGAGGAAACTTGCATTTGCTTAGAATTTAACTCACAAAAACTACAAAGTTGATTACTGACAATGAGTCATTACTCTGGTCAAAGGCATTGTACGTACAAGTCCAGCATTGTGCATACAAGGTACATCGTAAATACAAGTCCAGCAAAGAAGTGCCATCAGGATCACATTTGCTCCATTGAGAGCTCTATTAACTATAACATGAAATATTTCTGGAACTAGGTATGTCAAAACCTTATCCGACTCTGGCCAGCTTCTCAAAACAATCATGCAATGGTGATATGCATAACTAATCCAACCAGAAATCATCAGCTAATCCAGCAACTTCTTTTAAGTGTACTCAGCCACTGGTGATGTTAACTATGTTCTTACCCACCCTCACTCAACTATTTTGGCACCACTAAGAATTACTAGCTCACAGGATTTAGAGGTTCTAAACAGATTAGAAATCAGCAACAGATGGGATCCCACAATATACTCCCCAAGAATTGCTCATCATCAATTCACTTATTCTGCTCTTCAACACCTCACTAGACATTAGCATTTTCCCTTCTTAATGGAAATCGAGCCATGCTACACCAATCTTCCAGCCTGATTATACTCGTACATTTGGTGACAGTGACTTACTTACCATCGTATAGCAGTCCTCTCTTGAATGCCCAAAATATTATGGAGAGCTCTTGAATCACCACCCGCTTTAAACATATTATAATTCCACAGTAGCTTGGATTCTTACTTGTGAACACTCCCTCTACTACAATTTATTGTTGCAACAACTTCATAATTAAAGCCTTCAGACAATCATTAAACTGATGTTACATGAGGATAAGTCTATACATAAATTGCAAAACTGGACAGAGGCAATTATATTCAAAATAACTTCCCAAAATTTATTTCAATTTTCAGAGACAAAGTCGGGACTGTAGGGTGGCTAATCCAAGAATTCCAAATGACACTGTATTCAGCAAGGTATAAAAATAGAGTAACCTGTAAGTTACCTCTATTCCAATTTAAATTCTTTTGGAATTCATGAGAGGCTTTTAAGTTGGTTTGAGAGTTATCTGAACTCACAGTATCTTATAGTCTTATCTAAATATACAATATATCTTGTGCTTTCTCTTGCTACTTTTCTTACCTACTGGTGTACCCTAGGAGAGCCACTTTGGCCTTTCACTATTGTCATTTTATAAATATACAAAATAATTATATGTTAGCAATATACTTCACGATGTTTATCTAATACCTTTTGATGATGGCCTACATTTTTTAAAAAGGTATATAACTTCTTAACACAAGTGTTGAAAAATATTTTTAAGAAATATTAAAATTCACTCAATTATTTAAAATTTTATATAAATTGGTTCTAGTAGCAAATTTTTTTTCAAAATTTCTTGTTTTATTCTAAATTAATGCCCAAACAGCTTTACCATTACACACAAATTACTTGAATTACCTATGTGTTTACCTTGTCTGATAAAACTTTTCCAGTTTGACTGTTAATCAACCCATGGCCAAGAATCTCTTCCTGCTTCAGTAATGAATCAAGTTCAAGTAATGCAGCCTCTTGAAGAGAAGCTTTTCTGTCCAGTAATTCTTTAGATTCCTTCTCAATTTTTATTTTTTCATTTTCAACTTGGGTTTGGATGTCATCAAATACTAACAACTTCTTCCGGTAATGCAACTCAGCTGATCCAGGGCCTATAAGGTTTGAGTCTCCTTCATGGTATGTTCCTTCAGCCTATGGAAATTCATTTATTTATTATTTACACTATAAACAAGATATGAAAAACTTACAAAATACAAATTGATGATCATTATCTTTATCACACGAAATTTATTAATTTATATAATAACACATGTAAACTTAAGTGATGATTTATGTACAATTTGGTGGGAGATAAGACACCTGAGAAAGTAGTGTTTTTAATTTGAGGTAATAAATACAACATTTACCTATACCACCTTCAATATCATTATTTTTAAGTTATATTCTTATAAAACAATATAGCACAATTGGACTGAAAGCCAAATGCTTAATGCTCATCAAAATAAAAATATTTAATACCTGCATTAACTTTTACTGTTGAACTAAAAACTCATTGATACCTAATCAGCAAACACAAAATAAAAATATATTTTCATTTAAATGTGGATTTTTTCTCATCCTCAAGTATATCTTTAAAAAATTGGGCATTAAGCATGAATAGAAGGTATTTTTTTCATTTTAAGTAGGTGTGCACTTTTCTAGGCCATCACAGGCATGTGTCATTTAAATCATACCAGAAGTATCCAAAATAGTCAAGTCATATAAAACTGTTTCCTTCAAATTTTTGGTATTCTGTTGTGTATTTACCCCTGAACTATAAATTACTTTTATCATTGATTTAAAATTGCACAGCAATATACTTCCACTCCAATGTCTCAAAAATAGAGCACTCTACTATTATTAAAGCTGAGTGAATGACAACTCTCAGGAAATGCCAATATACAATTATAGGTACAGCAGTGGTAGTAACCGAATTGGCTTGAATTTACCAAAACAGTATTCTGGTATGTTGAAATGCCATCATAGCAACAGGGTTGTCAATGAAGATGAGGGAAAGTGCAGGATGCCACCATTGTTGAGAATTAATGATGCAGGAGATATTCCAATATCACAAAACAACTCTGGTGAATGACTAGTTGTTATAACACTAGCAAGAGGCACAAAACCTATTTTGGCACATGGTACAATGGAAATGTAGGTCCAAGTACCATGAGCTCTCTATTGAAATCTTTACACACAGATGATCCCAATCAACCTGCATGTACAGGGTACTACTCTAATAAATTTCTTAAGTGTTATCATATATGAATCAATCAAATATATTTATGCACCATCTACTTTCACAGTGTAATGTTGACAAAGTTGATAGCTCTCACTTTCATTTCACTCGACATGAAAATATATACACAATCAGAATCAGCTAAGAGAAAGGCTATTGGTATTTTCATGACCAAAATGTTACTCCTATAGCGTCCGAAAAGGAATTTCCTCAATTGTGCATCCTGAATAAGTCATTGGATGGCAGCAAATGAGAAAGGAAGGTTAAGAGCATTGGAAATGAAGTCCTAATATATAAATGGTGGAATATAGCTTCAGATCAAATAATTAACAAAGAGTAGGAAGAGAAAGAAAACCTTTTGAAAGTGTTTAAGTGATAAACATTTATACACACAATAAGATGCTCATAATCACTGTGAAAGGCGAAGTGAATAGGAAGAACTACGAGGACAACCCTGGAAACAAAATAAATCTAAAAATAGGAAAGTATATAGACACAAACTACATAAGGAGAATTTAGTGGCACACTGTGCAATCTTTGGATTAATGACAATCAATAATCATGCCGATAAAGAATTGGGTGATTCAAATAAAATTTATTTTTTAAATACAACAACCAATTCCAAAGTGGGCAGCTTAAAAGGACATTTTAAACTTAAGTTATTTCACATTGAAGTTTATTTAGCACAACCTAGGTGTAACATAAAATATTACTATCAGGACTGATGACATTTTATGCTTCATGTGAGTCATATTCAATAAAATGCACTTTAATAATCAGGCTTGTTTTTATTTAAGAATCAATTCTACATTGTACGCCATAGATATCAAAGTACCCAGGTATTACCTAGATGGGGGGCTTCAGGTCATCAACCACAAGATAGTTCCTAATAAAAATTAAATGGGTATTTCTTCACAAGATGTAGTTGTAAAATTAATGGCTTAATTTGGCAATTATGTAAAGTTATTATTTGTTTAAGAAACTTTATAATGAGATATTATGTTAACAACAAGCAGAGTGCCAAGCTTAAAAATACAAGTATAAGTGCAATTCATTCTAATTATTTCTGGAATAAGCACAATGTAGGTAAGTATTCCTTCCTGTACTGTGCAAAAATCAATTAATTGTCATCAGTTGAATCAAAAAATTAATATTAAGTAATAGCATATCTACAAAGGGCACATGCCTAAATTTTAATGAATTTTTCAAGTTCTTGAAGAGGGAAATTATGGATGATTTTTATATTGTGTTTATATATTGCAATATTTTACTGATGTTTATGGTTGTACCCGACTCCTTGACCAATGAATGTTGATATAAGGATCATCATATTATTTTATAATAAACCTCTATAGTTCAAATAATCCAGACACAATTTCAAAATACCAAAATAAATATTAAGCCTTAAGTACAAGGAGCGATGAAATGGCTTGACAGGACTGAGAGTCACATATCTAAAATCACCTTTGCTTGCCTTAAACCATGGCAAAGGTAACCTTAAGATCTTAAGACTTTCAGTAAAGGCCTAAGTGCTAGGTGTGCTTCACTGTGGAGGCCCACACCACACACCTCCAAAAACAATGAAAATAATGAACAATACTAGATCATTGAAACTTAATTACCTTTTTCTTTTTAAAATAATCATGCAATTTCTTATGAAATAAGATGTTTTTTCTTCTCAATTGCTTCCTTTCTAACAAGAGGCTTCTACATTGCTCTATCACTGCACTTCTCTGAAAAGCAGAATCCTCATTGAGACATCCAGATACATCAACACTTTGAATGCCTTCATCTTCATTTACGGAGTTTGACCTCAATGATTCTTTAGATCCCATCAGCTCATCTGATGGTGTAAGGGATTTGGAGCCAACACCATCGGTTCCAGGAACTGACAAGGTATGAGACTCCTTAATGGTTTCCCTTCTCTCATTGACATTACTTCTTGCAAGATCAAGTGCAACATTGGATATAATTTCCTCTTCTGTTCTCATTGTGAATGGGTTTGATGCCTCATCAGGCATATCCATACCTATGCATTCCAATTCAGGAACATTTTGGGCTTCAATGTCCTCCTTTGGTTTCTCACTCAATTCTCGATCATCTTTTTTCTCTCCAGAGCTTGTCTCATCTTGCTTGTTTACTTCAGATTCAGCTTCTTCACCAGCATCAATCAGAACATCTGGCACAGAGCCTGTAAAACTAGCATTGGCTTCTTTGCCATCACTTGAGGGCATTATTTCTTCACCACTGTCTTCTTCTATAGACAGAAAAAAACAATATGAATTGCATATTTTAGTTCTAAATCAATACAATAGTATAAAATGAAATATAATAAAATACAACAATCGGTACCCTCAGTATGAAAACCAGATGACAAATACTAGAAAAATTAAGCATTTCTGATGTGTTGATTAAAAAAACAAATGTATTTATGAAATTATTTCATAGTATGAGGTTGATTGGCTCCTTTTGGCCAATGAAAAACAAAGCTCAAATACAGGGACTGCCACAACTGGCAATACCAGGCATGCCTGGTCAGTGAAGAAACCAGAAGAGAATAGGGTCTTTGAATCCCAGAACCATATAAACCATAAGATCTTAATCCATTTGGATATTTTTAAATAAAGTCAATGATAGCACCTCAAAAACAATGATCATCTACTACTGTAATTCTACCAATACCAGCCCCAAGTCTGGACTAATTAGAAGGAGGGAGCAGAGTAACCTCTTACAAAAAATCAGGGCCCAAGTTATAGGGACTCCTGCTGGGGATTACATGGAAAGGCTAACAGAGGATGGAGCAGGTGAGATACTCATATACTACAGTGGTCAATGATCCTGAAGGCAGACAAATTGCTTCTGATAGGGAAGACTTGACCTCTTAATACCTGGAGGGCAAAAAGTCCAAAGGAAAACAATACTATTGGAAAATGACTCGGTCTTCCAGGTCAGAAAATCTGTTCTTAGAAAAAGTACACATATTATGCACTACTAAAAACCCTACAAATTTGCACCAATACAATTAATAGATGAAGACTAAGTGGCAAGGAAAGTAATATTGATACAGAAACGTGGAACATAAAGAGCCTAAATACCAAAAGGAAAATAGTACTTCGTAGTTTTTTAGGGGAGGCAACCGATAACTGAGGCCATTTACACCATTAGGGATGGATAGGAAAGGAAGAGTGGAGAGAAACCCAGTGTCGGCAGTAGCCTACTCTAAATGAAAGACGCCAAGGGGTCCACAGTTTAATGTCCCATCCGATGGATGTCGTAATCACTCAAAGTGCTTTCAACAAAGCACCTCAAGTAGGGAACGGGATACCATTGAAAAATATTTGTTGTCTCCAGGGTTTGAATCCAGGGCCTCTCGGTTCCAGGTTAGCCACCACGCCATCCCCCCAGAGGAAAGTGATAGAAGTAATAAAAATTTATGAAATGGACATTGCTGCAGTCCAAACAAGGAAAAGGGTAATGAACTGAACAAAGAGAATATTATATACATATTTACAGTGATGTTCAAAGCATAAGCATGTATTAGAATGTATTAAAAGTGCAAGCAAAAAATATAAAAGACAATGGGTAATATGGGTTTGATGTCTTATCAGGTATGCATATCCATAACTATGCCTTCCAATTTAGGAACTTATTGGGCTTTAACATCCTCCTTTGGTATAGCAAAAAATATAAGAAGTGTGTATACATTAAAACAATATGTTTGAGTTCATTATTTATTTAACTAAATTTTATATTTTTACAACGCTATTTTTGTTATAATATAACTAATTATAAAGAAAAAGGCTAAGCTAAATATTAAAATAGGCGGGGAAAAAATAGAGCAGGTAGAACAGTTTACGTACCTTGGAAGTGTTTTGGACCAATACGGTCGAAGTAGTAGGGATGTAAGGAGAAGAATTATGCAAGGCAAGGAGGTTTTCTCAAGTAGGAGGGAGTTGATGACGGGGACGTTGAGTATGGAGGTTAAGAAAAGACTCATAAAAACTCTGATATGGAGTGTAGCTATGTACAGGGCGGAAAAGTGGTCGCTGAAGCAGGAGGATAGACGTAGATTGGGGGCTTTTGAAATGTGGGTGTGGAGAAGAATGGAAAAGGTGAAATGGCCCGAAAGGAAAACAAATGAGGAAGTACTGGAGATGGTGGGTGAGGAGAGGGGTTTGTTGAGAGAAATCCTATAGAGGCAGGAAAAATGGATGAAAGGTGTATTGAGCGGTAGTGGAATGTTGAAGAAGGTAATAGAGGGGAGAATGTTAGGCAAACGAGGAAAGGGCAGGAACAGGATAGGGATTTTGGACGGGATGAAGGGAGGAAAGAAGTACAAAGAGATGAAGAGGGACCTGATGTAGAGTAGTTTCCTGGATTGGGTTTTGTTTAGAGTTACAAAATGTTTATTTGATAGTTGTGTCCATCCAAAAATCTACCTTAACCGATAATTTACCTAAAAAAAACCTAATTATATTGGGGAGTACCAAGTAATGTTTGTAGTTGATGTATGAGTCACACATAGATCCCTTAGTAAAGGTACTAATTTGACATGAAAAAGAAAATGCCCAAGTGCATCACATAAACTTATATATCAGTATACCTGGGGTAATTGACGGGATGCTCATGGACAGGATGTATAAACTAACTTGTGTGAGAGGAAAGAACTATGGAGACAGTGGGGAATGAATGGTATGTCAGAGGGGGGAAGGGTATACAATAAATATAAGGGGTTGTTGACTGTGGAAAGGAATATGAGATAGGTCGGAGGAGTATAACATTAGAGATGAAGCCATAATATGTCATGGGTTGGGAAGAAAATTTCATCAGGAGGTTCTCCTAAATTTTCTCACTCTAAAGTTGAGCAGGTGTTTTGTGTTCCTCATAAAACAGTGAAATTAAAGAAATAATCAAGTCACTGCTAACACTTTGACTAGCAAAAGACATCCAATTTTGATGTCCCCACATGAGGTTGAAAGCCACTGGTTCTCATTGATATACTTGGGACATGAATGTAAGAGGTTGGGGGGTCAACTGCCAACTCTTGCCAGAACTACTGTAAGGGACCTAGAAAGAATGAACCCATTACAGAGTCATATGGAGATTATCACACAAATGACACAGGGGATTATTGATATAAATTGGACATCAACATAATCAGCAAATTATAAATGAATGCTACATACACAAAGATCCATGATCATATGTACAAATATTTGAACCTGGATGCTCCTAACTTATGCACATACATAAATTATTCATTTTCTTAAACGTAAAGAAGCACTAGAGTGAGATATAATGACATTTAAGTGTACAATACATGTGGGCAGAATGCCATGAATCACTATCTAGTGACATCCAAAATATTATTTTCCTTGGACAAATGAACTAATAAAAATAAAGCAAATAATATCAATAGAGAAAAATGCAAAATGGGGCTAGTGTTAAGAGTTAAATAATGAATCAACAGCATTCCTGCAATAACAAAGACATCCATGGTGTCAAATAGAATATAATTTGGATTGAACACGTACTCACACAATGCCATGAAGTGGAAGATATTAGCAGAAGAAAAGCTTAGGAAAAAGACACCAAGAAAAACAAGCAACTGGAGGTGGAATGGAAGGAATGAGTAGAATAATACAAAGAGAGCATCTGAAAAGTGGTAATTAACCAATAATAAAGAAGATCATCACCACTACTACCATTGTTGTATGCTGCAAAAAAATTATATCTAGTCAGTCCCTGCCATATGGTATGAGATGAGCTCTACCCCTGTGTATCAACTATTTTGTTGGATTGAGTAATGTTTTTTTATGAGTCATGGGAAAAGGAGATGGAATTATAAAACATGATGGGGGACTACTGGAATAAATAGAATGGAGGCAGCAAAACTAATGAAGCATGACTAAGACCTCTGCACTACACAGATCTTTAGGAACAAACAGAAAAGAGAAGGCTTCAATCAGTTTAAAATCGTTGAGCAAATGGAAAGATATCATCAGAGTTCCAGAATACCAGATATCAGCCCAGACATCAGAATCAGACCATCAGAATACCAACAGTTCTTTTCTGAAGACTGACCAGATTTACACGTATTTGTAAATGTTGACAATGAGAACTAAGAAAATCTCAAAGTCAAAACAGGAGAAGGTGAAATTTCAGGTACTGAAATTAAAACAGCCTGTAAAAGCATGAACATTGGACAGGAACCAGGACTTAAATGCAGGCTTCACACTTCACTCCTAAAAATGGTGCAGAGGGCATAATGGAGCCCTTTGCTTATGCCCATAACTGCTTCCTGAGGGGAGAAGAATTTCCATGAGAATGAAAACTGTTTATATTCCCAACCAATAATAATAATCAGATACCGAAAGCCAAGTAGATGACAATGAAGAACACACTGGTTTTCACATGGAATAATCCTGTATTGATACCATTTTCATCCTATAAAAATGGCCAGATATTTGGAAACTCATCCAGCAATTCGAGAGAGAAAAAAAGACTTATGATAGGGCTCATCTTTGCAAGAAATGGCCAGCAGGTTCATTAAACAGTATGAATGACGTACATATCAAGGATGAAAAAGCATTTTACTGAAACAAATCAAGTGGCATTAATATATAAAGCAATTTGTGAACAAAATTGAGGAATATTTGGATAATCGCAAAATTGAGCTATACTACCAACACTCCTTCAAGTACACATATATATTTTAAGGGGGTAGAGAGTCCTTTGAGAAGAGCCCTGGAGACTTGGGACTTCTTGGTCCATTGAGCCAAACCTCCTATCTGCCACACAGGCAGAGCCATGGTGAAAGAAAGACCACTTATCTAACCTGTATCCATGCCCGTTAAACTGTAGCCAGAAATACATACAGGAACCAAGCACTGCAATTAGGAGTTGTAAGATAATAAACTCATATACATGTCAGTGGGTCAGAATTACTAAAGTGGGCACCAGTGCAGTGGAAGTAACGACTGAATAATATAAAGAAAACAACTGGCAAGCCAATTCCTTATTGTAGAGAACACAAATACAACCATCTACTACTAAAAAGGTTTTAAGCTATTGTAAAGAGTGGGAAACAACAGAATATATGAAAAAGAGGCTAGAAAAAATGAAGATGGGATATTAGTATACAGATTTTGAAATTAATACATAATTATTATTAGGTAATCTACCGTTTAAGGTAGGTTTTTGGATGGTCACAACTATCAAATAAACATTTTGTGGCTTCCCACCTAGCAAACTAATCTATATCAGGGCCCTCTTCATCTCGGTGTACTTCTTTCCTCCCTTCATCCCGTCCAACATCCCTATCCTGTTCCTGCCCTTACCTCACTTGCCCAACATTCTCCCCTCTATTGACTATATGAACAAGTGTAATGAAATTGACAAAAAGATTCACACGTCTTTATTATGAATATATGGATGAAAACATATAGATAAAATTCAAACATAAAAGTCACAAATGTTTTGGAGCCTGGAAGCTGTCTCATCATCATCAGAAGAATGTGAAGTTACTAGAAAAGGATTGCTCTCCAGCAAAGATACAGAGGGGGGAGAGATTGGGAGCATTACGAGGGGTACCTAAAAGTGTACAGTCTTAGCATGTATTAGGTAAATCACTGGTGACATTTATGCTCATCAGTATTTCTTAGTTACAAGGGAGAAACCAATTTGAATTAACTTTTATGAGATTTACTATTCCTTGAAGTTTAATCAGTTCTACTTCAATTAAATGAATGCACTGACCATCGTTAAATTAACTTTTTATATTTCTTGTAAGGGGTGACAGCTAATATTGAGACACACACACAATGGTCTCCAGCAAAAAGATTTATCAAACTCTTCAAAACTTTAAACAGCTAAAATAAAAATAATGTGCACATCATTTTACATCACCATAAAAATTTGCCACTTTAAGTCAATGAAAGTAAATGCAAATTCATATTGCATGCCTTATAATTTGAATTTGGTTGGGCATCCTTCCAGCTGCATAAAAAGGTTCCCCACAGCTGGTAGAATGATGTTTAGGTAAAAGCTAAATACCTACTACCTACACTCCTCCACAGAGGAAATCGTACTGGAATTGCATTCAAACTTTATTTACAATGTCATGAAATAATTTTAGTGTCTCAGAAACTGATTAAGTACAAAACTATGGGCAACTTGAGTTAATTGCCAACGAAATGAATAAGTGGCATAAATTTCACATATCCATGGCTAAGAGAGTATCAATATGATTTTTTTCAATTTAATTTATCTATAGGAATTATGTAAATGCATTAGATTTTACATTTGTTGGAGGCATAAACATACGCTATAAACATTTTCAGGACTTAATAAAAAATCATGATTAAGAAGGGTGAAATTAATAATTGTGGTGAAAGAGAAAATTTACAGCTGATATTGGAAAATTCTTACATGAATCAGCACTTGTGTAGTTTAATGTATGGTTAGCAGCTACCTCCGTCAAGAAAGATTATTAATTAAGCTATTGTTCACTCCCAATGAACCTAAATGTTAATATATACCTAATTAAAAATGTTTTTCACTTCTCTGACCTCAAAGTTAACAAACAAAGATTTCGACCGTAACTATGCTTCTTATATGGAGGCAACAAGGATGCCTTTGATAATGTATACGAGGTGAATCAACCATGACTTATATACCTAAGCAAAGATCGTCACAGGTTGTTTACGTGTTTGAAGTACACGACTATTTTCCAATCTGTTACATGCGCAATACTTACTCTCCCTTAGATCAATTTCTGGAATTTCAGAAAAGTTTACTGCTCTATCAACGGTCATTTCTTCCTTTTGTGTGGCGAAATCCGATTCTGGTGTACCGTCGTTTGTTACATTAATAGCGGGATCGCTTTCACTATTTGTTATTCTCTCCATTTCACATTTGCATACCTCAAAATATTATAAATATGCCATCAATGGCTGCTAATGAAATCTGCCTCTACGGTAACTATGTCGGTTGCTAGGATACGTGATCCCCATCTGAGCCACTCCACGTTCGTTATAACGCAATTTTTGCATCGCAGACCAAGTGAAAAATTCTAACTTTGAAAGCCATGATGACGTAATTTTAAGGCGATGTGTTAATAAGGTGGTAGCCGGCACAAATAAAGAGACGCAATTCCGGGTACATTTTTAATTACAGCGTTTAGATAAATCGAGAGTGCTAAGGGATGAGCTCGCAATGGAAACGAGGAAGTTATTACAAATACACAGTAATTGTAATGATAAAGTTTTACGTAAAAAACTACTTGGCGGGAATGTATCTGATTGGCGGTGTATGCTCGGTAGTGCTACTCGTCAGCCACTTGCAAATAGATCCCGATCTCTTGCTTGCCTGCTGTGAGTGCTGCTGATTGATACGGAAATGACTTCTTTAAATCATAGTAATGGAGTTCATGCACTTGGATTAGGACAAGGCCAAATTCAGGTAACATCTACCTTATTGAGTAATTATATGAACCCAATGTGCCGAAATCTCTAAGTTTTTCACTGATTCCACGAGTAATCGTAGATGGCGCCATATATTTACAAATGTTGAGCTAGTCAAACTTCATGGCATATTTCGCGTTTCTTTTGAGCGCGAACTGAACTTCGTTATCATTGTTTATTATGTAATGTTAATTTTATATAAGTGTCTCGTGATTATGAATTAGTGTGCCTTTTTTACTTCTGAAGTTCTTAAGTGTTTAAAGTGTTACCTGGTTCAAGTATCGTAAATATTATCATGAATACTTCCTAGAGGAGTGGTGTACATTATTGGAGACTTACGTAGACATCATGGAATGCAATTACGACGAAGATTTGAACGAAAATCCTTTCTTTAAGTCATTGCAAACGGAAAATGAAGAACTTTTTCTTAAATCAACTTCAGAAGGATGGGTGATTTGCGTTCCAAGGGCTGGGTCCTTCCCAACCAGCCCTTTGACCCACGATGATTTTTTCAGTCACATTCTTATACCCAGTGATGAATTACCAGGAAGTCATTTTAGAACTTTAAACGACAAGGAAGTCACTGTTTGCAACCGTGTTGTAACCGTTGAGAGTGAAGTGTCAAAACCAATTATATCTCGTGTTCTTTTTGAAGAAACTTATTATACAGATGACTTGTTAAAGTATCGAGTGTTGTGTGTTGAAAGCCCTTTGGAAAGACAGAGAATAACGGAAAATGGTTGTGAAATTGTAATGGTCAGAACCCTTCGTGATTGCATAGATTTAGTCTGGACAAAGAGTGCAGGTGGAAGAGAACTTTTGGAAAAAATGGACGAAGCCATAAAATGTTTTCTTGAATCTAATCCCGAGCTAGATAAACGGCCCCTCCTGGAGCTAAGGTCGTTAGTTAAAGGTCTCTATCAACATTGCACTGCCATAGTTTTGGCTGATTTGCAACTTCGTTCATTGACGGCGTTAGATAAAAGGTTGTTGGATGGGGTACGTACAGCAGCTGAAACTTATGTCTTGCATGGGGTTCATTCACAGTTAATCAGAGGTGTGACTAATGCAACCTCAGCTGAAGATTCTCGACTCAATAAAACTGCACGCAATCTCTCAGAATTACAGTTGCGTGATTTAGGCGTTTTCCGTTCGGATTTAATAGGATCAATTCCAATTGCAAGGAGAGAATTGGCAAGGATTGATGGATATGGAACTGTTCTCGGTAAGATTGGGTGTCTTAGGCGTACCGTAGCTGCAATTGGTAATGGTGACGACGGTGATTATAGTAGGGGCACAGTTGTGGCTGCCGATGACCTGTTGCCTGTGCTCGTTTTTCTTGTCATTAAAACAGGATTGCCAAATTGGATAGCCCAACTTACTTTTCTTCGCAATTTTTCTTTTGCCAATGAGGCAATCACTTCATCACAAGCAGACGAAAGCTGTTTTTTGGTGACTTCTTTGGAAGCTGCAATTGAGCATGTCCGCTCTGGTGTACTACTCGGGGCGCCAGAGCCAGAAGCACTTCAGCAAGAATACTCTTGGAAAAAAGTTGGCTACGAAGAAAAAGACTATGATGATGACAGCATAGAGTCACCGACAGAATCAACAAGAGGATGTTGTGCAAGTAGAGACGCACATGCTGAATTTTTTGATCAAGTGCGCCTGGGGAATGTGGAAAAAGTTGAAATGCTTTTGGATGGAAAATGTGGGATGGATGACGGTAAAAATGAAGTCCTAAATCATGATACCGAGGAAATAATTCAAAAGCTGTGCCACCCTCTTTGCTCATGTGATAGTTGTGAGAAATTGCTTATGGAGCATCGGCATCAGGCCGTAGAATTAAAACCATATCCCACTGTGTTCTCGGTCGATGGCAGGGGTCTCACCGCTTTGCACCATGCCTGTCGGCATGGCAGAACCATTCTAGTAGATGTCCTCCTGCGACGCGGTGCCAATCCCGATACAGCCGACGCCCGTGGAGCCACACCCTTGCACCACGCTGCGTCCCGAGGTCATCAGGCTGCCTTACTACTCTTGCTTCTTCAAGGAAGGGCCCAGGTGGGGGCACAAGACGGTGCCGGGAATACTCCGTTGCATCTTGCAGCGGACGGAGGGCACGAGGGCTGTGCAAAAGCCCTCTTATATTATGCCGAGCACTCGGGTGGTGCCGGAGTTGCCCGGGGCCACGCCCGTGCCGCGAACGCCTCTGGGGACACTCCTCTACACCATGCCGCGCGGTGGGGGTATGATAGCATAGTCTCCATCTTACTGGAGCATGGAGCACAGCCCGATGCTTTAAATGCACGGCGAGTGACTCCCATGGGCGTCGCCCACAACCCCCAAGTGTCGAACCTTTTGCTCAAAGCGTCTCCAGGAGAATGGGCGCCTTCACCTCCAGGGACCACCCTAAGGTCTCCCGAAGGCACGTTGCAGACACCTGTGCTCGACTTCCAAGACGCCGGCACCATTAGGAAGGCTAAAGATGGGCGTCGGTCCGGTGTCAGACCGGAGTCGACGGGGGACATGAGGAGGGTCGAGAAACTTCTGCGAGCGGTGGTGCACGGGGATGTGCGTTTAGCTTGCTTCTACCTCGGCCTAGATGACCAGTACTGTGGCGGCGGTCACAAGAGTAAAGAATGCGTAAGCAGTGCGTTCCAGTATCAAAAGAAGTTGTGCCATCCCTTGTGCACTTGTGAGTCTTGTGGAAAAGTGGACGAGGGGCAGGAGGGAAAGACCCATAGGCCGACGAATACTCAGGGTGTGCAGACGGACAAAACGAGATATCTGCATTTGGACGTTTGCGATGCAGATGGTATCACTGCATTACATGCCGCGGCTTCGCACGGTCGCGTGGAAATAGTGAAAGTCTTAGTGGATGCAGGTGCAAGCCTGGATTTGAGGACGCGCTCTGGGGCCTCGTCACCACTGCACCTCGCTTGTAGGCGCGGACGTCTCGGAGTGGCTAGAGTACTCCTCGAGGCGGGAGCAGATGCGTCGGCCACGGATGCCGCGGGTGACACACCACTCCACCACTGTTGTCGACTCACTGGCGATAGTGGTGCTGTCGCTATGGTTGAAGTCCTCCTTCAGTATAATTTGGCGTGGGATGTGCACAACGCTGAAGGGAAGACTCCACTTGATGTTGCCGAAGAAAAAATGTCTCTTCGCCTAGTGAAATTACTCCAGGGGAAATTACCAAAAGTTACTTGAGGGCATGTTTTGTAACTGTCAGTTGAGGGGTTTCTTTTTCTTCACTCTTTTTGGCTAGTGAATCGGTTCTTTCTTTTTGGTTATTGCCATTGCAATTAATGAAATAACAGTCAACATGAACTATCATTTATTAACAATACTCTTGGTCTTGCAAATTTAGTCTAATCAATTCAAATGGCATTAGGGTCTTCAAATTTTTGTTTTCTGAGGAAGACATATCAGCTATTTAACCAGTTGCATTATGATAGAATCAGAGTACTAGCACTACTTTCTAGCTTAAGAAGTTGGACAATTCATGATGTGAAAGACAGCTGCTACGTCATATCACCTTTAAATTCATCCGTGGTGATCAAGCTTCCACAGTATAATTTTGACAGCTTTTTGCAAGTTCAAAATCCTGAAATGGAGTTTGTGTTCCAGATCAAATACCACTCCATGGTAAGCTAAATTACAACAACTGCTTGAGCTATCTAACCTGATTTATGGTGAGATGACGTCTCCTGCCTCTTAAGCTCATGCTTAGCAGTTGTAAAAATAAGCATTAGATTCTTTTGACAATTACTAAGGTCACCATGGCTTTAAAAGTATTTTAGTGCATTATCCTTGATGATAGATTTTTGTGTTGTAAATACAGTGCTATAACTTTTTTGCTAGTTTCTTACTGCATATGATTTAATGCATTTTCTCGTCTGGAAGGAAACAGTTCAGTGATTTTAAATACATTTCACATCACTTTGCCGTGAATTTCAGTTGGACACTTTTTCCTTAAGAGAAAGATTTTATATTTGGGTGAAAAATCCATTATTTTGATGAAATATATGTCTATAAATTTTACGCAATAGCTTTTTCCTGCCTTCAAGTTTCTTCTAAAATTTTCTGTCTACAAAATTTCTTGCAGGTTATATATGGTCCAATGTTTTCAGGTAAAACAACAGAACTTATAAGACGCCTGAAGCGATATCAGATTGCGAGAAGGAAATGTATTGTAGTGAAATATGAACGAGATGACCGATATGACTCAACATGTGTGGCAACACATGACAAAGATGTCCTCCCAGCTGTGTGCAGTGTTGCACTGATGCCATTGTTAGAGAAAGCTATGCCCTATGATGTTGTAGGGATTGATGAAGGCCAATTTGTAAGTAAAAAGTACCTTTTTTATCTACTAAGAACATTCAATTCCTTACTTTTAGTTGTATATTAGGGGTACACATGCTATTTTATTGGCTTCGATGGTAGTTCTGGCTATTGTAAAATATTTAATCCAAATCATTAATGTCAGTCTAAAATTATTGTGAAGTAATTCTATTTTGCATATTATTTATAAATTAGAATGTATACAGTGTCATATGAATAATCTTGTTTTTATCATTTAATCCTAGTTTCCTGATGTTGTACCCTTCTGTGAAAAGATGGCTAATCTTGGTAAAATAGTTGTGGTTGCAGCACTAGATGGGACATACCAAAGAAAAGGCTTTGGAGACATTCTTAGTCTGGTTCCTCTTGCTGAAAGTGTGGTCAAGTTGAATGCTGTATGCATGCTTTGTTTTAAGAGCGCTTCTTATACAAGAAGAATTGGTTGTGAGCAAGAGGTAAGGATTCAATGCCTCTGATGGAACTTGTTTGACAGACTAAGTAAAACAAATGAATTATCACTGAAAATTTTGGAGAGTAATGAATTTGTGAACTTGCACTAATCCGTGCCTAAAATCATTTTAGCTGGAGGTCATCGGTGGAGCAGAGAAATACATGGCAGTCTGTCGAGAGTGCTATCTGACCCCTAATAGGAGCCCTAGCAAAAGGTCACCTCTGAAGTGCATCTCTGCATTCAATGAAGTGCCTAGTCCAAAAAGAAGCATGCTACAGTTTTGAAGGGAATGATGGCTGGTAACCCAGCACCGGCCAAGAAGAGAAAGAATTGATTGAAAATGAAATTTGCTTATGCCAGTGAAGTTTAGTGATCTTGTGAGAAAGCTGAACATTTCAACTGTGTAGGCCAAAGATGCAGAGAGGAATTCTGATTTAGTGTTGCATACTTTGATGCATACATACACAATTTATGCTGTGGAACACTTAAAATTATAAATTAGCCATTCACCAACTTCTTTAAAAGTAGTACTAAAAAGTAAATAATGTGGTAAGTCTCCTTTATTGGAGATTTATTGTATAAATAAATAAATTGGACATATAATTTGGAAGTATCATGTGTATGTGGGTCAATTGTCAGCATGACCAGAGTTGACATCATTGGCTCTTTTAACCCTATTTGTATGTTTTCACATTTAACATTAATGTTTTCAAAATCAAATGGATGGTTTAAAATTTATTTCATGTGCTGTCTTATTTATTGCATATCAGGACTAAAAATTTATTATCTCCTGGGATATTTTGATTATCAATAAATCCATTTACTAATAATTTTAAGGATGTGAGTGCTTAAGTCCTACTCAAGTCTTGGGCAATGTTTTGAAGTGTGTCTAGTGCTTCAATCATATTGATTGTGGTACAAATTATCCTCAAATTCAAAGCCTCTCACACTTTAATTGGTACTTGTACTGGTGTTGGATTTAACTATTTGACAATAAATATGGTTTTCCATTATTCTTCATTACAAAATTATCATAAAGTTAACTGTTGGAGCCTTAACTTGGCAAAATGCCATCTTAGAAAGACTATCCAGGTTTCTAAAGCTTCATATTTGTTGAGTAGTACGAAACTTGTTCCAGCGTTTGAGCATCATTCAGGTGTGCGGTACATGCAAGAGACATGGATCTAGAGTGAATAGGGCTTATTGCATTTAGTGCGTGGAGATGTTTTTGGCTGTTTTACATTTATTTAAGGATTTGATGGTCAAATTATTTGTGGAAAGGCTCCTTGGTGAACATTTCAGCAGGGTGCTTGGAGTTGGAGGCATTTAGGTTCGTGAGTGGAAAGGAACTGGATTTTGATATTATCCAAAGGCTTCTCATTCTCTCTCACCCCCCTTGGTGCTCATATCTGATGCTCTCAACTTCTGTTGAAACCTTCAATGGCGTGCTTTCTGATAAACACACCCTACCACACATCCTGCCCTGAATAAAATCCTGTTGCTGTCCACTCCCAAACTAAATACCTCTACTCCCACCACCCTCTTGAAAGTTTCATCAAGCTCCACGAATTATCAAACAAGAATTCCTAAACTTAATGATGACAGGCAACATCCTCTCCACTCTAGAACTTGTGGCTATTTGAAAGCTATAATTTGTCTCCAACATCACTATCTCTTTGGTGGAGAAATGCTCCTGTATTGTGGCCATGAACGTAAGCGGAGCACCAGGAAGCACACTGCCAGATGAATGATACTTCATTTAATTAACCCCTTTCTCATTATCCCAATTGTACCATCTAGTTTGAAATATCTTCGCATCTCCAAACCCATAACCCCATGCAAGGACCTATGAAATTTCTTGTCATTCTTTCTCTTCAACCCATGTACTTCCAGCTTTTACTTGCTTCACAAAATACATCAACCAAACAACTCTGGTGGACTGATCATTCCAAACATTAATTATTCCAATGAAAGCATGTTTTCTTATGTCGAATTTAATCTGAAACCCCTTGTCTCCTCACTTCCCTCCTCCATATGCAACATATATCTTTTTAGAGACTGCGGTGTCACAACTCTGACAAATCATTGTCTTTATGGCTACAAGATGTTACGTACCTTTACACTTCCATTCTCCATAGTGAAGGTCGTGTAGCACTATGGCACTTCTTTTCTCAACGCTTGACTCTTCGTATCCCTTCTACAGATTCCATCCTTAATTTGACCTAATTTCCCTTGCTGGCAAACTTGTTAGTGAGCTAGTTAATCTCCCTACAGGTACAGAAAAAAATTTTTCTTGAGCCTGCTTCATTGATGACATTTTTAATCTGGGTCCGCAGCACCAATTTCTCCTACAAATTCACTTAATCTGTCTCATTCTTCTCCTTGACCTCCAGCACAAATATCACTTTCTTAGGCACTGAAATCCATCCCTCTTCCCACAACCAGTTCCTTAACTCAATCCATATCAAACCCACCCACCACAATGGACTGTCTCCATTTCAACAGTTGCCACCCTACACACTAACTGTGCAATCCCCTATTCACTCTTGCACTGCACCCATCACATTTATAATAATCATTCGTCCTTCATATATACAATATCAATGCTCCTGAAATGTGGCTATCTATCCACTCTCCCTTCTTAATTGCTGCTTCATATCTTCCTCTTTCTTATGTCCCAAATTGAACACTGATGCACCGTTGAGCCTATGCACAACCTTCTTTCTTCCCTGGAATGCGTAAGTTACAAAACTACTGAAAAAAATTTTCCCCATCCAGCATGACAGCCCCATCTTCTCAAACCTTTTTCTCCAAATAGCCCAGAATCTCTTAACAGGAAAACTGCTGACTTTCGCAACAGTACACATCCTTACTACTCTCCACTTATGACCCCTTCCCCCAAAAGTTCCGAGGTCTCATCCCTGCCTTGGGCAAAACTCTCTCTGTCTCTCTACCTTTCTGTATATACCATATTACACAAGCATAAACCTTAGCTCTTAATTTTTCCCCATAATTATGAGGAATTGGATCAGCAAATAATCTTCTGGCAGTATATTTTACCTCAAGATATTTTTCAGAAGGTTGAAAGAAATTAATGATCAAGAAATGGCCAAAGATACAAGAGTGATTTTTAACTAAGAAGCCTCTGAAATAGAACAATAGCCTAGAACTCATATGTGATTATCCATCATTTTCATTCATCTGTTGTGGCCTTCAACTCATTACTGTGATTGATCAGTTCACAACTTATGGGAGGCCCTGAGAGCCTGCTCATGAGTTACTTAGGCTGGTTAACTTGGGGATTCATCATCAGTATTTCAATACTAGGATTGGTTTATTGCAGCCCACCATTTGCCTCTATTTAATGTCAATTCCCTCAATCCCTGATACCTTTTCTGTTTTACGCCTTTCTTAATTTGTCCTAAGTACATGTCTCTTGGTCTTCCTCGTGGAATCTTCCCTTCTATTTTTCCTTCTATTATATTCCTAATCAATCCATTGTGCCTCAATGTGTGTCCAATCCATCTTATTCTTCTTTGCCCCAGAGTTCTCCATATGGTTCTATCCTCTTCTGCTCTTCTATATACTTCCTCGTTCCTTACTTTGTCTGTCCATTTAATCTTCAGCATTCTCCTCCAGCACCATGTTTCATAGGTTTCTATTCTTTGCTAGTCCACTTTTCCGATGTTCTAAGTCTCGGAACCATAGAGCGCCATGCCCCACACAAAAGTCTTGATGAATTGTTTCCTTGTTTCCAGCCTTAGGTTCTTTGAACATAGTAATTGCCTCTTCTTCATTAATGCATTCTTAGTTTGGGCTATTCTTCGCTTGATGTCGGTCGAACTTCTTCCATCCCATGTTATGCTGCTGCCCAGGTAGATGAAGGATTCCACTTGCTCTAGTTTCACCCCTCGAATTGTGATATTTGCATTCAGCTTCTCTCTTCGGCACACAAGGATTTTAGTTTTCTTTTTGTTGATGTTCATATTATTTTCCCCCAGTACTTGATCCACAGCACTTAAGAGTTGCTTGCAGGTCCTCTTGCGTTTCTGCCACTACTGCAATGTAATCTGCAAACCGGAGCATGTTGATTTCTTCTCCATTTATATTGACTCCTTTGATACCCAATTCTTGTGTTACTTTTATTGCCTCTTCCAGGTATACATTGAATATTGCTGGCAAGAGGTTGCATCCTTGTCTTACTCCTTTGTTTATTTTGGCTTTTATTTTTCGTTTTCATTCTTGTAACCTGATTCTTGTATAGGTGATGGATAATTCTTCTGCTGTTGTAATCCAGTCCAAGCACTTCTAGTATCTTGAATATCTTGTTCCATTCGACGTTGTCGAAGGCCTTCTCCAAGTCCACGAATGCCACGTATAATGGCTTATTTACTTGTCTCATTTTTTCCGCCAGAACTCTCAAGCTGAGAATTGCCTCTCTCGCTCCTCAGTTTTCCTGAAACCAAATTGATTTTCAGGGAGGTTTCCTTCTATTCTTTGGCTAATTATTTGAGTAAGAATTTGATGCTTGAGTCACCAGGCTCAATGTTCTGTGTTCTTTGCATTTATCTGTTTTCGGTTTCTTTGGTATTGCAATCATTCTACTTTTCTCAAAGTCTTCTGGTATCTTTCTGCTGTCGTAGCTATTTTTGATTATTCCAAATAGGGCATCCTTCGCTTTGACCCCGAGTGCCTCGATTATTTCTCCATTTATTTTGTCAACTCTTGGTGCCTTGTTGTTTCTCAGGTCTGCCAAGGCTCTCTTGAATTCACTTCTTAGTACCTGAGGACCCCGATCGTCTATACTTATCATGCTTTCATCTTTAATTAAGCCATCTTCTAGTGTTTTGGGAGCTCGATAGAGTACTTCAATATATTCTTTCCATCTATTCCCAATGTCGTCATCATCTATTAGTATTTTTCCATTAGCGGCTCAGATGTTTTGTGATTTTGTTTCCCTTTCTCTCTTCTCTTGTTTCCCTCTTCACTAGTTTATAAGCTTTCTCGCAATTTCCCTTTTTCATGTTGTCATTTATTTCCTCGCAGCAACTTTCTATCCATTCTTCCTTTGCCTTCTTGCACTCTCGTATCATCTCGATCCGCAACTGTTTATAGAGGCCTTCTTCACTCTCATTTCTTGGATTCTTATTTCCTTCTATCATCTATGAGATTTCTTATTTGAGCTGTTATCCATAAATTGGGGATTACCTGTACTTATTTTCAACAAACTTGAAAATACCATGTAATTATCCACAGCCCTTTATTTATTCAGTAGAGATAAAATTTTATCAATGTACATATATATACAGAACAGGTGCACAGCAAAATTCTTTGAAGTTCTGCATGTTGAATTAAATTCAACTTATTTGTGACCAATAAATACTAGATTTAATGTTTTACATCATATTATAATAGTGATGATCTCTTATCATGTATGGTACAAAAGACTATTTTACTACATGACACATTATAAGAAAATATAGAAAATTTTCTGTTGCTAGTTTCGTAAAATAAAGCCTATGGGACTTCTGGTTGATTAGAAAGAGTATGCATTACCAGTGATCACAAAGAACAAGATTCCTATCTTTAACTAAGTTTTTCAAATTCTATTTGTATCTTTGCATGCAGGTATGGACATACTGAATTTTAAAATTGCCACAAAATTAAGGACATACATGCTCGTATAACACTTCTAATAATTATATTAATGCCATGGGAAAGCCTAGGCTAAATCAAGGCCCATGATTTCATGGTGAACGATCTTTTTGAGAAATCACAAATGGTACAAGAAACTTCATAGCTCCCTCTCCTAATGTACAAATTTTACATGCTATAGAGCTTAATACCAAATGAGACCTATTCTCCACTACAACACCAAAAGTCAGGTTAATAATCATGGTGGCTGAATAAAGTAGATATATTATCTAAATCCTAAGTTTGACAGTTGATGTTTGAGCGAGAATGGCGGAAATGGCCCAGAAGTTGTTGTGGTCCCACGTTTGAGCCCCACAGCAGCAGAACTTTATCTAGCTAGAATACAATAGCTCCAATTTAAGTCAAGAGTCATGCCTGATAATTGATTTTTGAATGCATGGCTAATTGTAAAATATATTTGAATCCATGTTGTAGCAAACATCAAATTTCAGAACATGATTTAACCATACATCAAAAATAGAATTCGTAGACAATAGTTCTGCAATACTGCTGGATGCAGGATATATCACAATGATATCAAATTTTTAAACAGGTGGCGCCAATGTGCCAAGTTGATGATTATTGCAGGAAACATGGTCAATGCTTGCTTCAGTCAATAACTCACCATTAATCAAATGCAAAATTACAATGTGTACAATAAAGTGCAAGAACATTGGGTAGACACCTACAGTGAAATCTTGAATTTATGTTTTTGTAGAGACCAGTGAAAATATATGTAAAATCGAAGTTAATGTAAAATTAAGGTTGAAGAGATAAAATATTTTAAAAGTGTACTTTCAAGTTTTACACAGCAAATAACTCACAGGATTAAAATAAAAATTGTGCACACCAAATACAGCTAATACAAACAGGTCAAATGTAAATATATTAACACTGAAAATTTTGAGTATAAATTTTCATATTGGAATAAGATATCTATATTACATTTATGTGAAATGAGAATACCATAGCCAGCTCAAGGAAAAGATGACATGCAGTACACAAATACAAGGAGAAATGTATTTGGTGATTTTTGGATAATATAGCAATTCTTGTAGAGAAGACATTCCAAGGATAATAGCCATTGTGAAGGAGGGTATGATGAGGACAACCTCAAGAGAAACAACATTAAAACTAAGGCAATAGTTGGCTGTCAAAGTAGGGAAGATAATCTTCTAGTAAAACTAGGGAAAGGCATGGTGAAGTAACTGGAAGAATTTTGCTATTCAGGCAGAGAAAATAAGATAGAAGACAATGGTGTAAGACAAGTGTTACTGAAGAGTGATGAAAATTAAATGGATAGACCAGAGGAACAAATGAAAAGTACTTAGAAGAGTTTGTGAAGAGGGAAACCCATGGATAGACTCTTACAAGAAGAAAGGGAAACTAACTGAACACATCCCGAGGCATGCTAGTTTACTGACACCTGGTTGAAGGTAACACCGAGGGGCAGAGTTAAAGAGGAAGGCCAAGCAAGAGCTATCTATGAGAAGCACTTGATGGAGCATGTTGGCATAAGGAAAGAGAATTTAGAGTTTGGCAGGGGTAAGGGCAGTTTGAAGGGCTGCTACTAAACAACCTTTGGATTGATAACTCTTGATAATGAAGAGCATTAAATCTTCATTAAGTGTGCTCAATAGCAAAAATTTATACTATCTATTTATAGAGGGTCCCAAGTAAAGGATGTGTAACTTTTTTGTTTTTATTTTCATTCTTACATATCTATGAGAACCACTAATATTTTTAAGACTGTGGAAAGAGGTGAAATGCAGTGCTCAAAGTTATTCTTCCATACTTATTCGATTGAGATAGATTAAAATATGAATGTTCAAACTACCTAGCAAGCTTCCAGCATTCAAATCTACCTGCAGAATTTCCAGCTTCTGCTTGATTTTAATTTTTTTTCTTGTAACCTCTTTAAAGCAATATAAATCAGCATTAACATGTAATAATGTGCTGATAACTGTAAGCCAACACCTGTGGTGCTTTTTTAAGTAATTTAAAAAAGCTGCTCCATGCATAAATACAAAATGAGAATGTTTTGTGCAGCATAGATTTCTGTGCCAATGCTAGTGATTTCTATAATGACCATTTTTTGAAACTGATTAACATTGCATCAGTAGAAAACTTATTAGTTAAAACAAAATCAAACTGCCCATTATACATAGTATTGGGATGTGGTTGTACAGGACTACTGATCAGAAGACCTGGGTTCCATTCCTGGGCATGCCTCTCCGGGCACCCTCAGCTTAACCAAAGCTGTGTGATTTTTTGGATACCAGATCTTCCTGGGGAACTACAGGTGGAACAGGGAAAGGAAATGGCCAACCTACCCTGATGTGTACATTTCACACACCATTGAGTGAGCTCTACCGTCACCTACCAAACCAAACTTTGGGTTGAAGACTGTGTTTATGGTTTTTTATTTATAATATAAAAACAGTTATAAATATAAAATGAAAACATACAATAAATATTGGCTTACATCAATGGGTGGCAATATTTTATGCAAATTATGGGCGATGAAATTTAAATTCAAGGGTCTAACTGCATTGATTTAATATGGAGACCGATCTGAGGTGTAAAACACATGTAAATTTGAGTATTGTGTACATTCAGGGTAAATGAATTCAAGGCTTCACTGTAGCTAGAATGAGTTAATTCAAAAAGATAATTTATTGTACAAAGGTGTATTCAGAAATAATTATTTAATTTAATGTAAGAAGATGTTAACTGCATTAATGCTTAGGGACTTTTAGGTTAGCACACTCCTATCCTATCGTAAAAATGAGTCCTTGATATGCATATTAATTTTTCATGACTGTATTGAGTAATGGTAAACCTAATTTCATCAATCATAAATTGAACCCTAAGACTGGTAACAAAACTGTTACCCTCAGTAAACAATGTGGTGAATCCCAAAAAAATACCTTCGACACTGGTGAGGGTAAAAACAGAAACTTTGCACTTCCACATAGTTTCTTTTTTTATCCTCATCATGAAGGAATCCCACAAAGTTAAACCTGAAACTGTTATGTTCGACACTGGTGTTAGAGATATTGGTCTGCATACAGGGCCTGCCCCAGATATAAGAAGAATGATTTTTTCCACCCATTATAAATGACTGGTGTGGGGCGATTTGTGATGGAAGGTCTTGGGAAAGCAACATAACCTGCATGAGTTGTCTGCTGGCCACTACACTATGTGGATTGTTGCCAGACTGGACCTCTGTTTGAGGGTTGCATTTAATTCATGATGCCATGTTTGACACAGCAAAGACATGCGATATAATTTGGTGTTAAGCTCAGAAAATCAGATTTGGGGGATGAAGAAAAGTCTCAGGGAATGATTTTGTGCTGGCACCAGATGTTCAGGAGGGTAAAGAGGAGGTTGACAACAAGAAATGCCCTGGATGTCCGTCAACCCAGAGTGATGAAAATGTGCAAAAAGTGAGACATTCACAATGCTGATTGATACCTGAATGTGAGAATGTTATCGGAAGAGTGATTATTCCAAAAGCCATAACACATAACATTCTTAAAAGTAAATATGGCCATGAGAAGGGCACGTGCCAAGATGGTTCCCAAGGTGCTCTTGGAAGATCAGATGGGTGACAATCTCGCGTGACATCTATGAACACTGTGCAAATGACCTAGAGCCCTGATGTGGCGATTTTTGTTCCCTAGAAAGGTATTCGAAAGACAAGCATTTTGAAACACTGGATAATGTTAAAGAGGTCGCAACGAGGTACCTGAATGAAGCTTATGTCAATGCCTTCCCAGAAGCGTGCCAACACTGGTAGAGGCTCTGGCATTAGTGTATCAATGCATAACAGTGCTATTTTGAAGAATTTCACTAATTTGTACTTTGATTTGAAATACATTTTCTTCCTGGATTTATCCGACTTATTTTTGAGATGCACCCTTACAGAAAGTTTGAAGTAATGAACAGAGGCTGAAGATATAAATTGCATAGTGAAATGATGTGTGTAACGGATTTACAGTACAACTTTTAGACTGTCATCAGTCTCCACATAATCTATAGATTTAGGGAGAGCAATGTAAATATAAATTTTTTATTCCATCCTGGTAGAAGCTAACAGAGTGTCATTGGCTTGATTATACACTACTTATACAGTTTTACAATGTGGAAAGTAACTTAATTAAAATTGGCAATTTTCCACAAAATAAAATTTTTATTGATACGACCAGTTTCGATGTAACTACATCATATTCTGGTGGTGGTACCAGAATATGATGTTGTTACATCGAAACCGGTCATATTAATAAAAATTTTATTTTGTGGAAAATTGCCAATTTTAATTAATCATGATATTCCACCATATCACGCCTGAAACATCTCTTTTTATAAGTGGAAAGTAACGTTTGAATTAAAGGAACCTTAAATTACACTAGTCATTGTTTACTGCTTGACATGATGAGAATTCTGGTCTAACGAAATCAGCACAGGTTTTGCATTTTAGAGATTAGAGCATTTGTGTGTTTGATCATCAACTGGATGAGAAATTTTTGATTCAAACGAGTTGCATTCTGAAAGCAAAGCTTATTTGTAAGAACATCTCCATGCACACAACCAAAGATCTTTGTCTGAATCCATATGGTTTAAGGCACTTATTGGTGGGATGGCCCCCTAATTCTTCCAGCAGTAGAATGGATACCACAACCCTACTGCACATACCCAAATTCTAACACCTGGGCTCTTAACAGAGCAATGTTCCCAAATGAGGCTTCCTTCATTACATATCTGAAATCTTTCAAGTAGAATAATTGGTTGATCATGGATGGATAATGCATTAGGTCTAACAGGTAATGTTAGTTGATTTCTACAAATTTTAAAAGGACCTGAAAAAGTCAGGGTACCCAATGTCTTCTTCCATTTTCAAAAAGCTAAATGTGAACTTTTTATAGAGGCAGACATGCATTTGTGCACTGAAGAAAAATTTGCAGGACTTACTATTCTCATTGAACTGTTGGTAAAGGTTTTATTCTTGGTTGCATTGCATACATTCAGCAGTGACCACAGCTAATTTATGTCAATGAGAAGAAACAGATACAAAAGTGAACAGGAGACTAAGATGTGACCTGCCAAATGTGAATCAAGCCATAGCTAATATGTGGAAGACAGTACACAGAGGGAATTATGAATGCCTGATGTAATTCATAGGATGAATGTACTTAAGTGTGCCTGCCATGAAAAGATATAGGCTTTCAAAACCTAATGCATTCTACTAAATAACAACTTGCAAAGGTGTTTTATCAATACAATAGCACTAGTGCACGGAAAAGGTGTTTGTATTGTTTGAAAAATACCAAATTATATATTAAATTTTATAAATCTACCTAAAGACAGACTAACTAATTGAAAACTAAAAATATCTTTTTTTCAGGGAAGATTCTGCAATTAAAAAAATCAGTTCTCTAGGTAGCATCACGCAGGCACAATTTTGTAATGCAAATTTACTGGACCCTTGGTTGAGAATGGGAATTAAATTTCACAATGTATATGGTGAAGTACACATATATTTCTAATGACACTCAGTACAAATTGCGACTCTTAACCAAGCATATAGTATACGTGATGAAAAGAAGCATTTCTTAGGATTCCTAAAGAGCGAGAGACAGACGACTCATTTGAAATTTTCCTTGAAAATAAATTAAAATTCTTTCCATCTAATTCATAGATGCTTAAACCAGTAAATATATAATTTTAACTTAATAACCAGGAGAAATAATTTCTTCAAAAAATAATACTAATTTGACTATGAAACTCAGTAAAGAAAGTGTTAAGTCAATGTACCAAAACAGGGGTAATACATGTCCCATTAATGGTATTTTTCTCATATATTACTCTAAAGCAGATTTTTTCAATTCCTACTTTGCTGTTCTAACTACACAGATTTATATATTTTCTGAGCCTTGAGATAAAAATAGTGTTAACTGCTTCAATTGAGTGTTAAACAGTGAACACGTGCAAAAATAAGTAGTTTAGGAAACGTTATTTTTTGACTTACAGGTAAATAAGAATGACGATATTTCGATTTTAATGAAAAGTACAAAAAACCAAGGATCAGCTAATTAAAAAAAATTGATTAAATTCCAATTCCTAATCTGAATCATTTTTCATTTTTTATGTTTATAATTTGGATCTCCACATCCATAATATATATCAGTTGAGTTTTTAGGTTGAATTTATATTCAGTGTTATATTTTTTTAATGATATTAAAGATTTATAAAAATATCCAAAAGATCCACTGAATGAACTTTTAAATTACAATTATAGACATTCTTAAAAGCCTAAGACTATTGGTCACTAATTCTCACTTTTATAAACTGCATTTTCTTGTAGACCCAAAAGTTTCCCAAACTAGTAATTCAGCATAACATTTTGGAACATACTTTAATGTACACCTAACCTCTCATATTTTGACTGATCTATTTTGAAATCAATAACAATGAAAACGGAAGAAACTCCAGCTGACTGTTAACATGGTAATGTACAACATTTCCTTGTGCACTGCAAAGATAATCCATACACACATTCAAGATTGGTAATTTTGAGAAAGGATTAAATGTGAACTTGAAATCCATGGATTCAATAATATGCAATTGAATACTTGGATTCCCAACATATTCCTACAGTAAATGCCAGCATTATGATGCAATGTCTCAGGGAAATATTTGGAAATAAAAATGTTTGTATGTTTTGAAACCATGTAATGGCCTTGAATTTCATTGAATTATTCTGTCACATCTGCAATGTCTGTGACCAAAGGCTTAGCTTAAATTCATGTAACAACATATTTTGAATTTAGTGGAATGAAAATAAAAAGGTTTTCACTCTACCTAAGTACCTTTGGTGTGCATGCCCCTGCATATGCCCCGCTCAAACAAGAAATTGTGTAAATTCTCAATTTTCCTGGATATTAAATCTCTCTCCATGACTTTGACACAGAAAATTAGTTAACATTTTCCCTTGCATTCACATGTCTGCACTCACATTAATAAAAGATATAATTAGTATTAGTAGAACCAATTTGCTAATATCAGCATAATAATGTGCACCATGCCATTCTCAGCAGAATATAAAATTTTATACCTTAATGTTAATGTCTTCCCAAGTTTGTACTGAAGAAATATTACAACTTTTAAGTTGGAAATATATTCTTGTGGAAATATGAGAAACAAAATAGCTTGTTATCATTAAAAAATATCTTCTAAAATATAAATATATTGTAAAGGCTGTTCTTGTGAAGTGCATATTTTCTTGATCTACTTACATTTGTAACAATGATTTTTACTGTCCACTGAAAAGCGTCACTTGAATTAGATAGATGTAAGCAATGTTACTAATTAAGTACAAAAATAAATAAACTACTGAAATAACAGCATCATTGATGATGATTACCCAATAGACTCCTAGCTACCATCTTAACTGGAACCAAGTTATGGAGGGTAAACAATTTGTCTGGATAATATGGAAGAATCTGGGATTAAAACCAGCACTAGTTTGTAAAAAATATATTCCAGAATACACTTCTACCAAGTGTTGACTGATAAACAATATGGCTGGTTGATCTGGAATAAGTCGCCACTCTTTTTGTAAAAAAATATGCCCTGGAATGCACTTCCCTCTCACGTTAAAAGTCTATTAAATACCACATTTTGGAATGGCATTCCAGCATGAAAAAGTCTTAAGAAGAACCTGAAGAACTTTTGCTCTGGCATATTCATTCACAAGATTAAGCCCTTATCAAGATAAAGTATCTACATTACATTAAAAATATCTAAAATTGCAAGTAAATAATTTCTATGCAATTAATTAAAATTGGAATTCGATGAACAATAACAATACAGTTATAAAGATAAAATAAATTTAGTCTGTAACGATATAAAAAAAAATTTGACGAGTTCAACAATCTCACCTTTTAAAAGCAGTTAACATGATCAGATAGATGGCAAATTGATGCAGTTTTTGGATTCTAAATGCAAATCTTTTCAAAGATGCAGAAGTAATGAATCCTTAAATCTTTTACAGCCAGTTACATGGCCAATTAGTCTGGGATGACTACATTTGATTTAAACTACTATGTTTTACATCATGGTCCTCAGGGTCTATGATACAAACAATGAAGTATCAGTAATCAGTAACTGAAATTGCAAAATTTCAAGAAACTGCGGGAGATGCGGCAACAGTAACTTTTAACGGAGTCATCCGCTACGTGTACATTACAATGCAACAATTTCAGACTTCAAGAATTTTGCCGAAGAATCGAAAATGCACAAAAATTAAAAAAAAAAAGTTTAAATGATTCAGTGATTTTTTTTTCTCTTTCCTTTTCTTGGTGAAGCCAAATTAAGGGGCTTTTCATTCTGTCCTGGGCAAGGGGGTTCTAAATATGGGCACTCAAACAGTGGTACTGCTGGCATTTTCTCATTAAAGTCTATTTCTTTTTTGAGACTTTCATCAATCTCTTTGGCACTGATGTCATCTTTCTGACAATTTTTTCTGCGTCGTTTGAAATTAACATACTCTTCATTTAGCATGTTCTCCCATTCACTGCAGACATGGGATGAGTCATCTTCTGAGCTGATGCCTTGGTTTTTAACTTCTACGCCATCCGCAGTAAAGTTGGGTATTTTGGACTTGTTTTGGTGCAGGATCCCCTAAGGAAATGAACATTATGTATGAGGCAGGAAAGGAAAAAAACTGGTTGCATACATTATCTAAGAGATACTTCAAATTAGGACATTTGCCAATTAAGCCTACTTACTACTAGAAGAAATCACTAAAATTTAAGTATAAAAAGCTATTCAAACTACTTTAGTTCACTAGTTTTAATACAATATTTTTTTCTAAAATAAAACAATAATTACATTAATAACAGGGAACAATGACCCTCATTATCAATACATAAAATTCTTTAGACATAAATTGGGAACATCTATGGTAGGAAGGAATTGTGTATCCTTTTCAAAATGATGTCACTCTTTATGGTTATGATTTACTTCTCTTTCCATGTAAATTTATACAAACGTAGAAGCTACATAATTTTTATTTAGAAAAACTGGCCACAAACACATGAAAACTTACTAAAAAGTCTTCACTTATACCATGAATTACAAGTCTCATAATGCAAATACCTATTATTTATGTAACTGACCATAAATCATGGAATGTTTGTCTTTTAATAAATATATTCAGGTGCTTGGGTTTGATTTTATTACATTGTGATATCATGTGATTGAAGAACATATACTTGAATCTGGAGATGGAAGTGTATATCTCTCATAATATCAGATAGTTGAATCTACCAATATTGTTCAGCAATTAATAAAATATTAATCCCAATAAACTCAAAAATCTTCTCTGTCTATTCAGGGAAACAGATATCCACTAGTAATAGTGCTGCAACAAAGGACACAGTTTTGGGATACTAAACTTCATTATTAATTAAAAATTGGCAATTTTCCACAAAATAAAATTTAATATGACCGGTTTCAATGTAAATACATCATCATCAGGCGATGACAACCTAATGATGATGTAGTAACATTGAAACCGGTCATATTAAATTTTATTTTGTGGAAAAATGCTAATTTTTAATTAATCATTATTATTCACCATATCTTGCCTGAAACATTTTCTTTTGAAACTAAACTTCATATTCTTTTTAAATTAAATTTAAGCAGTATTAATAGAGGTATTTCATGAATGAATTCCCAGAGGGATGATAAAATATTTAAATAACAATGTTACAAACAACAATAAAAAAATTCTATTGCGGAGGAAAGTTTAAAAAAAAGTTTAGTTGCATTATATTGGGTCCTAAACATACATAACATCTAACTGAAGTTTAAAACTCCTTTAAATAAACAAAACAGGTGACACTGTTCAATAGCCATTAAGGAGCTTCACACTTCACTTAAGTTACTTACATGGATAAATTGGTAGTTTTTATTATAATATTGTTGGAAAATTGGTTCATCTTTAACACAAAGCATGGAGTGCCACACATGTGGAACTAACAATGGAAATCTGGAAGTCCAATAGTTGATGAATTCATCCGGTACAACCCCAAGTTTCTCTTGTGCAGCAACTGACAGTTCTCTGTAATGGTGTTTCTACATAGAGAAACAACAAAAAAGAATTCTAATCATTAACACAAACACATATCTGAAAAACTTCTACCCTAACATTGCAAAATTGAGCACAAGTTCAAGGAATTACACAGGTTACAGACTTTCACTTAACTCTGAGCAGCCTAAGGATATGATTTGATCATGGACTTACCTTATTTCGCAAAGCACGTAGAAGATCTCGCACACTGTTTCCTCTGTAATTCCTATATTTACGCAGATCTTCTGAAACCTCGGGGTCAATGTTGGACCTCCAATCACCCTGCCCAACAACTGTCCAAGCAGTACCGCCAGGCCAACTCCCACGCTCAAGCGCTCGTAGGACTACACTGCTTTGATCCTCTTTCTCCACACGGTCACTCACATCCTGGAAACAGTAATTTCAAATTTTACTCTCAAAACATTTATTTGCTATTTAAAAGGCGTTATTTTTTAATAAAAAAAAGACAGAATATGTCAGCCTGATGACCCCTAGAGCTGCACTGGAAGGAGCAATGATAATCACTCCTGGTAGGGTCACCCATGTCAGAGAGGTCCAAGGTTAGGAGTCAAACGAAAGGTAGTCTGCACAACATCTATTCCTCCGTGAGGTGGCTGCAAAGGTGTCTGACCCCCGTGGGGTGGCCATTAAGTAATGGTGTCATGTTATATACACTATCGAGGAAGGCAACTGGAAACCAACTCAATTATTAATCTCAAACCACTCAAACATGAGGATCAAACCAATTAGAATAGTGGACTTGGAAATTTAGGACAAAGCCAAGGGCAGGGAAATCAGAAAATTTGACTTGGAAAGAGGAGATAGGAAATTAAGATATGTTAGGTCTGTGAGATGAAAGGATGGCAGGCACACTGGAGAGAAATATAGTATACATATAATATACAGCAGAGGTGAATAGAGCCAGCAAGGATTTCCGCAAGACATTATTATAGAAGGATAAGGTAGGAAGAAGAGTAGTAACCATTAAGCAAAGGACTGACAATATATTATGAGTAGAGGTAAAAGTTGAATTAATGAATCTAGTAATCATTAAGGTCTACATATAAACAAGTAATCATACGGAGGAGGATACACACAGTGTATTCAAGCAATTAGAGGAAATAACTACAAGTTTCCTTGAAGGAAATATTTGAGTAATGAGAGATTAAACAAAATTGAGGGCAAAGGGAGAGATGGAACATTGCACTGCCATAGTTTTGGCTGATTTGCAACTTCGTTCATTGATGGCGTTAGATAAAAGGTTGTTGGATGGGGTACGTACAGCAGCTGAAACTTATGTCTTGCATGGGGTTCATTCACAGTTAATCAGAGGTGTGACTAATGCAACCTCAGCTGAAGATTCTCGACTCAATAAAACTGCACGCAATCTCTCAGAATTACAGTTACGTGAATTAGGAGTTTTCCGTTCGGATTTAATAGGATCAATTCCAATTGCAAGGAGAGAATTGGCAAGGATTGATGGATATGGAACTGTTCTTGGTAAGATTGGGTGTCTTAGGCGTACCGTAGCTGCAATTGGTAGTGGTGACGACGGTGATTATAGTAGGGGCACAGTTGTGGCTGCCGATGACCTGTTGCCTGTGCTCGTTTTTTTTGTCATTAAAACAGGATTGCCAAATTGGATAGCCCAACTTACTTTTCTTCGCAATTTTTCTTTTGCCAATGAGGCAATCACTTCATCACAAGCAGACGAAAGCTGTTTTTTGGTGACTTCTTTTGAAGCTGCAATTGAGCATGTCCGCTCTGGTGTACTACTCGGGGTGCCAAGGCCAAAAGCACTTCAGCAAGAATATTCTTGGAAAAAAGTTGGCCACGAAGAAAAAGACTATGATGATGACAGCATAGAGTCACTGACAGAATCCACAAGAGGATGTTGTGCAAGTAGAGATGCACATGCTGAATTTTTTGATCAAGTGCGCCTGGGGAATGTGGAAAAAGTTGAAATGCTTATGGGTGGAAAATGTGGTGATCAGTCAAATCAGTCAAAAGCTGTGCCACCCTCTTTGCTCATGTGATAGTTGTGAGAAATTGCTTATGAAGAAATAGAGGGTACAAATTAAACAAGGAAGAAGGATGATGAAATGGAACGTAGGACCATTAACCAGGGTGAATAAGAAGGATTAACAGGAAGCATTGACAGCATCAGTGAGGGAGAAGAGGGAGACAGGTATAGTAGGAGAACAATGGGAACATCTTCAAGAAGGAATATCAAAAGCTGAAAATGAAATTATAGGAAGAGTACATAGGAAAAGCATAGGGACCTCATGAATTAAACACAATTTATCTAGGAAAATAGGCCATAGAAGGAAATGGAATAAAAGTTAATACAGAATAAGATAGAAGTACAAGGAGATAAATTATTAATTCAAGTGGGAAACTAATAGGGAGAAAGAAACATGGTTGAAGCTAAGTGCAAGAATGTCAAGAGTTTATGAAGGTAGGGTGAAATACGTGCCCTGTACAGGTAGGTGGAAGCACTATCAGGAAGTAAGAAGAGAAAATATTAGTGCACACCATTACAGAGGCAACAGGAAAATTATTAATTGAATATACAAGAGAGATTGAAAGACTACAGAGAAGTCAGAAGGGTAAAGATAGTTTACACATAGAAAGGGAATAAAACATTGACGAGGATAGCTTAGGTCCAATCATACTTTATTATAAGATAAAAAGAAAATTTTGCCTAGTTTTGTAAAGGTTTTTTAGGGACAAGTCCCTAAATAGATACCAACAGACAGCCCAGGGTGAACTAGAGTAAATTTTTAAACTTTTGGCAGTGATTTTATGAAAGACAATAAGAATAAAGAGAGCATGGCTTAACCATTGGAAAACTCAAGCTTCACTTTGATCTTTGTGATGCCAACTAGGGCTCCTCCCTCAGTGTGTTGCTGCCAAGTTCATTGTAAGTTTCTGCTAGTTATTGTCTTCTCACCCCTCTGAACCCACTAGAAAACAGCAATGCTGAGTTGTAATACCCCTCTTGACAAATATGCCCCCTTCCCTCTGAATCTGGAGTGCTTGAAGATTTATACCATATTTTGAAGAGTCAGTAGGAAAGATTTAGAATGAATAATAAAATGTTGATCATGCCAGTTTGGTAAAGACACTGAGATTATTTACTTGTACAGTAAGCCTATTCCTAAAAACAGT
The DNA here is from genome assembly GCA_037158775.1 of Hetaerina titia. Classification (NCBI taxonomy): domain Eukaryota; kingdom Metazoa; phylum Arthropoda; class Insecta; order Odonata; family Calopterygidae; genus Hetaerina; species Hetaerina titia. Next base: position 16,887,496 of record CM073769.1, read on the forward strand.
TCAATCTTAACACTTTCTACAATTTTACCTGCAGGAAGGACATGATCTTTGCTTTGCTCCAGAAGAGGGGATGGGTACGCACAGCCTCTGCACTTGGACGTTCATTTGGGTTGTAGCTTATCATTTTCTCAATGAGATGTCTTGAAAGGTATTCAGAATCTCCATCCAGTTGACTGATACTACAACGAAACATCAAAGAGTGAAATTAATTGCAATTGCCACAATTGAGAGAGGTTTCATTGTATTGAGATTCTCATTACATGCTACACAGTAAGCCCCTGACGTATGCATGGTCCACTATCAAAGTAAAGCGCATTCTCTGGGAAAAATAGAAATATTGATCATACTTGTACAAATGCTTAAAATTCTTCAAAATATTCTCCCACCTGCATCAATACACTTGCAGAGACGTGTCTGCCATGCCTAAAAGGCACCCTGAAACTTCTCGACGGGAATGTCTCTGGAACGTTGTAGCATCCTTTTGGATGATTTCCACAGTCTTCCAATGCTTTCCTTTCAGCTCTCTCTTCAGTTGGGGAAACAAAAAAAGTCATACGAAGTCAAGTCAGGACTGTAAGGGGGCTGGGGGACCACCGATTAGGTGGTGCTCTGGGCCAGGAAGTTAGTAACAATGAACGACATGTGGCAACACTTTCAGCACCAGCTTTGCCCAGACCTTGCACATATCCAGATCCTCGGTCACCAACACATGTACCGGAAATGTGGACATGTGTAGAGTGTCAGCAATTTGCCGGATGCTCAATTGATGGTTGGAACGCAAAACTTGGCACACATGATTTACATTTTCATTGGTTCGGGCTGTTGTCGGGTGTCCTGTGTGGAGTTTGATGGCAACCTCCTCCTGGTCCTCCTCGAATGCCTTGTGCCACCTCCTGGACTGTGACCTTGAAATTCAGTCGTCCTTGAAGGCCTCTTGAAGCATCTGGGATGTTTTGGTTGCATTCTTTCCAAGCTACATGCAAAACTTGATGGCATATTGCTGTTCAAGCGAACTCTCCATCGTGTTACAAAGCCGAAAAACACACTTCATGCGGAGGCACTTGTTTCCGCTCAGAGCAAACTGGCGACTGGCTGTGTTAGAAGGGCTGACTCTCCACCACATTTCCCGACCACTTTTACCACACTACCATGGATAGTCACGTCACAATAAAATCATGAGCATTACCTTCATAATGGACGATGTATGGTTAATTTGTCCAGAACTACAGTATGTCTGAACACCTTTGACCTGAAACATGACCATTTGACCATGTAACTAGAAACATGTTTATACTAGTACATACGTAAATGTTTTTAACCAACATGGCCAGTTGCACTGTTTTTATGGTTGTCCATACTACCATCAACATGAAAACTGATGAAAAAACTTTGTATCTCATATTAGTAGTACTTAGTAGAGTATTTTATATTTGTCATGACAATCTAACTTTCATGATCTGCAATGGACAAGTGGCACCTTTTATTGAACACTCAATGATCTATACTGGTATGAATGTTACTCATTTGAGGTGCAACTTCAATTGTTCCCATTCAATACAACTGCAACTATACAACCTCTGGACAAAGGCATTATTCAGACATTCAAGTTAAAATACAGAAGGTGAATGGTGCAACATTTGATTTGCATGAATGGATGAAATTGCCACTGTGTCTATTTTAGTGAAGAGAATAACTACGAGCAATGCTGCATCATGGGTGCTTTCTGTACGGAAGGATGTTGAATGCAGAACAGTCATGAGGTGTTTTCAATTGTATGGTTCTCTGAACTTGTTGATAAAGGCATTGGTGAGATACCGAGAAGTTTTGGCTCAAGCTGCACAGTTTCATCATAGTGAAACAGTGTCAGAGGAGGAAAAAGATGTACTGTGACTATTGTGACAACTCAGCTGAGATTGGGAGGATACCATTCTTCAAAATGCAACTGGTAACATCTTACTGACCAATTTTACATAATTTATTGTAAGAGCTTGCATCATATGCATTTTCTCATGCCTCACTTTTATTAGGAATCCTCACAGAAGATGACAACGATACAGACTGCGTGGAATCTGACCTGAAACCAAGTGTGACTGCTCAAGAAACACTGTTATTGATGGAGAGATGTCATTATAACCTTTCTTCACCATTTGACAATATTGCTCCCAATGGGGTTGCCCCTTCCACTTTCTACCTTTCCCTCCATGACGAAATCCCTTACTGACCTTCCTCCACACAATGCAGCCACCATCCCCTGCCCCTCCAATCACTCTTCCCCCCTCCTGATTGTAACATACCTGTACATTAAGAAGGATGTCTGCAAGAGTCAGTACCTGATGATGATGTTGAATATTGAAACTAAGGTTATATCTAAATAAAACAGTGGATTACAAAATTAGAATCTAAATAAAACAGTGGATTACAAAATTAGAGTTTTTCTTTATATAACACCTTAGTAATATCAAGCTCATGATTTACTGAGTTATTTTTAGGAATACCATGTTTGTTTATTGTTAGTTAGTAGAAATATTCAAGTTAGTCAACATTAATCTTGGAGTGAGTACATTCAGCCATGTCTGTCTGTTCAATATTCCTATCATGAATATAAAATACATAGGAGAAACTTTGCTAAAATTTTGATCACATGTTAAAATATGATTCCCCACTAGGTAGCTAGCTAGCTAGGATGTTATTGACATGAACAGATTTTTTTCCAGAATTGGCATGTTTATATCATTCATCAAGCCTGTGTGCTGTTCAAGTAAAGCACACATTATGATCACTGAATTTTAATTTTTTCTACAGTATAAGTAATAATAATATATCACAAAAATGTACCTCATCTCTCTGGCATTACCTGATAAGAGAATGCTGGTCCTCTGAGGGCAATATGGCTAAAGAAACCCCCACATGATTGTGGCAACACTGGTACTTAAAACATACACATTTCACTCACCAGTAATCAGAGGCCAGGATGTTAGCTTGTCTCCTCAGGGAGTCACCAAACGGATGCTTTCCAACACTCAAGACGTAATAAAAGACACAGCCCAAGGAAAAGATGTCAACTGCACAGGTCTGCAAAACAACGGTGATGTGTTATTCCAAATTTAATTTTTGATTGAAATGAATTAAATCACATTTTAAAATGAAACAGCTCTACTTTTGTTTCTGATAACACTAATGCAATTTGATTACTAAGCTTAAATTCAAGAGTTGTATCTAATGGTATGGGCTTGTTAACCAAAAAAATTAGATTAGATACTGAAATACATCCACACCCTGCTTTTATTTTTATAAAAACAAATTTATTCTTTTTTTATGCAGCCTGATTAGAACTGTTTCACATTGACGACGAACATACTTGAGAACTACGTCAAGTTATTTTTATTAAAATTTCATGGTGCATTAAACCCTTTGCAGTGAATCGACATTATAAGATATCAATACTTGCAGAGCATTAAAATAGCTAATTTTTAGTTTCAAGCATTCCGATTCTTGCCAGAGGTGCTCAAGTGCTATATTTCTGTGTTGAAGTTTGCAGCACTACACTTCAAACATTTCCAACCAGAGGACCACAGAGAATGATTAGCACACAAGACCACATGCCAGCCAAACTTGAAAACAAAAAATGTTACTAATCATCACTAAATTTTTTTTATGAACATTTACAATTGCACCCAATTGAATGGGTTATGCATGTTGTCATGGCAGCCATTGACTAAAGAGATGGTACTTTTGCTCCCTATGACATTTATTATAATGTTTTATACAACTACATATTTATTTTAATAAAATGAAGTCATGTAATGAAAAAAAGTTGGAAAGTTAAATGAAGTTTATAAACCTTTTCAGCAGGTTCAACAGAAGAACAAACAACAAAAGCAACAAAAATGCGACAGAGTTTAACTGGATAGAATCAGGACATAAAAATCCCAGAATTTTCCAGGAATTACAGTAATATTATTTGCAGTAGTTGACCAAGAAGCCTAATTCTCAGTATTTGGTAACATACCAAGTCAATAATAAAAAGGAATGTATTTTACAAGTCAAGGTTTTTAATGTTTCCATATGTAGCATTATTATATGTAATTTGGTATGTAAAACATTGCTTTTAATAAATCATTATGTTAACAATTTCAAAGTCCAAGGAATATCACAACAGCACATAATAATGCCACTGATAAGAATTTAAATTTCATCTTGATTTTAAAAGTCAGCAACTAATTAATAAATTTTGAACTTATCAAATCGTTCATCATTCATATGAAACTCTATAAGCTTAAAAAAAGAGAAAAAATACAGAACTCAGCAACAACAATTAAAGTGTCTCATTATAAATGAACTCACAGTTCGATGAAAATTACTCGAGTCAAAAGAAACAGCCATCATCTCTGGGGCAATCCACCCCTCTGTTCCTGCAATACCTGATCTTCTGGAAAATGACATACGGCCAACCTTGAGCTTCTTGCAGAGGCCAAAATCTGATATCATGGCACGGACTTTACCATTAGCATTGCTTGGTAATGACAGAAGCACATTATGTGGTTTAATGTCTCTGTGAACTAATACACAAAATTATGATTAGCTCTATCATTGACATAAGTATTATGACACAGGAAAATAATGAATTTCAGTCATATGACCATTACAAACAAACATGTTAATTCTCTTTAGATAGTGTATCAGTGTACTCTGCCATAATATTAGCCACAGAAAATATAATAAAATTAGAGCCATTACCAATGTCAAGTGAGTGAAGATGCTGAAGTCCAGCCGTTGCTTGTTCAAGGATTAGATGAGGTTGGATATCCAAGTCTCTTATTACAGGTTTGTTTTCAACATAATCTTGTAAAGTAGCTGCACAAAGTTCTAGAGCTATATACCTGAATTGCCGATCTTGCTCCATGCAGAAATACCTATAGAATATGGACAATATTTATTCACTCATTCAGGCAACAACAAATTCCTAATTATAACTAATAACTGAGGAAATAATAACTGACAAATCATTCTCTTCTGTAACACTAGATGGATTTTTTTATAGTAAAAGTGATGCCGCCATTATTCCAAGAATGTAGCTTTTTTTACAACATTCACAGAATGCTGCATACATTTGGAGACAGTGATACTATAATACTGTTTTTTCTTCCATTCCCGTCTCCTCCGACCCTCACTTCACTCCTCTCTTCCAGAAATATTTGGCTGTGCATCTACTCAAAAAGAGAACCACTCATGTTATTTACACTTCACTTAAAGCATCCTACATTTCCTTGTATAATTTTACATTTCCTTTTAAATGAAATACATATACAAGACCTATTGCATCTTATGCAAAAAATATAACTTATTAACCACAGAGTTCATAATCAACTTTTCCTACGTTGTCTAGCAACTAGGTACCCACCAACTGCTTTTTTTTGTGTTTTTTTAACTATTTAGATGACTCAAATATATTAAATATTAATTTCTCATAATAAATGAATACCACATTTACTTTAGTATTATATAATCTTCTAAAAATTAAAGTAAAAAAAATGAGAGTGACTTTTTCAATGAAAAGTGAAGAATCAGGCGTGATATTGTGGAATTGAGACATAATGAAAACTTCGTTGCAATTATCCACAGTTAAAACTTTATTGCCGACCATGGTTTCGATACACTGTATCATCTTCAGGTGAGGAAAAGTACAAGGAGAAGGGATATATATACCACGAAGGGGTGGCAGGGAGCGGGTGGGAAGGGGGGGTGGGGTTTTGTCATAAAAAGAAAGGCAGGAAAAACCAATGGAACCCCCGAAGTGCGGGCAGCTCACTCTACGGGGGGAGGAGGGGGGGGGAAAGGTGTCGTCATAAAGGGCACTGAGGGAAGTTAATGGACAAAAGTGGGGAGGGGCAAGAGGAGTGGGGAGGGGCAAGAGAGTGACTTTTTCAAGGTCGGCACAGACACTGTGTAACTACTTTTGACCTGGGAATGCCTGAGATTGAAGTAAAGAAACATTTTCTAGTTCAGGCATTAATAAAGAACCATTTACAAAAGATAAGTTGAACATCATCACACGACACACAAGTTTGAAGGCCAAGAAAGTCTATGCAGAATAAAATGCAACACATCCAACTCATGGTTCCAACATCGCTGAGCGATGTTGGAATCATGTTACAACTCCAGATTTGGTATTTTCATTAGCACTGGACTTAACAACTTAAACAATGATCATGTAAGCTACATGTGGAGTACAAATTCGCATCCACTTTATAGAGTAACAAGGTGAATCAACAGGTCCCAGAGCCTAACACATGATATAAGATTTGACCACACTAACACACATAAGGAATGTATAAAAGAAGATAAAGCTGCTCCAATACGTGATCTCTGGATTATAATGAATGCTCATTTACCATCAATGTATAAACTGATAATGAGCAGCTTTATCCTTATCGAGGCCTTGCAAGATTTACGCAGTATAAACCATTAAAACAATCCAAATATGGTATAAAAATTTGGTGGATTTGTGATGCTGAAAATGCATAACATTTGCAAGGCAATATTGACAAGGCAAAACAAAGCTAATTTTCGAGAAATAAATCAAGGAGAAAGGGTGTTTGGAGAACTTGCAGTTCCATAATGTGCAACTGGCAGAAATATATACATGGATAATTTTTATACTATCCTACCACTTTTTAGGCTCTTGCTTTTGTGGAAGCTAACAATTGCTGATACTTGGCAGAAAAATAAGCTGTATATTCCAAAAGTAATGCCACCACACCAGTCAAGAGAGATATATTCTACTGTATTTGGAATTCATGAAAACATAACGCTCTGCTCATATGAGCCAAAGAAAAACAAAGCAGCAATTCTCCTATCAACACTTCATGAAAATATTGCCGTTTATGATGCTCATGGTGTTAAAAGGAAGCCACATACAATAATTCCGCAGCCACACACTCTAATGGTGGCTTGCACAGTACTAAACATATTAAATTACCAACATATTATAATAACAAATAATAATAAACATAAAGATGGTATTGATACTAGGGACCATATGATTACCAGGTACATGACACAACATCCCTCATTGGGACAGCTGCTAGTCATTAATTAAAATTAGCAATTTTCCACAAAAATATAAAAAATATATATATATATATATATATATATATATATATATATATATCGATGATGCGGAAGTACTCACGAGAGCAATATAACTTTTGGACGGCACAATAGAACACAGAATAAAACAGATAACACGTAAAAGGACACTCACACTGTAGATGATTTAAGCTTTCGGCCTACTCCGAGGCCTTCTTCAGGTCAGACTGCTTACTTGCATATATATATATATATATATATATATATATATATATATATATATATATATATATATATATATATATATATATATATATACACTCTTTTGGAAAACCCACAAACGTGTAATGTAAATTCACTGATAGTCATAACAAACACAGAAACCAAAACACAAAAGAGGAAAAACTCACTGGTTCTCGAATTTTCGGTGGTCCAACCACCTTTCTCAAGAGGAATTAGGAACAGAACAGTTCTGTTCCTAATTCCTCTTGAGAAAGGTGGTTGGACCACCGAAAATTCGAGAACCAGTGAGTTTTTCCTCTTTTGTGTTTTGGTTTCTGTGTTTGTTATGACTATCAGTGAATTTATATATATATATACGGGACTTCGTATTTGAATATATATATATAATCATTCACATTGAAATAGAGATAAGGAAAATGGTAAAGGAACATATATAAAGGACGAACACAAGAGAGGTGGGGATGGCGGATGTGAGCAGATCACGAATGCAAAAATATTTTCCTCAACTGGGACTTGAACACCGGATCTCTCCACTTGCCGGGCGGCATCCTCCCGGCAAGTGGAGAGATGTGCTGTGCGACCCACATTCTTTATATATATATATATATATATATATATAAATTTTAATTAATCATGTTATTCCACCATATCATGCCTGAAACGTCTCTTTTGAGCTGCTAGTCATGTTTTACAATATGCTCGAAATCAGCTGCCTGGGTTCATACATTATTTATCATGAAAATAATAAAATATTGCCAAGATGAACCAACCAGCCATGTAAATGTATGCAGCAAGTGAGCAAAGAGCTCTAAGACCAGCCATTGGGAACTGATTTAAAAAACGTGCAAGTGGAGTGCCATTACAGCACTTAACTTGCAATAGAAAGTGTAATCAGGGGAGAGATCATTTCTCCAGCTGGTTAAAGTCATCCAAATCCGTTACATTTGTTCAAACCAGACAATCAGAAAAAATGGAAAACGAAGAAGAATTGCACCTAAAGTGCACATCCTGTTTGAGACAAAGTGCATCCGGTCTGATGACATTTGAGAAATTTACACAATGTGAATTTCTTAAATGTCAGCAGTGTATTCATGGAGTAATGTTCATTAATAAAAAATTATCATGTGCCTCATTGTTCAGTATCACCCTCAATTATTTTAACCATTAATTAATCAATAACAGTAATTATGATAGAAAAATTCCATTCTTTAGATAGGTACTTGTTTCTTTGGGGGAGCCTGGTTGTGTCTGGGATGTTACAATCTTTCTAAGCTTCTAATATTGAGAAAAACATTAAAAATGTGTTCTTAACATTTTCTGTTTCAAAAAGTGTTGAATAGGAGGTTTATTTAGGAGGTTCAAGGTGGAGCTTTAATTTTTCAATCAGTTTTTATCACAAAACTACCATTTTGGGTATGAACACAAGGGTTAAGATGTATGTTAGGTAAGTATACATCCTAACATGAATAGCTAAACAATACTGTACCTGATAACATTTGCATGCTCATCTGATTCTCTCAAAAGATCCACTTCCCGATCAGCAAATGTAAAACATTCGGGTAGAATCCTCTTCACAGCTACAGGTCGACTGTCAAATTCACCCCTAAAACAAGTTTTAATAGTTTTAGTTCAACTATTTCCAATGATGCAGCAATTACTATAGGTATTATTATTATTGCAGTATACTTAACACTGGAGAGTTAAAAAGATGCAAAGAAGCTAAATTAGAGACGAAAATTTTAAAAAATTAACTCACTTGTACACAAAAGTGCCTTCACAACCTTTACCTAGGATTTGATTCACATTAAAAGTTATTTTGCCCACTCTGGTATTCCCATTGCCAAGATCTACTGTTCTTGCTAAACTAGCATTATTGAAAGATGACGATGATTCAATTGATGAAGTAGAGGATGTAGAAGCATCACGATCACTATAAAGGTGACTACTTTGTCTGCTTGAGTCACTTTTTGAGCTATTTCTGAGCATCCCTGAACTTGCAGCATTGGAGATACGCTTCAATTCTGCCAAATGACATTGCAGGACCCACAGTATTACAGCAATGCCAACTATTAAAGTTGCGATGGCTACAAGCATGGAATGTCTCTCTAAGAACACCAGCGATTTCCATAAAATCTTTGCTACAGTCTGGAAGAATATTACATGCACAGATGACGGGTCACCCTCCTGTTTGCCAGGTTTCTCAGCTGGCAGTTGATATTGCGAGGAAAAGCCATCAACATTTGTTTGCACAGCAACTGACACTTGCTGCTTGCCAGTTACATGGGCAAATATGGCATCCAGGGCAGCTCTTCCTGACTGCCCAATAACCCTCAATTCAGTGTCGGCATACTCTGGTATGTTATAATATCCTACACATGGAATGTAACAGCATGATTACAAGCATATTTCAACATGAAAATTTTCAATAATGAAATCCATCACCATTGACTCACCTAATAAAATGTAAGACTTATGAAATTCACCATTGTTTTCTCTAACTTTATGGTAAGGGTGGTGCTTCCAAAGGAATGAATTGCTTGGATGATTATCAGGTCCCTCAAGAAGAAGTGGAGTAAGGATAACTCTCTGCTCTGTAGGCACTACCGAAAGGTTTACCAAGGACTGTGTAGCATACAATCCATGAATATGGCGTCCAACATAGAGTGCAGGACTGAAATAAGTAAAAATGAAAGCTATTCAAAAGAGAGGAATAATTTCATTATAAAACAACTGACTTCCAACTGGTTTATTACAGTAAAACATCCACATCTACACGTGCTTTCTGAGACTTTCAGTTAACTCTGTATATGAGGCTGTTTCTATGCATTCTTCCTTTTCATTCATGTACATGCTTGCATGCATATCATCTTGAAAAGGCTATTTCCACCCCCTATTTAAGGTCTTCTTAAAACTTACCACTTATTTTGGGGGAGCACTAAGAATTACAATGAAACAGAATTAAATAAAAGACATTATTAAACCTAAAGTTGTAAACTAGCTTGCTTATTGATGTGCCATAGCATACTGGGGAATCTCATGCCACTGCCACATGCGGTAGAGAAATTTCCCTTTGCTTTTTTCTCCAGCCAGACTGTCCTTCACATAAGGGGAAGGCAGGTTAGGATGGAGAGTGGGACTACCTGGGGAAGGCTGAGTTTACTTTGCTTTCCATAGTTTGAATATCACATGACATCATAATATGGGATACTTCTAATGATACTGATTATCTCGCATAGTTTAAAACTCATCTCAAAGTCACAACTGTGCATAACATGAGCTCTTGTCTCCTTATTCCCCTGCTTAGCCCATGGCATGATGCCATTCCATGAAGAATTCTTCTTTGAAAAGCCTTATGAAGAGCAACATTATGAAATCAGTTTGATGAATCGCACATTAACCCCATCTTCCTTTCCAATTATCATCACTTTTGGGGCATGACAATTCTAATTGTGTTTCTTTTTCTGCATTTTTACTAAGCTTTTCCTCCTGGTGAGAAAATTAATTTTTGAGTTTTGCAAAATAATAATCAAGGAAGTGCCACATTTCAGATCTTGTTGATTTCTGTGAAATAAATAATGTTGGCAAATGATGGATAAATGTTAATAACACAAGATAGGACTCTGAAACAAAGGAATTAACTAATAACACTTAGCTATTGTTTTCTACATGGTAGAAAACTGACACCAGTATCAAATATATAGAAATCAATGATACACAAACCTATTGTCTAAGATAGGCCAAATGCAGAAGAGAGATGATGATTGAATTAGTTTGATTTGGTATTGATGAAGGTTTCATTAATGCTCAAACTGTTGAAAATTATTTGCATTGGATGAGGGGATGAGAGTTTTGAGTGTATTTCTGCCTTCATGGCATCACAGGAAACAAGAGAACTTGGTCCAATTGACCTGCAATCTCTTGACAGATGTGGCTGGTATGGCATAGGATATTATAAAAGAATTGTGTTTCGGTGACATAGATTGAAAGCAAAACCCACCCTCAACCGACTTCTTCAATTCTGCAGGAAATGGGGCAGAAACTTCTTCACTGGTAGACGTAGCCCCTCCAGTGACATTTATATTTTTCAAATTATGTCTGTTTAAATTTGTACTACTGCCGATGGCTTAAACAGCTTGGTTGATTTATTTTCAGTGAATTTTTTCGTAGCCTTCATAGAGACCCAATACTCTTGATGTAACACTAACGTAAACTGCCATATGCTGTTTGTTTCATATATTTAACACTATTTCTAAGCTAACTTACACTTTTTCACACAATGCACATTAAAACTTTCATAGTTCTCCAATCTTGCCAGAAGTATAACAGACTTCAGTAAACTATATTTTTGGATCAAGTTAACAACACACACATTTGAATTACTCCACAAATTTACAAACTTGCATGGATCATCTCTGGCTTTAAAGAACTGCTCTCAATGACTTAGTTTTTGAAGTCATAATACAGAAGGATAAAAGTTAATTTTGCAATTCAACCTAAAACAACATGGCAATGAATGCGGTTAGTAAATACACCAAAGGCTAAATGGATGCACACTTGTTTGGTTATGGTGACTGCTAAGGTCAAAGTGGGATGAATCATGTTCTGAGTTTTAGAAGGCAAGGTCTCATCACTCAGAATGGTGCAGATACTAGACTTGATGATTTTTCTCTGATGTATTGATGATGAATTTCTGGACATTTCCACTCCATATTTCAGAGTTGAATGCAATAAGGAAACTCAAACTATGGATGGATATATTGGGGTGATGGATATAGACATTCTACTGTACTCTCATCAATAGAAATTCATGAGCAATTATCAAGTAGACAATAAAAAACAAGAAATAGCAACTTACTAAAACTTGAATTCAGATGGGAGAAGTCCTTGTTCCGTTGGAGGCCATTTGTGCAAAAGCAATTGATCCAAAGTGTTGTCAGAGACTGAAGTGACTGGAACGGAAACTACTGTTCCCTTGTTACCCACTGATGCCATGCCAACTTGTTCAGATGGGATATAAATACCAACGATTGGAGATTTAAAATCCACTTCCCATAATCTCACACCAGTTTCTTGATTAAATGTCACTAATCTCCCCGAGGAGCTTGCAGCAAAGTGAAGAAAACCTGTGAACAAACATGTAAAACTGATATACCAAATTTCGACACAGAAATTATTATCAGGTAATCTACCGGTTAAGGTAGGTTTTTGGGTGGACACAACCATTATACAAACATTTTCTACAAAAACAACAAACAAAATCCTTGGGTGCATGCTTTCCTTGCTACCTTGTCCATTCCTACCGATGCTACAATAAGCTCCTCTTCAATGCCATATACTTCCTTCCTCCCAAAAGGCCTCCCCTATTCCACCTTCCTCGTTGGCCTAAAATTGCCTCCTCTTTTTATAAAAGTAATTTTCAATGTCCCATCACCAATCAAAATGCTTTGTATGCATCTTTCCTACTTCCTTTGGATTTCTCCCAACAATCCCCTCTCTTCCCACGTCATGCCTAGAACCTCCTCTTTTGTTTCCAATTGTTTGTTCTGTCCATTTCTCTTCTTTCATCCTTCTCCACAGCCACATTTCACTAGCGTCCAACCTACACTGTCTAGCCTGTCACCTTTCTTCAATGAACTTACAGTGATCTGCATTTTCGAGCCATACAAAACCGCGTTCCATGTCAAAGTTTAAAAGAACTTTCTTTCAAGAAAGAAGTTTCTAAACATCCTTACTCATTGTCCCTGTCATCAATTCTCTCCTCCAAGAAAATGATTCTTCGCATAACTCAATTTGTCTTGTGATTTCCCTTCCACTTTCAAAATTTTGGTCCAGAACACCTCTGAGATAGGTAAGTATTTCTTAGTTAACAAACTCTTATTTTGATATTAAAATTAGCTTTCCTCTTTCTCAAAAACCTCATAACCTTTGTTTTGTTTTCATTGGTTCTCATTTCATGCTTATGCATCTGATTTTCAGTTGTGCCCTTGGCTGATTAGCTAACTAAACCATAATCATCCTCAAACCTAGCTGATTTTATGAATTCATAACCCATTTTCATCCCTACCTCTGGTTCTTCCCATGCCTCTTTAATTATTTCCTTCTTCACATATACGTTGAACAGCACCAGTGATAATGGGCAACTCCGCCTTACTCATCTTCCTAACACTGTTCATCCGGACTCTCCAGCCACCAATCGAATTTGAGCAGTCTGAGACATGTACAGGTTGTGGATTAGCCTCCTGTCCCTTCAATCTATTCCTATTTTCTATGATGAATTCATTGATTCTACCAAATTCACTCTATCTAATGCTTTTTCAAAATCTACAAAACAGACAAATACATCCTAATTGTAGTATGTGTTCCTCTCTACTAAAAACCAATCAAGTGATCAACCCGAAGGTCGGTTTGGTAGGTGATGGTTGAGTTCACCCAGTACAAGCCCTATACGGCATGTGAAATACACACTTCAGGATATGTGGGCCAGTTCCTTTCCCTGGGCCACTTATGGTTTCCCAGGAAGATCTGGTACCCGAAAAATCACAAAGCTTGGGTGGAGCTGAGGTTGCTCAGAGTGGCTTGCTGGAGCATCGAAACCGGGTCCTCCGGGTTCACTGGCAAATACCACTACTACTACTAACACAATCACTTCAAATGATAATTCAATTGTGGTACGTGGTTAAAAAGAAATAATAACAAACACATGAATGTCCTATGAATGTTAATACTCATGACATCAGCTTAACACATATTTACAGCAATAATTGCCAATTTAGAAAGTTGTGGGGGTTCCATTATTATTATCAAAATAGCATGAGTAGAAATTTATTAAATAAAATTGGCAATTTTCCACAAAAAATAAAAAATTTAGTAATACGACTGGTTTCGATGCAACTACATCATCATCTGGTAACAGTCATATTCTCGTTGTCTGCTATATATGCTGGAAGGCAAGTAAGGGGAGGGTAGTGGAAAAAGGGGGGAAAAATAGAGGGAAGGGAGAAGGAAAGTGGGCAACGTGGGTGTCAATGGGGGTGGAGAAAGGTTTCGGGTGAGGAGAAAGGGTGAAAAATTAACCCCGTCGGAACCATATAGACAGTGACCTCAACCTTTACTTCTCTTCGCACACTTCTTTGTGCATGGATATCTTCGCGGCCGGGGGAGGGGGAACCCCGGTCCTCCTTTCTCCATGGTCCTAGGAGCTTGGCGCTGCACTGAGTGTCCACCCTCAATGAGACAATCCTTCCAGCCAGCTGTGAGGTCTCCCGGACGGGGTTAATTTTTCACCCTTTCTCCTCACCCGAAACCTTTCTCCACCCCCATTGACATCCACGTTGCCCACTTTCCTTCTCCCTTCCCTCTCTTTTCCCCCCTTTTTCCACTACCCTCCCCTTATTTGCCTTCCAGCATATATAGCAGACAACGAGAATATGACTGTTACCAGATGATGATGTAGTTGCATCGAAACCGGTCGTATTAATAAATTTTTCATTTTTTGTGGAAAATTGCCAATTTTATTTAATCATGTTATTCCACCATATCACGCCTGAAACGTCTCTTTTTATGAGTAGAAATATTATGTGTGATTAGAAATGAGAAAATTGCAGTTATCTCAGCCATAGGCAATCAGCAACAGAAATCCTAAAAGGAATATGTAGACATAGCAGCAGTATAGGAGTATCTCCTCTGGCGACAACACTTTTTACTCTTTATGGACAAATTTTTATTCTGATTACAAAAAGAGCACCTGTTTAAATTTTCACTGCCGTTTCCACTGATGTTCCATCCAAAACTGCATGTCGACGGCAAAATGAATGTATTTGCTGTCTTTTCTCCCTATGTTAAGTATTTTTATTCTGAAAGCCATAACACTGAAGAAGTATTCCTCTCTTACAATTATTGTATTTGACAAGGAGTTTCATTTTGAGGTGGGAGGTTGATTAAATTTTGCATCGGACTTCAAAAAATTAATTGAAACTAATGCATACATGCAGTGGACTAGTTTAAACTCAATTACATAGGTAAGTAGTTAATGGTATTCATTATACTGCTATATGATGCAGTTAATTATTCTGCCGAAGTTAGTAAAATATGGAATTTATATGCAGATGGAAAATTCTGAAAAGTTATTGAGGATTTGTTTTTATGAAGTGGGAAGTGGTGAAAGTAAGAAAGTATTGTTGAAAGTATTCCTGCTCGCAAAGAATTACTATTCTGTGATGGATTATCTGACTGATTCCACAACCTAGTGCTTCTTTTTAATTAATTTGTTTACTTTTGATAAACATATTGGGTAATTGTGAATTTGTATTTACTTATGCATCTATATGTCATCATTATTTATGTCTATATGTGACAGTAATCTACCAATATGTATGAATCTCCTCCCCTTTCTTTTTTTTCTTCTTCTTTATTCTCTGACGTGTCTTATATCTTCTTGTAGATCCTTAGACAAATAAATTATTATTATTATTAGTGGTTGTGTAGAATAAAAAATCTGGTGAAAATTGCAAAATTAGTCTTCATTCATTCTCTATGCTGACAATAGTCCACTACAGATCATCCTGGGAATTCACAGGTGAGACAGGGGAAGAAACTGACCCCCTTTTTCCCTAATTAGTTAATTTCACATGCCTCTGAGCTGGGTATTACCTGTATTGAGATCTATCCTCACTTTCAAATCCAACCTACATGTTCATTACCACGATTTGGGATACATTTGTGCTTTGCACCAAATTAAAATATTCAAATTTCCACTTTTCATGCATGAGGTTACACGATAATACCTTTTTTACTAGATAAAAAAGATAATGATAATATTTTCTGTTTAATAATCAAATTGAAAATTAAAATACTGTAACTTTCTTTTTCATGTCAATGATTAGAATGGTATTAAATATCTTAAAAAAAACTTCCAAAACTTACCGTAAGTTTTCAAGGCTTCCTCGTTCATTTTATCAACTGAATAATCAACAAAGGTCACATTCCACTTTCTTTGCTTCTGTTTTGCATTGAACATCATGATACTGTATTCTGGAATGAAACGGACAATTAGCTTTATTAAAACAGTACAATTAATGAATAAATGACAGATGGAAAAATAAAGGCCAGAAATAATTAATTAAAAATAGATGATAGGCCATATTGGAATCTGAGGCCTCTGCAGTATTTATCCGCAATGGTAAAGGCTTTTGGGAATTCCTCTGAGTCAGGGTGCTTCTTGGTCTGATGAATCATCACTTCAGGTCAGAAGTGGTAATTCATCGGTTTTAGCAGTCTTATTCAGGGAACTTGAAGCCCTCGGTTGGTTTTGATTTTTCAAGCTGGGCATCTGTTTGTCAATCCTGAGTACCCTCTTCCAGTTATTGACTAGGATTAACAACCAAACACCTGTCTCGACCAATCAGAGGCAACCTAGGGCTCCCATTCCCCTAAATAAGATGACCAAAATCAATGCATCGTCACTTCTGACCTTTCTCTGAATAAATTAGGTTCAGGAACCTACTTTCCCACACTAAAGACGAATTTCCAAATGGAGAAAAAGGAGAGTTAATGCCAAGGATAAGCTGCAGTGTGAACGTGCTGCATTGTATGTGGTCCAAAGAGACCAAAAATTTCAACCTTGAGTGAGGAAGCACCAAGCCCACTCCCTAACACTTGCGTTCAGGATAAGACAAACACCTCTCCCTTGACCTCCAAGTAAGTACGTAAAGGGCCCTGTTATTATAGTCAATATATGGCTAATCTCCCCCATTTCCCATGTGCAGACTGGGTTTCATGCTAAAGGAGCCAAACATAATGTTTCTTACCTGTTCGACCAATAAACAGAGAATCTTCATTGCTTGGCAGGCACATTTTATCCTCAGATCCAAACCCCATGCTATTTAATTTTATGCCAGATACTGGGTCAATGGAGAACCATGTATCAATTTTTTTCCCTAGAAACAATTATGGAAACAGCATAAGTAACAATATGTATTTTTTAGAAAGGCATGCAATAAAACTAGGGTTGTAAAGTTTGATGCAAATTATATCATATAGCTTTTGATAAGGGCTTAAACTTCACTGATGAGAATTTCATAGAGCTCACAAAGAAACGATTATATTAATATTATAATTATTATTAATAATATATTAAATAAATAATAATATAAAATAAATTAATATATTAAAATGATATATTAAAATACAAATCCAGTCACTGCTATACTTAAATGAACGTGATAGTACCTGTATATAGCATTCCATCACTACCACGACAAGGGGAATTAGCAACAAGTTGGGGCAACGTATATGGTAATTTTTTCAGTCCATCAACATCAGCACCACTTACAACGTACAAAGATCCATCCTTGGGATCGGGAATAAACTGCGGTCTATAAGTAAAATCATGTACAATTTACGCATATATTATGTTTTGATGTTTGGAGAATCAATACATTCCGGTGCCTAAAAATAATAAACTTACATGAATTCATTTTCATAATCAATGGGAGCTTTGACAGCTGGCTCTGCAATACAAGTAACAAGTGAGTTTACGTTAAGCACGGAAATAAGAGAAATTTCATTAAAGACAGTACAATTTTTACCGTCGTGAAGGCTCCACCGTATATGACCAGTCCTTTGATTAACACCGTATAAAAATCCGTCAAGGGCTGCGATTAGTAATAGGGGATCATCATGACTTCTCATTAAATCTGTCACAGAACCCTAAAAGAAATCCATGAGTTAATAATGAATTATTAGGTGTACTTACGCAATAGGTTCAAAGTTTGACACATTCAATTTACCTTCACTCTCTCTAAGCCATCAGAAACGTCACCCCGCACAAACACAATTATTAATATTACTAAAAATATCATACGATTGTGTTCCATTTTTAAGTTAACGTAACGATGTAATTGTACAAAACTGTATGGAGTTTTACGCAAGAAAGTTTTTCCATCAGGAAAAGCCGTAGAGGTACTTGCATCTCGCGATGAAAATACAAAACGCGGTAATATGTCACATTTGTACAATTTGTCACAATATTAATCCTTTCGAAAGTATAGAAATCGATCTGGCCACATCAAACATCACAAATTATCTTCAATATTCAACGAAAACGGACACAAACACAACGCTGACGCAAGTACAAATCCACGAGCATAAAAAATATTCGTGAGCAAAATATTGCGCGGGGGGATCCTCTTTTCTTTTTGACCAGGTTGATGACAGAATGAAAGCGAAAACAGCGTCACTGCATCATATTGGAACATAAACCCGGGATATTTAAAGTAAATTTCCCATGGCACTATTATAAGACGCGGCCTGTTATTTACAAAGTTTTCGTTCACCGACATAGGAAATTTTAAAATCACATAAGGAGACATGCAATTTATTATTTCAGTATAACATATTGGTTTGCAATTAAAAGAGGCTCAAAAAATAAGTCATGAAACCCGCCCGGGTCCATTTCCAATATAGCTGCTTGTTTACCTAGCTAAAACTTTAGAAAAGAAACTTACAATTCATTTTCTAGAGGCTGTAGTGCAATTTTTTCAATGTGTACATAATGGTGAGGCACTCAATAATTACTGAAATCCCTCGATTGTTAGAATAACTCTTACTTGATCATCTACAAACTTACGTCTTATTCCCATCTCACTCTGGATAGAAGGTCTCACACCTTTTGGAGGGGTGTTTGCTACCTGGACGCCTCTGGTAGCACGTGCGCCCCTTTGCAGCCTTTACCTTGTAATCAGGTTTCTCAGAAGCAGAATTACCAAAGTTTAAACAACACCCATGCCCGAGGTATGTCTCGATTTCGCGACAATCGAGTTGCTAGAGAAACGCATTACCCATCTGAATAATCCGGCTGGGTCTTTAATAGAGAGACCTCGGTCGTGAAATTTTAGAGGCCTAAGAACAATTTGAAGATGGGAGTTTCCTTGGCCCAAAACGCAGTGGCCCACTTAAAAGACTATCCCCTACGAAGGCAAGAAATCATCTCTCTTTAGGATGGAGATGGATTTATTTCTCATTGGCTTCCTATGGCAAACAATAAAAGCAAAAATGCGTGGCCAAACATTCCAGGTGCTCTCCCTCCCCTTCCCCCCTCATCCCCTATGGTCCCTTTGGTCATCTCGGCCCCTTTCTCATGGTTCTCATACCACCGAGGCAACATTTCATTCGATTTCCATTTCTCTTCATTTTACGCGAAAGTAAAGCCTTGTTCCCCGCAACCATGACCATCTCAATACTCAATATCGAGATGGTCATACGTGGTCCCATGGTGTAGGTACGAGCGGTACAGCCAAAGGAATAGAAAAAAAGGCTTGAACTACTCCAGGACATTTTCTATCATAACGTGATACTAAAATGAATCTTTGAATGTCACGAAAGATCACAAATAGATTAATTGGGGATCTTTCGTGACCGTCAGCAATGTTTCTTTTCCACAAAATATCGCCTGAATCTGCAGAATTTGTACAAAAAGAAATATTGTAACATCTTGGCGTTTTTAATAAAAAAAATATTGATGTTCAATGAAATAGCCGTTCCGTTTTAATAACTTTCCCCACATTAAAAATTTCTACAGAAGAATATGAAGCCAATTTAAGAAACATGCTGAAATGCCCTGAGACCGAATTTTCATGCGCAGAAAATTTCGGAATGAAAACTATTTTTGCTAATGTGTGACCACGGTGACTAAAACACGTCACAAATCGTCCGGTCGAGCGAGCGAGAGGTGTCTTCTTTGCGTTTGATTAATTTCCACATTAAAATGTAGCGACGATTACGGGCAACCCATATTCCCGTACCTACGTATTTTTGCCGTCCCTATTCTTCCTCCAATAACATTGCTTCGTCCTTGGCATTGTCTGGTTCGTACACAGGCTTCAAATAACTCTCCCCTCCCTCCAGTTAATCCTCGTACATTCCACCAAACTTTCATGAAATTCGGCCTTTCGACATTTGAGTCCATGGCGAGCCAGACTGAGAGCACCGTTGGGCACGCACGCTAAAGGCATCGTGATTGCATCCTTCCTTTCTTCGTCTAGATAATCGTTTTCACTGCCATGTATTCTTCAATTGATGATTCTTATAACTAATTACCATTGCTGCACGTGAAATTAAACTTATACCGCATAACTCACATACCGCTTCACCAATTTACGGTGTGGATTCAAATTGATTAAATTGAGTCTTCTGACCATATTCCTACCTCATCAAGACCATTAGCACGTTATAATAATACATATTAGCATATAATCATAACCGTGGAAAATATAATCGTGTCCGGGATTTATGTTTTACAAAGCCATACCCCAACTTGAGAAAAAATATGAACTCTTCCGCATGCATTCACGTTAAAATAAATCGAATTACATTGTTTGAGTGTTGAATATCAATTGTTAAACTGGAATATTCGAAACTTAACGCTGTTCCTAAGAGCAGCTACTATATCTTAACAATCAGCTAATAGGTTGAACTGAAACAAAATTGATGCATAAATTACCATATTCCTATGACTACAAAGTGTTGCAAGCACGCTGGCTTATTGATTAAAACACATCATACGAGGTGACAATCACCCTTAAGCCTCGTATCTTGACGATAAGTGCACCGCGCACTCGGTCAATGCCCACATCAAGTTCCATAAATGAAGTTTACTCTGCGGCGAAAGAAAGTTGCGTGTTTGTGTTAGGGAGCTGGAGTTGCTTGCACAAGCGGAAGAGGAGGGAGTGTGTGTGTGACAGTAATGTTTGGGAAGAGATTGGAGCGATAGTTGGGTTTCCCTGGGATACGCGATGGGAGAGGGGTCGGGGAGACGAGTCTAGAGGGCACTGCTGAGTAGGATGATTTTAAGGATAGGATGCCTCGGGGGGGGGAGGAGGAAGGGAGGGTTGGGTTGGGGGACAGGGGCCTGCATACAATTAGGGCAGCGGAGAGGGGAGGCTTGTTTTCGGCAGAGTTCGAGCGGAAGAGGGTCCGGCGTCCACGGCAAGGTCTCCCGGCGTGGGAGTGACCCGAGCAGGGCGTTGTTGATGCTCCATAAAGATGACGATTTTAATGACAGAGCGGCCCGCTGCAGGGATATCGCCAGAAGAGGGCATTAACGAGTCGCTTGGCTTGGCGAAGGCAAACAGATTGCGCCGAGAATGTCTTGGGAGTCCGAGACTCTCGGAGAGGAGGGGGTGGGAGTGAGAAGGGGGGCGGGGCGAGGGAAGGGAACTTCTCTGTGAGGCGAAACGGAGCGACAGTGGCACTGTCAAGACCACAATGCAAGGGTAGCATCGCGGTGGTCACCGGTTCCCTGTCCCACTGTACGAGAGGTATTTGAATGATGACCACGACGAAATCGAAGTGGATTCCTTTCGGCGATTACTTTGGACACAAAATTCTTTCCCCCCGTCCCCTAGCGCGGTTGGACAACGTTATTCTGATACCTTATCGCTCGTAGGAAAAATTACATCTTAAATGTATATGTTCGACACTTAATATCTCTAATTTTATTGACATGATATCTCTTACCATAATACGATGGGGGTAATAATACATTTTCAAAATCACTGCTGAAGAGACGACCTTCCAATTTATGCAAGAGCTTCAATCTGTAATTTAACCTTCGCTCCGTGAGTGATTCCCAGCCTAGCTGCTCTAATATTTTGGATACGCTACTAAGTTTATCATGACAACTTTTTACAAACCTAACTCCTCTATACTGCACGCCATACAATTCGACAATTAATCCAACTTCATATGAATCCCATATACTACCAGCATATTCTGAATGACGCCTAACCAGCGAAAAATGATAATTCTCTTTGACCTTTTCATCACATTTACCAAATACTCTTCTAATAATCCTAATTTTTTGTTAACTTGTTCACTTATTCCCTGTATGTTTTCTACCCTTGAGAGATCGTGAGTGAAGGTAACGCCTAGGATTCTTGATTCTTCACATACCATTTCCGTGTTCCCGATGCAGTAGGCGTTCGGGAGGGAATTGCTCTTTTTCCCAAAATTCATCACTACGCACTTTTCAAAGTTTAAATCAAGCATTGCATGTGTCGCACCAACGTTGTATAGCTTTAAGATCATCTGCTAAAAACATCTGCTATCTTCAGGACTACGTATATCTCTATAAACCACTGCATCGTCGACAAATAAACCTTTCTTACTATAAACTACGCAGTTACGTAATCTCGTGGCAATAGGGGTGTTTATGGAGTTATTCATGTACCCATATCATTTCCGTTTCTTCGCTCTCTGCAAAATATGCTTGCTATTGGTTTTTATGCTGCATGGAGCCTTTTTATTATCAGCTCTTAATAACCCGACTTTCACTACTCCGACGACACCCTTCAGATACCTAAAATGTGCGCTCAGGCATTACAGACTGTCGTGTAAGTTTTCCCCGAATTGTAGGGAGTGCTCGCGGACTTTATTGTAACGGGAACGAAAGGAAAATGAGTGCTGCTAGATGATGATGATGTTAGATTTCAGTTTATTCCTTTTTCTGATCTTCCTCTCAGCTCTCGTTCAGCAAGAGAAAAGAAAAACTAATATGTCTATCGAAAAGTTTTATTATCCTTGTCACTTTGCGCACGTTTGGTTTCACCTAGAATGTGCTGGTTTGATTTCAATTTGATTAAGTATGGCGAAGGTGAGAAAAATAAATAATCACGAAGAAAGATATTAACATAAGCCCAGAAGTGAGATTGAATCGGTGGAGTAACTAATACGGGAATAACTCAATGAATCAAGGTTAAAGGTTTAATTAAAATTCAGGGAACCATGATGGTTCCCTGAATTTGGCACAGATGGTTCTTACTAAGGTGTAATGAACTAAACCTTTTAGTGCATGGTCCGTAAATTGGATATTAAACACACTGCAAAGTGAACAGATTCAAAATGCCATTTTTCCTGCTTATGATACGAAACTTAAAATAGTTATTACGGAATTCGTCCTCGGGATTAGGTAATACGAGTGTGTAGCCATTCTTTTGGTATGACTATAGTTGAATTGCGAGCATTAAAAGAAGTCCGCCCGTACGAATAGAGCATTTATTAAAACCTGATATTTGCAATGCGTTCATAGCCGTTTTGTTAATGAAAGAGTTTTTAACTTCAACTAAGACAGTCCCCAATTCTATTTACTCTGTCTTTTCTGTAAACAGTAAAGGATTTTGGGAAATTTTCACTGTCGGCAATATCAATCGGGATAACCCACCCTTCCAGTTCCAATAATTATATCTGCTCCTGTGCTTTGAATAAAGTGATGACATTCAGCGACTTTATTTTTTAAACTTAGCCGGTTAATCATTTATACAGAAAATGTTTCCTTGACATTGCGGCTGCTTTAATATTTACGGTTGCCTGAGATATTTTTCTTTCTATAGTCTAAATCCTTATAAAATTATCCGTCCGATGCTATCTGATTCATATTAAGTGACATATTGTATGAATATCTAGAACTGACCCTCACTACATTTATATCTACATGCAAAATAACGACTTTTCACTGTTTCATTTGAAAAAACATGCCATTGAGAGCAATTAGTTTTACATGTTTTGTGTTCCTTCAATCAATGTTAGGTCTTAAATGTTTTTTGCATGTATTCTCCCTCAAGTACTTTAAAAAATAGTAATATTAAGTCCGAAAATAATCCAATCGGAATTGAATGAAGTAACGCCTGAGTCCATTTTTTCCAGAGTGTCTCCCTACTTTCATTTCTAATGTTTTTCACTTCAGACAAAACAGTATCTCACCTCTTTCGTAATCTCTCTCACATGCCGATTGTTTTCACGTCTGGCGCTTCCTTCAGCATACGTACGCCTCCCCCCGACTACGCCCATATCTTCTAGGAATATACAAAGCTGATCACAGCTGCAAAGTACTAAGTACTCAGTTGGAAGTCAATAGATGAGGATATGTCTCGCTTGTCCTAACATTAGGGAAATCTGGCTTAAAATCAAGGAAAATGTCAATGCAATTTATAGGTCCTGCAATGTAAAGTGCCGTTAT
Source organism: Hetaerina titia (assembly GCA_037158775.1). Lineage (NCBI taxonomy): Eukaryota > Metazoa > Arthropoda > Insecta > Odonata > Calopterygidae > Hetaerina > Hetaerina titia. Next base: position 16,911,839 of record CM073769.1, read on the forward strand.
GGCATGCGTGAAACATCCCATTAGAGCACGTAAATTCCTCACAGATGAATAAATATGAATTAACAATAACATGTGGGACAATGGACACCATCGTCAAGAGTAAAACGGAATTATGCATCCCGAAGCTCTTCACTCTCTCAATTGGCGAAACCTCTCATTCGTTTCCGCCACTTCATATAGAGGTTTGAGCACTTAATCACGAGAACAATATATGTCAGACAATAGGTACAGTTTTAGCTGTATTTCCGGGGGAATCATTACTAATGTACTCGTATTCTCAAGGAATCCGTTCATTTATCGAAAAGCCGCGAAAAGAGAACAAATATGCTTGGAGCATTCTCTACGAAAGATAATGGAGCCAGCACATTTGGGAGAAGAAGTATATGCATATCAAATTTGCTGGTGACATGATGTTCGCGGAAAGTTTGAAAGATTACGAATAAATGATGAAAAGTGGGGGCAAGTAAATCACAAGAAAGTAGAAAGAATAAAAACTGGCAAGTAAAATGAGATCAAGATCTGTGAAGGAAGACTGAGGTGAGCAAACAAAAAGACACACATATCATATTCATGAGATGAATATCAGGTGGAGTAGAACAAATGTTGCGAATAATCGGAGGGGAAAGGACACTGGTGAACACCTCACAAGTTCGGAGAAGAACGAGTGTTGGGTCATGGCCTGCGAAAAGCATCTCAGCCAAGTTGCACGAAGGGGTTGATGGGGCGGAGAAGGGGGAGGGAGAAGAACGATGATTTGAAAGAGGACAGGGTAGTCTTCCCCAAATTTCGTTTTGCGTCGCGCTCAACGGCTAAAAAAACTTCCTTCAGGCAAGATAGGCATTCAAGCTCTGAAAGAATTTAATATGAAGAGGGACTCCAAATAAAAAGGGAATAAGGCACATGGTTTGTATTAAAAGTATCTGGGACATTTTTGGAAAAATAGATTTATTTCAGGTATTGCCACAATGCCTCTCAAAATTCTTCAAAGCACATCCCTTGAGCGTCGATACACTTTTGCCAGTGCCTTTTCCACGACTCGAAGCCTCCCTGATAGGCTGATTCCGGAAGGTCCTTAAGAGTACGCGTGCGAGCTTCTTTGGCGGCATTTAGGGTCCCATGGTGGTGTCCTTTGAGAGAGGATTTCACTGAGAATAGGAAATAGTCTACAGGTATGGCCAAGTCTGAACTGTAAGGGGGTTGGGGAATCGTCGCGATGCCGTTGCAGAAGGTCTTTGCAACCATACGCTCAACTCTGCTTTTGGTCGTCCGTCAAGATCTTCGGGAAGGGTTCAACGCAGACCTTTCCCATCGGCATATTTTCAGTGATAATGGTGTGCATTGTCATCTTATTAATGCGAATACGATCTGAGATTATGCGGACACTTAACTGAAGGCCTAAATTCAGAACTTCACGCACACGTCTGGAAAAAAAATTGTCACCGATACTGTCTATGCAAAACTTTTAGTTAAAACTGCATTTCTTAATTCACTTTAATAAATACATAATTTGCCGAGAATGGTTATGCTTGCACTCTGTCGGTGATGAGGCGAGCGTCATTTTCTAATTGCTTCCCGAAATATTGGAATAGGCTCCTGGGAAGATGATATGTTGATCGGAAGGGAAGAGTGGGGGGAGGAGGAGCCGTGCATCGGCAAACAACCGATTAATTTGAGCTTCCGAACGAATGAAGTGACATGAGATTCGACCTTTGTCGACGACAGAATTTTCGGAAACATCATTAAGAGGAACGGGTAAGGATTGAGTTTAGTCGCTTCGATTATTCACAACTACTGCTAGAGAGGCAGAATGGTGATTAGGCTGATTCACGCCGAGGGAAAGTCGAGCGCTGTTTTGCATTCACGCGTGGCGCGGCTCGCTCACCATAAATGCTCTGGTGGGAATGCACTGAGGAATATGAAACCCACGGGTCGTGTGGTGATGAGATTATTTTAATATTTCACTCGTGAAAACGCTGCTGCTTGCGTATCTGTCATGATACTCGGGAGCGGAGTTATCAACGTGGTCACGGGTGCGAAGCGACGGGTTCGGGAGTAAGTGATTCAAACGCGAGGGGGCGTGCGCCGTCAGAGATAGTGGCGCCGCCGCCGTCGGTTTGGGGGGGCGGGGCACCGGATGTTGTTGGTGCTGTGGCACGGAGTAACTGGAGGAGCGTGTGAGTGGGTGAATGCCACTTAAAGCAAGGGCAAGTATACTGGGGAGAGGAAGCAATGGACGCTGTGCTTTGAGTGTGCAGAGAGGATGGGCCAGGAGTTAATTTTACATTTATCTAGTAGCTATGAATAGAGAAAGCAGAGTGATGATTAAAGATTGCCTTTCTCGGCCTTGTCTTAAGGTCTCTCCTTTGTTAGGATACGTATCAATAATAAATAATCAGAAAACCTGTTGAGAGGAAAACTCAAGACTCTAAGAGTAATATTTATTTTGGAATGGGAAATTACGTCGGGGCGAGTCATACATATGAAACAGTGCTCCAGACCAATGCAAAATTCACATTCATCACGTGATGGAAAGTAACAAATGAAGAATGTTACTCGATTCCAGTGAGCGACGTATTCGGTCTGTCGTCGGACTGTATTCATTAATATATATTTCCACACACAGTTCGAAGGGGATTTCGATCAATATTTTCCGATACATATTCAATATTGCTTCCATATTATGTGCTGAACATGCACTCAGTTTGTGCACATGACCATGTATTTCAACGGTTTTGTTGGCAAGGATTGAAGTCGTCCATAGTGAAAGAATCAAGATTAATTTTATGTTGTCTAACGTTACTATGGATATAGTTAAATAAGCGGATTTCTTGATATTTATTTCGTAAAACAAGATGTTTTTTTAAATTTATAACCTTAATCATGATTTTTTATTTAAATCCATTCATCTTGGACCGATTATTAAAATGCAGAGCACAGATTCGGGGCGATCTCAGGATAAAGGGAAACATTTGGTGAACGTGATCATGCTCTACGTGCGTCCTCCGTTCCAAAACGAATGGTTTTCTTTCGGGCTCGCCTGTGCAAGTCGAATATACCTGTAATGTTAAGGCGAAGATTCGGGTTCCGCTGACAGCAGAAATATGCTAAATAAATGAAAATATGTGGCGCAAATTTTTCAAGGTTCCTTTATCAGGGCACCTATTACAAATGTTTGAGTGAGAAATTTGCAATACTTGTAAATATTTTATATTAGATCCGTTTGAAAACCTTTTTATAGAAAACTCATTCAGTATGGATTAGTTCCACATTGAATATACGTTTTTAAGCGTCTATTGAATAATTATTCAATTTGTGGAAAAGCGAACAATGTTATTAATGAGCATAAGCATTAATACGCATTAGTATAAATATTAACATTTACTCATTGAACATACCCTTATCTTTATTTGCGTTTGTAGGGCAGTATAGTTCCAACGGTGGGGTAAACGTTCTTTGCTAAAACTTGGTTCTTTATCCGGCATTGTGGGTTTTAATTGCGAATCCTGGTAGCAGGTTGTAAAGAAATCTAAGTGGGTTCTCTTAACTGAATTCATCTTAACACTTTTCTTTGATAAATGATAAAAACGCAAAGCAAACACTCGAATCAATATTGTGTAATGGAATGAATAGAACAATTATTAAATTACACAAATATTTAAATCACAGGACGGAAATATGACCTCAAATTGCAAAGTATTAAATTTTAATGTGTATTTACTCGGGGTTAAATAAGATTACAATAAAATAGCATAGTGTCAGTGTGTTTGTATTAAATTTCATATCATCTCCCAGCATACAACTTTCCTTCTTTTCTAAAACACTAGGTTTTTTTTAGCTAAATAACCTCACCTTTAACTTATTTGTATACTCCTTAAATATCCCTTATTGTACATGTAATCAATCTAAAAGTTTATTTCCCTTAAACATTGCATTAGAACACCCATTGTGCGAAGGTTTTCATTGGGAAATTTATCGGCATAGCATATTGTTACGACTAATATTTTAGCAAATTTTTGTTCCTGGGGAGGCATCATTTTGCAGAGCAGCATTTGCGAGAATATCTAAAGAAAAAATTGAAGCATTGCAGGACTGTTTTCCATTTTACGGATAATACAACGTTTAACAGGAGTTTGATACATATTTGGCATTGTAAAAATTCAGAAAAATAGTAAATATACAGGACGATGTTAGAAGGGTTCACGGTTATAAGGTCACAGAAATACCTTCATCAAAGACACATAAGTATTCGTTAGTTTTTAATCCAGCTTCAAAAAAATATTTTTTGTCCATCGAGTAATAATTACAAATATTATTGATGCTCATTTAACCAATTATTCATAGATTATGCATACCTATATAACGTATCTGCCACGCCACCGCCTTACACAGAATTACAAAATTCCATAATTTTTAAGCAGGATAGAGCGTTTGATTAAACGTGTAGGTATTTTCACGCGGCGAGACCACTATGACTCGGTGAAATTTGTCAGCTTCTAGTTTCATGGTGGTAATTCATAAATTAAAACGCCGAGAATTAGCAAAAGAGAAACGCTGCAAATATAGTTCCTACTCGATTTATTCGAGATTTAAAAAAAATAAATTGTAATATTTCGAGATCTATTTCCACACCAAGTTCAAATAGTTATATGGTATTTTTCAATTATTTAGTAAAAGTTAACATTACACTGAATTATTCATGTTGAAATTAGACACTTTAAAGTTTTTTTTGGAATTTTCGTTTATTTTTGCCATACCTGACATAGTAGTGTAAGAAAATTGTGGCTTTAGTACGTAGATGTATGAGATTGACAGAACTCTTGTAGTGGAATCAACTTCACGCCACGGAGGACAGCATTTACTTCCCCATAACCTGTTCGTCAGACTTCTATTAGTCATAAAGTAGCGAATCTATGATATTGGTGAAACTTTCAGCAGTCAGGAAATTAAATTCAATGCTAACAATAAAATATTAACACTAACTTTTCAATTGCGAAACAAATTCTGACTAAAATTGTTGATGCAATGAGTATTGGCTAATGTACACGTGTATACTGGATACTGCCTGCATGGAGAAATCTTCAAAAAATGAATCGTGGGTTTCAGTCAAGCATTTCAAGTTTTTCTACTGATCATCTGTCTTTTGGTGCTTGCAATCTTCCCACCACATGGTTTATTTATCCATAAAACTCGAAACATAACTCCCTGCAGTAGCGAAACAGTTGTAAATGGTTGGCAGTGATTTCTATGCACCAAAATTGCTCACATACGCATATTAGGAGAGGGAACAGTAGGAGATAAAATTCGGAAATAAATTTTAGTTGTAACTGCTGGTGAAGCAATCCTATAACAAACGATATATTTGCGTAAGTCTAACTCTATCAATTATCAATTTCATAATTTGTATATTAGGTCATCATGAAGTTCCTTATTGATAAATTCTCTTGCGTTCAAAATATCATGTGTTGACATTCGATGTTAAGCCTCTTCGCCCGCCATGGGAAAGCAAATTCGCATCCATAATTAGTACATGGGTGGATACTGTCATTAATCATCGTGGACACATATTTATTCTAGCCGTGTCAGAGATCACGAGTAATGTGAGGACAAACAGTCGCTTCAAAACTTTTCCGCTCAACTGGTGGGTAATTTATTCAATAACAGTCATAAAATCATTATAGCTATAGGCATTACTGAAATCGAAGGATCACTGCATGCAAAATTTAATATCAGTACGGAATCATTTAGCCTGTATAGCCAGTATATCATTTAGCTTATCACTTAGAATCATGATCAATGCCAGGCACTTTCCAACCTTGAGCATTTACATTACAAAACATCACATTGAAACATTTCCGAGGTGTGTGCTCGACGAAAAATAATGAAAATCAACTTAAACTTTTGGAATTAGATTACACCACTATCGCATTATTTGTCGTATTTTTCTTCCCTTAGGAATAAATACCGAATAGAAAAAAACGCTTATGTTTGCAGTTCTGGTAGGAAAGTGTTAGCTGTGAATAACAGAATTTGCATCAGATAAAATGACAGGGTTACCTTTTGAAGATTGGTCACCAATACTGTCTTAATGTGACCGCAAAAAAGTAAATGCAATGCTTTAGTCAAAGTGATTTATGTGATTGCAATACACTTTATCTATGAGACACTTGTCACTTGCGCCATTCATTCAAGACTCCCAAATGAACATCGCATTGCAGGTGTCGTTTTTAAAGGAGATTAAATCGAGGAATTTTTCAATTTAAAAAACATTTAATTACACGTACTATCAGAAATTTGCAGCAATAATTATTAGAGAAGTAACAAATTGGAAATAAAATAAAAAGTTATATTCGAGAAGAGAAAAATAGACATTCCAAAGTTATAGAAAAATTACGGCCCGTGGGTCTAAGCACTTGCAGCGATATTGTACGACTTTTCAAGTTCCCTCAAAGCACACATATGCCCAATCACACCTACCAGCTGACTGAAATGAATTCAGTAATATATCAGTAATATGTGATTTATAACTAACCTCGACTTCGTTTTTTCATTTCACGTACTGCCTCTCCAGCAAGTCTTATAAATTTTATTGGTTAAGGACTCTGTTTTTATCTCGGAAATCGGCGCAGCGTAACCCCTATACCAAAATATTTTTCCTTCGGGAGTTTAATTGACAATTTCTCCACAAGTTTTGGAGCACCGTGATGACATATTTTTGTTTAGTTCCCGTTAAGATTTATGGTAAGCAATTGACAGAAGAACACCACAATGTTCTACCAGAAAGTGGGTTAATAATAACGGAATTTTTAATTTGCATGAAGTGAAATCCTCTTTCCATTGGTGGTGGGATTTCATGCGCAGTCTTCTTGAGCAGATTTATTGTTGTCTTTCAAGAGAGACAGCTATGAAATCAGGACGACGTGACGCTACGCAAATACTCGTAATACGAAGCTTTTTCTCGGAAACTCGTTCCGCAGTTCAGTGCGCAACGTGATGCTCACTTAGGCCGTGGACGTCGGGGGTGCGACATTAATGACTGCATGCCTCCCTCGCTTTAGCCATTTTCTTTCCCAAAGCAAATTATGCGACTGCCATATGCCTGTGTACGTGCGTGCGTGCAGCGTGACCCATTTCAAGATAATCGCCCATCTCACAGACACGGTCATCATAAAAATCCCAGGCCCAATTTATTTTGCCAACAACTACCCCATCATATACTTTCTATTTTATTGGTTTCATGTTTTCTCACCCGCCCGAGACCGCTCCACCCTTGCCTTTCACATGTCCTTGTCCATCGTATAATGAATCCGATACGTGAAAAGTTTTTCTTTCTTGGGTCACATTGTTGGAAATGATGCCGGGCGTTTGAGCGGAAATTGTGGGCCATTTATTCCCGCGGACTCTGCGTTTTTCCACGCTCCCCACGCCCTCAGCTTCAGTCTCGTCGTGAAAACCCTTTCTGGAAGAATCTTGCTGAGGAATATTTATGCCGGAGAGGATAGATTCCAACCCATATCTCCTGGACTCCTGTAGAGAAATAAATTTGCGTAACAAAAAATGTTCAAGCCCTCTTCAAATATTTACACGTAACCTGATGGTTAACGCCCTTATATACTCGTATATGACCACTCTGGTGTGTGCTTATGGTAAAAAAAATTGGAATAAACGGAGTTCAACAAAAATACGTTGAAAAATTAGCTTTTTAATAAGATATATGATTGATTTCACAGTCAACAGTCCGAGTGGGTAATTTTAGTGACGTCAACATGTTGCTAGCCCTCTTTCAGTCCGAGTTGCCAATGTTGTCAAGAAAATATTTTTGTTTGTAAAGTTATTTAAAATTATCGGCCTCTATTTCTCATTACATTTAGATAAACGTAAGGATGTGTAAGTGATGAGGAAATAAACCACTGGATTAGGTAATTAGAAGGATGAAATTGACAGGGAAAGTAGCAGTTTGAGTTAAACTCTATAATATGGAGCAAGAACATCACAAAAAGGTAAAGAAAAAATGTCATGAAACGCTAGTGGGCAATATTACAAGTTATGGAGCAGAATAGTGCGAAATAAGTGAATGGGCGTGAAAGAAAACCTACAGAAATAGAAGTGACAGCTAGGAGCGGAGCTGCGGACTCACAACCATGGATGGATGTCAAATGAAACAAAAATAAGGGAACGAGCGGGCATACATATTGATGCAATGGATTCATGGAAGCAGAGAGCCTCAGTTTGTACGAAAACATTGGAGAAGAATGAAGATAGTCCTCTGAAATGGATAGCACTGGGTCCTTCCTCAAAGGAGGAAGACCAAGATTGAATTGTAAGTAGAAATTATTAGGAAGACAGACTAAGGCACAATACGATATGCAAGACTAGCAACATGGCTAGGTAGAATGTGTGGTAGGATCAATGTGAGGTAGGAATGAAAGTCGGAGGGGAATCCGTAAAATCACTTAGGTTTGCTAATGACCAAGTTTAGCAAGAAATCAAGAGCTCTACGGTCTCTAAGTTAAAATAAGAAGGAGGGAAAAACTGTACGGGCATTGGAGTTTTTCCCCTTTTTTATTTTAAGCTTTATTTTTCAGTCAGCCAAGGGGTTGCAAGCATTGCTGAGTGAATTGGAAATTCAGTGCAATAAATATGGGAATGGGATGAGAATCAGTATTAAAAAAGCAAAGGTTATGCGATTTTCCAGAAAGAAAAAGGCTAAGCTAAACATTAAAAAAGGAGGGGAAAAAATAGAGCAGGTAGATCAATTTACGTATCTCGGAAGTGTTTTGGATCAACACGGTCAAAGTAGTAGGGACGTAAGGAGAAGAATTGCGCTAGGCGAAGAGGCTTTCACAAGGAGGAGGAAGTTGATGACGGGGACGCTGAGTAAGGAGGTTGAGGAAAGACTCATAAAAACTTTGATATGGAGCGTAGCTATGTACGTACGGCGCGGAAACGTGGTCGCTGAAGCAGGAGGATAGACGTAGATTGGAGGCTTTTGAAATGTGGGTGTGGAGAAGAATGGAGAAGGTGAAATGGACCAAAAGGAAAACAAATGAGGAAGTGCTAGGGATGGTGGGCGAGGAGAGGGGTTTGTAGGGAGGCAGGTAAGGAGGAGGGAGGGAGGAGGTTGGTAGGCCTATGATGGCAGGAAAAATGGATGAAAAGCGTATTGATCGGCAGTGTTATGTTGAAGACTGTAATAGAGGGGAGAACGTTAGGCAAACGAGGGAAGGCAGGAGCAGGATGGGGATGTTGGACGGGATGAAGGGAGGAAGGACCTACTTTAACCGGTAGATTACCTTATAATAATAATAATCAATCAAAGCGCGGATGGTTTTCAACGCCAAGATAAAAGAAAGCTATTTTTAAGATGAGTATTTGAAAATTTGATTCTTGAAAACAAATTTCAAATACTCACCTTAAAAATATCTAATATATGTGTATATATATATATATATACACACATATATATTATATATATATACACACACACACATATATATACTATATATATATGTGTGTGTGTATATATATGTATATATATATATACATTCAAACACGAAATCCCGCCATACGGCGAACAAATATTATTTCACACAAAGAAATAGATATAAGGAAAGGGGATAGGAAAACATATAAAAGACGAACACGGGAAAGGTGGGAAAGGCGGATTTGAGCAGATCACAAGCGTAAAAATATATCCTTATCCGGGATTTGAACAATATATATATGATTCTGACCTTCAGAAGGTATGTGGATATAGTTAGTATTATTCACCGATATTTGTGAAAAGCAGATCCATTGTCCTGTTTAGTAAATTCCTTTGATCGGGAATCAATTTCTATCTCCACATGTAGTTCACATTCGCTGGTTGGCGTGAGCGTGTGTGGAATATAGTCGTGCCATTTTCAACAGTATATTTGTGTTTCCCCTAATATGTATACCGCGCTCAGTGACGTAAGGGACCTCCCTCCCCAATCTCCGTTCCTTTAATGAGGTTATTCATTTCGTGAGCACCAGGACCTCGCAGTAAGTTTCCTCAACACGATCCGGCCACCATTTAGGTACACATCGCCGACGCCGCTTTTCATCGACCAATTCATTCGGATGCTGAGCGGAATAGCAAATCGCGAGAGGTATACCTCACGAAGTCCTGGGGCTGGAGGTACGGCTTTCGACGCACCACCGGTTGAATTAACACTTATGTTTTACGAGCGAAAATATTCTTCCCGTTTTCCCGGAGCGCCACGTCCATTTTGCTCAGGAGCTGTGAGTCACATACGTGGGTGAGAATATTTCAGGGAAAAAACAGCAAAACGTAGATAACACAACTATGAAGGTTGACACAGAGGATAGTAATATTTTTTTCATTTGGCACCTAATCATAAAACACATTAATATATAATCTTAAAATTAATATTTTCGCCGCATGCACACGCTGTAGTTAATAAAAATGACGGCCATTTCATCTGCTTTTTGTCAATATCTTGGCAATACTTACATGCTTCACGCGCGTATTATCTCCATATGTACTGCGTCAGGACTGGGACACGCGGGCATTTTATTTTGTTTCTAGTGGAAAATATTGCTTTACGCTCCCTTGAAGGTGATACTGAGTTCTGCGGTAATACAGGGACTGTCCAAAAAGTAGTATTAATTATTTTTACCAGATAGACGGTCGCCACAAGCGGCGGATTCTCGTGTTGAGTTCAAGGGAGGGAAGTCTCAGGAAAGACTGGAGGTCTGTGGTACTTGGCTCCCAGCCTTTGCGAAGTACGGATCGTCCGTTTGCGAAACATCTATAACGTCACTTCGTTAGGCTCCACCATGAACCGGTTATTGGAACAGCGCTACGCCTTCAACTTTTGCGTGAAATTGGGCAAACAGGGAAAGAGACTAATGACATGCTCAAGGCAGTACTGGTGATGACGCCATGGGTATATCGGGTATTTTACAGCAACAAAAGTTATTTTGGAAGGGTAGAGAAGATGTTGAAGACGCCGAACGTTCAGGACGCCCTTCGACCTCAAAAAGGATGAAAATCTTGCAAGAGCGAATGCTTTGTTGGACAAGGATTGCAGATTAAGTGTTTGCATGGGTTCTGATGGAACTGGGAATCCATAAAAGTGATGTGCATCGAATTGTGACCGGAAAAATTGGCATGAGAAAGGTGTGTGCGAAGTTGATTCCGCGAGTGCTCTCGGACGAACAAAAAGGAAACTGGCACGCGGATCTTTCAAGAGCTCCTCGACCATGCCTCAGCCACCTTACAGCTCTGATGTTACCCCCTAGACTGCTTCGTCTTCTCTCGCGTCAAGTCCTTACTGAGAGGACCTCACCAAGGCTTGGTGGAAGCGTTACAATAGGCCGTGACAAGAGAGCTTACTGCATTCCGGGCGCCGCTTTCCAGAGGGCATACGAGGCGCGGATAACCCGCTGTTAGCGTTCTGTGGACACACAAGGGTGCTTGGATCGAAGACTTTTAAGTGAATGTATATTTTCTGGCAAAAAATGTTTTTTAATCGACTTAGTCCTAATACTTTTGGGACAGACCTTGTACGAGTACTTACGGTGCAAGCCTTGTATTCAAGAGGAATAGAATTTATGAATGGAACTTTAAAAGAAAAAGGCTAAAAGTAGGTAAGGTCTTTGGGGCCAGGGAAGTCCCGTGTAGCAGGTCAGGGTGGAAAAACATATAAAGAATAAAAGGGTCACGTTTAGACCCTTACCGATCTGGGGAGAGGATCACGGTCCTCAACTGAAGGAAAATTGCCGGAAGAGTATCATGCGTATCTAACATCGAACATGTAAACACGTAAATATACATGTAAACTTCAGTCACCCAAGGACATGAAGAGGTAAAAGGAAGAGCTCACTTCTCACTCGTCCTCTCATATCTTATACTCGTGGACTGGGATTCGTCTTAACTGTATTTACGTCGACGGAGAGGGTACTTTGAGTGTGTTTTTTTGAGGCGTTGCATGAACCTTAATAGCATTCTCAAAGGCTTACAAAAATGATGTTAGGAAAACGCACGACTATTGAAATATTTGAAACTCTACAGCTTTATCAAGCCCATGGCAGGAGGTGTTAGATCACCATGGACTAATGTAACTGGAATTTGGAACTATTCTTTTCCATATTTATTTATTTAAATTAGGCACATAAAATTTAGGTGAATGGTAGATAGTTGCCTAATTAATGCCTAATGTCATATACTCCTCACATTTTAGGGAGCAGTCAATAGGGATTATCTACAAAATATTATATTCAAATTAAGATGCTTGAAATGCTTCATTTATAAATTTCAAGAAACTGTAATAGCAACTTTAACGGAGTCACCCGCTATGTGTGCATTATAATGCAACCATTTCAGAGAGTAAAAATCATTCGCCTTGACCAGGATTCGAACCCGGATCCCTTTGTTCCTTAAAGCCCCCAAAATTTCAGAGTGTAAGAGGACGTCTCGGTAGCTTAAGTGGTTAAAGCACTCGGCCGGATATCGAGGGATCCGGGTTCGAATCCCGGTCAAGGCGAATGATTTTTACTCTCTGAAATGGTTGCATTATGCTTCATTTATACTTATCCTAAGAAGAATTATATTGCATTAAGTGAGAGGAAACACGGAAGAGGTATTTGAATGAAAACCTGTAGACCAGTCTAGGGGAATTTAAATTTCATCCTTTATAATTCGTGCGGAAAATACTGTAAAGATTTTATGCAGATATTAATTAAATAGCACTTTAGTTTCTGAATGACTGAATTGTTGAATGACTGAATTGTTTAAATTTCGTACGGAACCTTTTTAGAGAAAAACAGCTGTTATTCAGTAAAATGTCACTGTTGGTTTAATATAATTTAAAATGCACTATAAAAATACTGTGAACAATTTTTCATTTGTGCCAAAAGGAAAGTAAATAAAATTAGCTCGAGAACCAGAGGAGAGATGAGCGGTGAAAGGGAACCTGTATAAAAGTTTTAACGATGACGTGGGAACCTTTATTTGACCTAATGAAACATTTAGAAAAGCACTTTACAATATTAACGAGAAAAAAAGTGAAGAAAATAATGTATGCACAGCACTATTGAAATGTCCTGTTGACTATGGAAAAAATTCTGGCTTCGTGCAAGTGCGGGAGAAGCTGCTCCCTCGCACGCCCGCGTCGGGGGTTGGGGGAGGGATGGAGGGAAAGGACGGGGAACACATGGGACCTGACACAACCCTTCTCCTGCTGCGTATACCACTGCAAAACCGATGCGAATGAAGAGGAGACGAAGGGGTCAGTAATGCATAAATCGAAGTCACCCCAAGAACTCTATTCTAAGTGGTTTGTATATTTCGTATCGGGACAAGTTTTGGAAAAATAGATTAATTTCAGATATTACTACAATGCCTCAAAATTCTTCAAAGCACATCCCTCGAGCGTCGACACACTTTTTCCCTAGCTTTTGAAGGCTCCCTTCCGGTAGGCGGATTCCCGAAGGTCCATAGGGGTACGCGTGCATGCTTCTTTGACGGCACTTAGGGTCACATTATGACTTTGAGGAAGGGAGGATTTAACTTTTGGGAATAGGAAATAGTTTGCTGGGGCCAAGTGGAGACTTAAAGGGGTTGGGGAATCGTCGCGATGCCGTTGTAGTAGGTTTTCGCAAGCAGACACTCGACTCTGCTCTTTTGGTCGTCCGTCATGACCTTCGGGACGAGTTTAGCGCAGATCTTTCGCATCGCCAAATTTTCAGTGATAGTGGTGTGCACCATAATTTTATCAAAGTCAATACGATCTGCGATCATGCGTACACTTAACCGACATGGTATGAATTCAACACTTCACGCATGGGTCAGGAAAAAATTGTCACCGATACATTTTATACAAACCTTGTATGTTGTGTTCCATAGCTAAGCCAACGGAATTTTTCCCCCAATGGCGCTATGGGGTACATCAAAATTCTATTGCAACGAAAAAACCATCGAAATGATTAAACATGCATTTTACATTGAAATAATCCAGTGATATAGTTACCCGGGTCGGGCGACAAGCAAGCGTGGTACAAAGTGTACATCTCTGATATAGGGAGCGCCTGAGCAGGAGTTTGCCGTCTCTGATTCATTATGAACATTGACAGAAAAAAGAGACAAAATCTTTAGCATATTGTTCCGGAGTGCCTTCAATATATTCTCTTGGCGAGCAGACTGGAAGAATGTTTGAGATTGTCAGTTCACACAGGGCTTCTTAAGTATGAGATGCGTGACACTTTTTTAATTTGAAGCACGCTTTGGGAGGAGGAAGAGCAACTAGAACAAAAGAACACTTCAAAAGTCCGACAAAATGAACAAGGAAAGGTTCTTAGGAAAATGACTAATTAATTAGAAATTCATGATGAGCTGACATCTTCCGTTTCGATAAAACTGTGTGTGCGAGTATATTTAATATTTAAGCACTTTGTTAAAATGTTCGTGTGTTTCACGGCACTGTTAAATTGGGGGCGAGGAAAATTGTAAGCAAAGATGCAGGGACACTCAAAGCTTTCTGAATATAATGCATAGGAGAAATTTTGAAAATCAAGTTTAGGGAAGAAGTGAAGAATATTGGAGAATTACGAAGAGCTTGAGGAGACAACGATAGGAACTCGACGGTATTACTGACGCTGAGCTATAGAACTGTAAATTAAGGTGTATTTGTTACCTAACGATTTCCTAAACGTAAGTGTGATCAGACATCTAAGGATTCTTCACATAGCCCGCCGAAATGAAGCTAGTGAAATTAGTCTGTGAAACCTCGTCTCCCATAATGGGTACTCCGAGGTGGTCGATGACGGGTTTCTCTGACAAAAATGAATGTAACGCTGAAAAAAGTAGGAAATCGGGAAACGAGGATCTCAGAATTCCACTGAAATTAAATTGGACGGATTAAATAAAGATAAATGAGGAAGTAAAAGTAATCTTGACAGGATAGAACCATCAGAGCAGGAAATCGCCGTGGATACGGAAATATAAAAGCAGGTGGAATATAATAGAATGAATAGGGGAGGTTAATCCCGGAGTGGAAGTATATAAGCAACTTCATAGAAAAAATTACAGAATAAAATATAAAAAATGCACAAAAGTGATAAAATGCATATAAAAGCAGAAATGATATAAAATTATTAAAGGGATCAAAGAAACTAAAATTGTGGGGAAAATTCTTGCACGAAAACGGAGGTTACTTTCCGAACAGCCCTCGTACATCTGAATATTTCCAAATGTGCGATTTCATTTGTAAAGGATGGGGCAGGCATCTCCAAAAAATGACGCCTGGAAGAAGGAGGGAGAAGTGAAATTGTGTGCGGTGAGCACCGAAAATATGGAGGAGGTGCCTGTCACATGGTGGGTCAACTGATGGGTCTTCAGACGGCCCCCCGGACACATTCCACCCAAAGAAGAAGAATGATGGAATGAAGGAGCTAGAGAGGAGCGGCGGTTGGGTTCTCCCCCTGCCACTGCGTTTCCGCCCAGACACCTCCGAGATCACGCACTTTTTTACCGTCGTCATGGCAACGAGCATCCCCCATTTCCCCCTTTCTCCGCACTCCATTCTCTTATTGCTCCGACGCCGATGTTTCCCATTAGGACCGCACTAAATAATAGAAGAGGTTTTTAACCGTTGAAAACACAGCGTGGGCGCTCCTATAAAATTAAACACGTCTTCTGCCCTTCTTTCGCTTCCGTGCCACCCAACGTTCTCCGTTCTTCCCCGCCAACCCCCCCCCCGCCCCCGCTCTCCTCCTTTCCGGTTCCTTCACACTATTCACTCCCCCCTCCAAACTGCCACCTTCACCTCTCCTGCGAATATTACTACTTTACCCTCCTGGCAGGGAGAAAATCAAAAGGAGCTGCTTCATTTCCTATGCAACACAGGAGACAAACCTTTCCTTGCCAATAGAAAAATGACCGAATGAAAAATAGCATATATTTAAAGGACGGCTATATTACTAAAATATATTTTCCCTATAATGCTCAGTCTTAAAATAAATATATTAAAATTTTCACTCATAAAGACCATAATTATCTGATGTCAAGATGTATCGATAGAGCACCAAAAACAGCAAATTGTTCTCCTTTTTTTTAAATTGTAAAAAAAATCTCTATATTATTCTCTACGACTCAGCGTGTTGGTTGAGATGCAATTTGAGTTTTCCACTCCATCTTTCCAGAACTTCCCGCTTGGAACTAGGACTGATGCATGGTAGGTAGTGAGAAGTACTCTTATGAAAAGTCATTCTACGCTTGGTGTACTGTGGGGTAGATTACCTGACTCACTAAGTCCTTTGATTCGGGAAGGTGGCTGGAGTGTCTGGACGTGTTTTCCCATTAAGTGGCCGCCGTAACTTTGGTTCCCGAAATCTTTCCGCCGCTCCGTCCTTGAAGGCAGAGTGACTCGAGAGGGGGGGCGGGAATGAAAGTGGTCCCTACATTGATGCGGCCCGTGGCCTCCTTCGCCCGTGATTGGCCTTTCGTTTGCGCCGTCACGCGCGCGCGACACCCCGCAGCATGATCGCCGGAATGACGTGCGATGGAGCGATTCCGGGCACGCGTCGGCCATAACGGCCGGGATGGGGGGGGTGACGGGGTGCACCCCGCGTGGTGGACGCCCCCTAACGCGCACTTCGTGCACAATGGCCGAGGGAGTGGGGTGCCCCCGGTGGGGAGACCCACATGGTGTGGAGAGTGGATTCCGCCCGCTGCGTGGCGCTCGGCCCATTGACGCGGAGACTGGTGTCTTACACTCTCCCCCCTTCCCCCACTCGCTTGGCGCCCGCCCCTCCAAGACGCCTCGGATTCATTCTCCCATCCTCGTTCGCGGAGATAACTGCCGAATCACTTTCCCATCATCATTTATTGTCGATGCAATATGAATGTTTAGTCAAATATAGCCTGCATCAGTGGCAAAGAAGAGGGAAACAACGGTAAATTAGCAAAACAAAATTCATTTTCATTGATTTAATGATTGAGTGTCACAGTCCTGTCCACATTGAAGTTTGAAAAGGTTTTTAACGTCAATTTAAAAAGTTTTAGCGTATAATTAAATGATAAAATCCAAGATTCGTCATCTGTGCAAATGTTATACACAGGTTTTTATGCACCGCAATTGTATTTGTTGAGTATTTCTTTGCACCAATTGACACGAGCATCTTTTTGAGCTTTTGTCAAATTATGCGGGATCACAGGCGAACAAATTTTTTTCACAGCTAAATGTTCATGCAATATCTTATTGATGCTCCTCATACTAATTACCAAGGATGCCTCAATCTCACGATAAGTCACATTACGATCTTCCTGCACCTTGCACACCATCAATGTTTTCTGGCACAACAACTGATTTTGGACGACCTTCACGATTTTCGTCGCTGACCGAACGGCGCCCATGATGGAATTCGTTATACCAGCGTTTCACAGGGACAAAAGACAGGGCTTTATCGCCACAAGTGCAAGTAAGTTGTTCGATGCAGTCCTGTCTTGATAATTCCCGTCGAATGCCATAAAAATCATCGCACGATAGTGCTTACGAGTTAACTCCATTTTTTTCGCCGAGACAAAATTTTTGAGCTAGTGTAAGAAACACGAGTTATGATTAAATGACAAAATTTCCTGAAAAAAGTTAGCGTTAAAATGGTCTAAAAAACTTACAGATGGAAACGTCAGATGGCGCCCAAAGCACTCAGTTTTATCAAGGCTCAACATATAAATAGCAACCCTCGTACGTTGGTTTCTCTTCATGAAGATTTCAACAAAATAGACTACTTTCCTGTTTTACACTAAAACAATGAATGAGTGATAGTATTTTTAGTAAATATGCCCAATATCGAAAGCTTCCAGTACACATAGCTGCTTAGGTTTAAATTTTTTGGTATTCGTGTTCCTAAATAACAATCAAAAACACTCACACAGTAACACATACATGTTATACCACACACAAAAGAACCTGCGAGACAAAATAGTGAATATGAAAACACTTTCAGAGAACCTCGAAACATAGAATATCTTGGTAATTCATTAGGCGAGTTGCGTAAGGAATACCTTCCCTACAATCTGCCAAGAGAAAGAAAAAAAGAAAAATAAGGAAAGCGAGTATTATATAGAAACATGTAGGAATTATTGTATAACTTTTTATTATAATCTTTGATTCAACTATGCTAGATACTATCTATTTCACCGTCATGGGAATCAAAGATAGAGATAGGTGAAAAGATCCATTCGCCCTTCCTTAAAAAGCGAAACTACTGACTCAGATCAATCAGCTCTCAGACTCAGATCCTTGATGACTAGCATTGCGAACTTCACTTTTGAAGAAGAGGTACTTGTAAAGACAGAGTCGTCCCGTAAACGAATTTTGTAACAATACGGAAGGAATATGCCATAAGATGTATAATACTTTTTCCAGGCAAGAATAAACAACTCTTAAAACCTTGATGACATTTTCAACATTAACATTGCTGCATTGATGCAGTTGATAGTCAAGAGAGGACATCTGACTGAAAGGGACAACTACTGCAAACATAGGAGGCCTGAGAGGGGATAATTTGTTTTTTTTTTTTCAGTTTTGACTCAAAAAAAAGAAGTAGCGTACATTATACACCAAAATAGTACATAAAAATGGGAAATATCCAGAGCAAAATTAGTTAACCTACATGGTTTGAATAAAAATATCGGTAGTAATTTTTTCCTAACGTGTGCATGGAGTGTTGATTTCAGATCGCCGGTTAAGTGTGCGCATGACTGCAGATGGTATTGGCATTGTCCCCGAGACGAAGGTCTGAACGAATCGCCAAGAGTAGAGCCGAGTGTCTGCTTGCAAAGACCTTCTGCAACGCCATCGCGACGATTTCCCAACCCCCTTACAGTCCCGTCTTAGGACCAGCAGACTACTTTCTACTCCCAAGCGTCCCTTCCTCAAAGTACGTCACTATGGGATCCTAAGTGCCATCAAAGAAGCTTGCACGCGTACCTTTAAAGACCGTCCGGTATGCGGCTACCGGAAGCTGGAGTTGGAGTCTTCGAGTCGTGGAAAAGCCGCTGGAAAAAGTATGTCAATGATCAAAGGATGTACTTTGAAGATTTTGAGGAATTGTTGCAATATTTTAAATAATCTATTTTTAAAGAAACATGTTCCGATATTTTTTATACATGGGATTTTTATTATGGTTAGGCGCAGGTGTAGGAACAGCGCAATAAGATCACATGGTTACCTGGGAACGGATGCGGATTCATATTATCATCTAGAATCAACGAAGTGTAACGTCAGATTCTAGAGTATACATAAAGATAAGATGAATGAAGAAATGAAATGGCAAGTGGCGAGGGTAAATGGAAGAATTGCCAGGAAACTGGAAATATTGAGGATTTCAATTATCTAAAAAATAAATATCAAAAGCTGAGTACGAAGCAGTAGGAATAGTAAAAAGAACAAGAAAACCAATTATTGCAGGTGAACGAGTGGCCAGATAGAGAAGAGAAGGGAATGAAAGAATATATATTAAAAATAAAATGAAAGGTAGAACAAAGAGATGGCATAATAAATTATGGCTGAAGACTAATTGGAAGGAAGAAGTGCGGTGAAAAGAGGAGCAAACATGGAGAATGCATGAAGGCATGAGTGAAAAAGGTGCACTGTACCGAAAAAAGAAAGCAATATGAGGAAGGAAGAAAGGAAATAGATGAACAATGTCAAATACACATCAGGAAGATTATTAATCGATCTAGGAAATATTCAAGAAAGCTGAAGAAATATAGGGGATCTATAGGATAAATAAATGACCTGAAATTTTGTACAATAAATATGATATCCTCCAAGGTAGCTCAGGCCTAGCAACACTTAATTTAAAGATAGAAAAGGGTTTGAGATTATGTAAATCAAATGGGGCCTTAAGGATATATAATATTCCCGTGAAATTAACTGAGATTTTAAGAAAACTTGAAAGGAAGATTTTCTATAGGTTAATTTGTACAATATATAAGGTCTGTCCCAAAAATCGTATGACTTATTTTTTCCCGGATAGATGGGTGACGGTTTCTCTGGCTGAGTTCGAGGTAGGAGGCTCACAGGAAAGACTGGAGGTTGGTAACCGTTAGCTCCCAACCTTAGCGGAGTGCGGTTCGCTCGTTTGCGAAATCTCTATAACGAGTTCACGTTAAGCTCCATCACGAACCTCGCACGCGGATCTTTCGAGAGCTTCTCAACCATGCTTCAGTCACCCTACAGCTCTGAGTTAGTCCACCGGACTTCTTCGACTTTTTCCTCGTCAAATCCGCACTTAGAGGACGTCATCATGGCTTGGTGGAAGCGTTACAATAGACTGTGACGAGGGAACCCAGTATTATTCCGGATGCCTCCTTACAGGAGCCACGAAGCGTGAAAAACCCGCTGCCAGCGGTGTGTGGACGCACAAAGTGTTGCATCGAAGACTTTTGAGACGAATGAATATATCAATTAATTTTTTTAAATTGACTCTCTCCTACCGCTTTTGGGATAGACCGTGTATTAGTAAGAAATTTGACCTCAACATAACGTTCGATCAGTATAATTCCCACTCAAAATAGGTAATAGCATCTGTAACTGAGGACTATACAGTAAAATTGGATTTTCCCGCAGCTGGAGTGACACTTGGAATCATCAAAGAAAGGTAAGAGAAGAGGAAAAATGTTTACTTAGGGGATTCAACAAAGATAGAGTTAGCATCATGCCATGGGAGTAATGAGATCACCGATAGAAAAATGGAGAAATATCAGGATTTATTTATTTATTCCGAGAAAATTTTGAGACGGCGTTTCATAAGAGAGAATTGGGTAGAATTAGTAAATGTGTTGTAGAAAACGGAATCAAATTGGAGAGCTCTGTGGCTCATCAGCATCCTGTACATCACTGACTGCTCAGGTGCGAGTGGCTAGGAGAGCCGAAATGGGCGCTGTCTTAAGAAGAGGGGTGCCCTATATCACCCGTGCTGCTCAACGGATATGCAAAGGAGATGCTAAAGTATAAGAAGGTATAGAGACAGAAATGTAAGTCAGTTGGGGAATACATAAATCCAATTAAGTTTGCAAATGATAAAGCTTTAATTAGCAAGTCAGGTAAAAACAGCAACAGAAAATCAATGGGGTAAGTATGGGGTGAGGATAAAAATAAATAAAACAGAGTTTATGAGGTTTTACGGAAAAGGAAGAATAATTTATTTAAGCGTTAAAATTAGAGAGGATAAAATAGGGCAGGAAGAAGAGTTCACATAATATTTTGGAAGTATTGTGGGGGGGGGGGGGAGAGTTGGTGAAAATATTATGGGTATAAGAATTGCATTAGGGAAGGAATACTATTTTCGCAAGAGGCGGGAGTAAAGTACAGAGACATAAAAGGCTGTTGAATATTAGTGTATGGATGGCGGTGTTGTTCGGCTCAAATAAACGGTCGTTTCAGCGAGATGATTGGGGTGATTTGAAGGCTTTTGAGATGTGGGTGTGGAAAAGAATGGATAAAATAAAACTGACGGAAAGGAAAACAAACGATGAAGCACTAGACTACACTGTCCAATAAATGCGCGAACAGAGGCCATAAAAACTTTTTTTTACAAAATTTAGTCTACATTGATTTTTCCCCTTCAAAGTACTCTCCATTCGTTGCTATGCACTTATTACCTTATATTATATCTTATTTTCCACTCTTTAAAGCACCCTTGGAAGTCCTCGGCAGTTAGGCTTTTTAGTTTTCTCGTCGTTTCTTGCTTTATTGTCCGATTTCCGTATTTATTGTTCGTTGTTCCGTGATGTCGTCAATTTCCATTTTCGACAAACAGTAAAAACAAGGACAACAGAAAATAACATAACTGACACCATACGCATAACTCGACGATCCGCCAAACACAGACGGCTCATTGAGTCTCAGGCAACTAGCGCCGCTAGTGGGCGGACACTCAAGGCCACCAGATTGCACCAGTTCGCGTGTTTTTGGGGCAGACCAGGTATACGGTGAAGAAGATAGTTTTATTGGCTGATATTCAAAGGAGACAGGAAAGATGGATGCAGGGAATTTTGACTGGGATGTTTAAGAGCTTGACTGAGGGGAGGAGAACGGTGGGAGGACGGGGCCAGGGTAGGATACGGACGTTGGGCGGATTGAAGGGTGGAAGGAAGCATTTGTGTTTGGTTTATTGTAAAGTGGGATGTCAGACTGTATATAGTATAGATAGACAATGCGTAGATGTGATGCGGTGTTTAGTCTGTATCCATCGAAAACCTATCAAAAACGACTGACGACCAACTAAAGAAGGTTTGACAAGAATGTATTTGGGTAGCATTCGAGAAAAGTAGTTGGAAATAAAACAAGTACAAAAATGAACGGAAGCTAGAAGTATAAATGAGGAAAACAGAGAAAATACGTTTAAAATTTACACGGTGAAACCTCTCTGTCTGTTATGTGCCAGTATGGAAACGAATTACGATTATTGGTTTTTTGGAGTTTTTTTTTTAACTGTGTGAATTTGGCGACTAAAAATTAATCGTTCCATTAAAGAAGCAGAGTATGTTTCTATAGAAGAAAAGGTTGCATAGATGGTGACATGCGTGGTCGCATAGATTAAAGGTTGCATATTATCGCCATTAATGTTCCCTGACGAATTAGAACTGGTGTAGAACCTCTGATTACTTAATGAGGAAGAACTTCCTGTTGATTATGCAACACCCATTTCACGAATCACGATTCCTGCGTGTGGGATTGCCTAACCGCTCGGGCGCAGACACACTTCTTTCGAAGCTCGCATTCCTGGGCTTGCCAACGATTGCGATAAAAATTTATGACGCCAACCAATTACCGCCGCATGACTTCCGTAAATAGTATAGTAATCCGTGTCGTCTCAGCTTTGTTACTCCTTCGTGTTTCTCCAGTTACAAACCTCATTCGGAATCCCTGATGTACAATTAATTCGTGGATACCTTCACTCCTTGAAACTCCACGCTTAAATATTTCAAAATATTTTTTCACGGACGCAATAGTCTAGTGTTTCTCTAAAATTTCTCCGTAGAATGGCGAAGTAGCTGTTATGCTTCGAGACTTAAAATTAAGAGCATCTGTTTAATTTCGGGATCATGGGATTATCTTTTGGTACATAATAGCGCGTATCTCCGAGCTCTCAATCGAGCCTTGAGTCAGCGTTTGGTTAACGATGGAAAGTGGATGAAGATGTACAGAAAGATGAAAATGGATTTTGGACGGGCGAATAAATTCGCCGAGTGACGTGGGGCTTGGCCGCGCTCATCTCTCTCTTGCTCGGGGAGTTTCGCGAAACAAAAGTGGAATTCCGATTAAAAAACAAAAGCTATGAGAATCTTCAAAACAATAGAATAGAATGCATTATATTTCCTCGTCAGACATACATATTGGAAATGCCTAAATGAACAGTTATAAATGAGTCTTAAAATAAATACATCAAAATTTTCGCTCATAAACCTCATTAATTATTTGATGAAAAGATGTATCGACTGAGTACCAAAAAACAGCAATTTGTTCTCCTTTTTTTAAAAAAATTGTAAAAAAATCTCCATATTATTCTTTACGACTCAGCGTATTGGTTTAGATGCAGTTGGAGTTTTCCATTCCATCTTTCCAGAACTTCCCGCTTGGAACTAAGACTGACGCATGGTAGGTAGTGAGAAGTACTCTTATGAAAAGTCATTCTACGCTTGGTGTGCTGTGGGGTAGATTACCTGGCTCACGTCAAGTCCTTTGATTCGGGAAGGTGGCTGGAGTGTCTGGACGCGTTCTCCCATTAAGTGGCCGCCGTAACTTTGGTTCCCGAAATCTTTCCGCCGCTCCGTCCTCGAAGGCAGAGGAGGGGGGGCGGGAATGAAACGGGTTCCCACATTGATGATGCCCCTGGCACCTCCCTACGTCATGGCCATCCCAAAAGGTCAAAACTTTGAATATTTCAGAAAATATAAAAAAATGCGAAGGCAACGAAGTGAAATATCAACTTCCGTTTAATCCATCACCCAATCCGGCCAAAATGAACTCCAAAATTTCCCTTCTTGGTATATTTAAGAATCATAATTTTTCCTACTGAGGTTCTTTTGCAGTCAAATCACGGAAGTTTATCGTTTGAAAAATATAGACTTTGGTTTTCATACCCTCACAGCTAAGGAGATGCAAAAAAACAAAGTCGGAAAAACTCCCCATTTTAGAATCGGTGGCAATGATGAGGTTCAATACTCTTCTGGCTCCGGCAAAGAAGAAATGTCCAGGGTTCTCATTGCCCGTTCACGAAGAGGACTTGTGAGACAAGAAGGGGTATACAACAACCCAGCCATATCCAAATCACCCTCCCCTCTGTGTTCCTTTGCTTTGTCTTTGCGGAAAGGGCGGATTGGCGTTGTGTACAACGCGATAAGATGTTGCTCGAGTCGAAGTACAGAATCATTAGTCTTTCTCCTTTGTTCCCTCCCTCCTAGCCCTCGCATCATTTTTCGAGACCTGCGCCGTGCGGCGGACTCTTCTTGTTCGTCCAACCCTTCTCGGCCCTCTGCATGTATGTGGACGTTTTCCCAAAGGAATCCCTGCCGCTCTTCTCTTTGAAGGAAAGTATCCCTTCCCCTTACGATGTGAACACAAATCTCTCCCTCCGACATCCTCCGCGAGAAAACTTTGAACGTATGCCTCGAACATTTCGGCATGTCTCCGCTGTCGTTCTTTCCGAGAGAGACGGCCCTCCTACGGGATTCATGGAATATTAACGGAATTGGGTTGAGCCGAACATTCTAGAAGCTTGCAAGTATTCTTAGACGAGGATAGATTTGTTTAGAAATCCTCAATGTCGCAAATTTTGTAAACGACCACATTTTTTTGTTTGTCTTTAATTAGTTGAATTTTGATTTTATCATTCAAATAAATAATTTACAAACAAATGATCTCACATTTTCGTCCCGTATTCGTCGTTTTATATCTCCAGCGCACACAACTGTGGTAAACCAATATTTGTAAATCTTGATGGGAAATTTGGACAGAGGGATTTACTAGTTTGCTCCATAGGCGTGTTATGAAGGCAGAGAGAGGAATGTATCCGTATTTTGGTGGATTGCGTCTGGCTCAATTAAATTTGGCAATACAATTTGAAGCACAGCGCACTGCCTTTCGAAGCACAATCACAGCATATTTTTTCAGTAGTTATATTAAATGGAGGAAAAAATTCTTTTAAAAAATATGAGGCGTAACTATTTGTTTTCATCAATTGGAATACTAGTATAAAAGTGAAAAAAATATTGTGACAGGATTTTGCCGTAGGACAAGAACTAGTTGCCAGCCCAGCTTAGGTACAGTGACCACAATGCATCTATTTAGGATCATGAAGTAATTCAACTATTGACACTCCCTGAAAATGAAGGTAATTGAGTCATTTCCATAATATCATGTAGAGGCTTTTAACGTCCATGCAAACAGCGACTTTGCACATGCTGGGAAATGAACAGAAAAATTTAAGGAACAAATCTTAGGTTCAGTGCACACAAGAAACTCCGAGCCTCGGGTCAATAGGGCCTTGCCTTGAACTGGTGAATGGAGAGATTGACTGGATTGAATTGAGAGGACTTATCAATATCCAAAATAATCAAGGTAAAATTTGTTTAAAGAAGAAAACTAACGCTCTGCTGTTTAAAATACATCAAAAGACGCCTAAAAGTACTTTAATGTGCAATGTACGTAATGTAAAATGTTGTACAATGGGCAAAGTAATGTTAGTACAATGTTTTTAAAAATTTAAATCTACAACATCGAACAAAATCCAGACGAAATATTTAAACAGCGCATCTCTAACTTCTTGCTAGAACGCCTCATTATATTCTTTTAGGGATTGTTTTGGTGATTTCAAGAATTGGTCTTCTTATGAAATTGAAATTCGGCACGACGATGTGAGAAGACTAAAGTTGAGACTGGTAGACGTAATATAGAGTAAGGGAGCGTGAAGAAATCTGAGTAATTGATTGTCAAGGGAGAAGAGGTACGAAAGAGCGTGGAGAAGATGAGAAGCGAGGGTTCTTAAAGGAGATTCAGCGTCGAATAAAGGATGATGGAATACCTCTAGTTCCCACCAATCATTGGAGTGACAATTAATGATGACAGGAAAGATAGAGACGCTATTTTCAAGCGCAAGAGCACTCAAAGAGGCCCTGCTTCCTCATTGATGCAATCGGAAAATTTAACTTGGTTATGTGCATTCAAACATTTGACTACTTAAGGCGCCAAATCACAGCAGTGAGTTTCTTTAATAATCCTTATTCAAACATTATTACTGTACTGCTATCATTAGTATAACATTTAAAGTACATAAAATCAATATTTAATAAGATTTTGAAATTTTTTATAAATATTTCAATTGAGTTGAAAAAAATTTTACTAGTTATAAAAAAATCCAAAGTTCCTAGGATTTATTTGGCGGAAGCTGTCCGTTAGATTCTTCTCGTTGTCTCAGTAAATTTATATTATGAATTCTATCGTTCATCATTTTTCCCAATATTCGCCACACTATTCCATACATAGCCTTCAATATGCATTTATTTGTCTTTCCATAAATTTATCCAATGAGTTCATTTTCCTTTATATATAGGTGTATATTTGACAGTTAATTCAAAGCGTTCAATTCTCGGTAAAATATATAGTTAACTACTCAATAGGTTCACCAAGTACTTCATTATTTAATGACTTCATCCCTTGGTTCAAACCTTTTCTCTACGTATTTTATATCATTAATATTAATCTCCCATTATTTCCAATATTCAGGAATGCCATAGCTAGAATTTATAGGATTAATATTCTAGAACGCTTAAAAGATGACTGAAAAACACTGAGTAAAATCGCACTGCACAAGATTTGTGTTTATTTTACTATCCCATTTAACTTTCTTAGATCGAAGCCTCTTAATAACGGCCTCTTAGGTAGAGACTAATGAAAATGTTTTGATTTCATATTTATTTGCTTATCGCGGTCTCGAACGAGACCTCACTTGACTTTTCCAAAACGGGATGATCAAAGCATTCAGAAAGTAAAGATAAAATTCATCTGGAGCAATTTCAAACTCTTCTCATTCTCATTTAGCTCATCAATCAAAGCCAAACAAATATCCACTCTCATTCCGCGTTGGTAGGGTCCTAATCAAGGTGCTACCTCATTAACATCGTGGTTTTCTGAAAAGTCATCACACAAAACTTGCAAAATCATTGCAGATAAAAAATTTCAGCAAATCAAGAAATTATACTGCGTGCCTTTTTCACGATAATACGTCTCCTGACTGCATAAAAATTACCAATGAAAATAGCCAATATCTTCCAGTAAAGTGTTTACATTTTTTATTAATGTAGTGAAATATAGGATTCTGCATTTTCGGGTTTCACCGCGTTGTCAGCTTTAAACAACAACGCGGTGAAACCCGAAAATGCAGAATTATTCAAGCCACTGCCGTAAAAATCCAGCCGCAGCCGTATTGAAAAATAGTTGTTGGATAATTGTATCATAGAGACGAAGTCTGCTATCTTTCTCTATTTTCTTAATATGCAAAGAACACATTTTATTAGGCAAAGGATATATTTTTTATCATATTAATACTGGGTCTTTTCTACTTTAATACAAAATTGAGCGCTATTATTTAAAGAACAGGTCATAGTGGCGTTCTTGTTATTAATTTTATCGTGCTGCAAAAATTTTATCACAGGCTATAAAAAATTCACATATGGGATGAGGCTTACAGCATATACGATGCTGTATGTACTGCATGATTTCTACTTCAAAGCAGAGATATATATGATAGAAAACGAATGGATTTAAAAAGTTAAATTGGTAAGAAAAACAGATTAGATAAAAGTTTCCCTACTTCTACGCCTATTGCATTCTAATACTATTTTCTGCTCTTGATAAAATTATACATTTTAGGTATTTAAGAATCGTGCCGATTTCAATACTTCAGTATGCATAAAAAGAGAAGTTTCTGGCCTGATATGGTGGAATAACATGATTAATTAAAAGTAGCAATTTTCCACAAAATAAAATTTATTAATACGACCGGTTTCAATGCAACTACATCATCTTTGGTGAAATTTAATTAATAAATTTTATTTTGTGGAAAATTGCTAATTTTAATTAATTTAATTAACTTCAGTATGCATAATTTGCAGATGAAAAGTGGTGTCTCAGTTATACTCTCAATGTAGGGGCTAAAGTCTTTGGATTGCTGCTATTATTGCACTTTAGTCTGATCTAGCGGGATTAAATATTAAAAATGTAGACGGGGCTGTTTTTATAAAAAGTCCAAAAATATTTTTTATCAGCATCTGGCGAAATAAACCACCCTTTTCTTTCCTTAAATCAATATTTTGTAAGTTGGATTCAGAACTCTTTCGATGAAATACGTACACCAATTCTACTCTAAACAGTGGAGCATGACAGCCTACGCTAGCAAAATTTAATTGCGATGACATACGTACATACCTAGTCATTTTTTCAACTCTGAACGCTCATCCTACTTCCTCCAATCCCCAATCCATCCAATAAAACTCACCCCTCCTCCACCCGACGTGACATCCACCACCATTAGTCGCGAAGGTCAGTGGAACCTTCTTCGTTCTTGGCATAGCTGTTGAAGTGCGGATATGAAATACCAGTACAAATGATAACTTTAGCTAATGGTGATTGAAATCTGAAGAAGTGATGCCTTTCACGGGATTATCTTGTTCCAATTACTATTCCAAAAATATCAATAAAAATAATAATAAAATGGTGCTTAAAAGGGAAAATAGAAAATAAACTGCTGCCTAGATTTTATTTAAGACTCCTATTTTAGCTCTTCAAGGTACATTTGTCTTCCAGAGCCACCGAACAAACAGGTAAACCAACAATAATTATCAAATACTTATCACAAGTAGTTTATACTTACAGTATCACATATTTTACTATATATAACACATATATTTACTCTATACATATATCACAAGTAATGCATACTTATTATTCAATACCAAGCACGAAAATGCAAATCGGGAGAAAGACAAAGGTTTGGGAAGGAAAGGTTAGCGAAGTAGGTCTCAACTCATGTGCTCCACATATGCCGGGAGTGCTCCAAAAGTAATGAATTTGAATTTCCCGCATCGCTGTTATTGGCCAAAGTGGGATAAAATCATTTGAAGTAGGTGGGAGAGACGCTAAGATTTGCCAAAAAACTGGATTCAGGATGTCTAAGCTATGGAAGCGGCAGGACGTCAGTTATTGTAAACCTCTGCGCGCCGACCGTATCACGAAAAAACCAACCGAGAGGAAATTTCAAGTTAAGTTTTGCAACGTGTTGAAAATGAACCTGATTATTTGGACAACATCATCACTGGTGATGAAACTTTGGTTTTTGAATGCAACCCAGAAATGAAATGCCAAAGCTCCGAGTGCCACACCGACCAGTCCCCAAGCCCAAAAAGGCAAGAATGAGCAAATCAAAAGTGAATCAATGATCAAATGAGAAATCAATGCTCATTGTCTTTTCGACATTAAAGGAGTGGTCCATAAGGAGTTTGTTCATAGAGGACGGACAGATAACGCTACCTACTACGTGGATGTACTGGAAAGACCGCGAAAAAGGGTATTCAGGACGAGAAAAGAAATATCCGCTACCTGGCAACTCCATCACAGCAACACGTTTTGCCACAACGCGCTAGGAGTCCGCGAGTTCCTGGCCAAACACCTGGTTGGGTCACCCATAGGTCTATGAGAGGTGAGATGAATGGAGTGATATTTATAGAATAACATTCAGCAGAGGGAACAAGAGCCAAGGAGGAGTTGCCATAATATTAAATAAAGAGGCAGGCGACTTTCGGGTTGAATACTGTGCAAATAGTTTACAGGGTTCGTCCGGAAAATAAGTGTACTGATTTTTTCCCGCCGCTCCAGGCGCGCCCAGCATCGCTCTGACGGGCTGCGATTGGAGGGGGGTATTTTGGCAAGCGACGCTGAAAAAGGCAGTCGGCTCTGAGCTGTGGTGTAGTGAGGAGCTCTGTTAACGCGAACCACCACGCTCGACCCACGTCACGGAACGCGATGCCGAAGTTTTTGGAGCAGCGTTATTCCATCAAATTTGCGGTAAAGCTTGGGAAATCGTCTACCGAAACTGTCGGTATGATTAACCAGGCTTACGGGGAGTCAGCCATGTCCAGAAACATGATCTTTCGGTGGCACAAGATGTTCGTGGAGGGCAGAGAAGAGGTCGACGACGAACCACGGCCTGGACGCCCATCAACGGCACTCACCGACGAAAATGTGCGAAAAGTTCGCGATGTACTGAACTCTGATCGTCGTCTTAGTGTTCGGATGATAGCAGAACAGTGTAATGTGCCAAAAACAATAGTGCACGAGATTATTAGGGACCAATTACAGATGCAAAAAATTTGTGCAAAGTTGGTGCCGAAAGTGCTCAGTGATGCTCAAAGACTCAATCGTTTGGAAATCGCGACACAACTTGCGGATCACTGCAAAAATGATCCACATTTTTTAGAGAGCGTTGTTTCGGGTGACGAGACGTGGGTCTTTGAGTACAACCTGGAGTCGAAGAGACAAAGTGCGGAGTGGCACACCCCATCATCACCCCGTCAAAAGAAAGCTCACATGAGCAAATCTCGGATCAAGGCGATGCTCATTGTCTTTTTTGACAAAAGGGGAGTCGTCCACTGCGAATTTGTATCTGAAAGACAAACTGTAAATGCTGCATTTTACGTCCAAGTGCTCGACAGGCTTCGAGCGTTCCAGGAATGGGAACGCCGCTGGAACAAGTGTATCGACTCACAAGGGTCCTATTTTGAGGAATATTAACTTAAGATATGTAAAAGTGTAATAATTTTTTTTCCTGAGCTCAGTACACTTATTTTCCGAACGAACCCTGTATATATATTTTTCTGAAGACGGGAAAATTAGAGAATATTAAGCGAGAATTGGAAAGAGGAAATATATATATTTTAGGTCTATGCGAGGTAAGATGAAAGGATAGCACGAATTAATGTAGTGATAATTATAAAGTAATATACATCGGTGGAGACGAGAGCAAACGAGGGGTTGCCACAATATTGAATGAAAAAGAGTAGTCAACATAGAACCAGCAACGGATAGAATATTACCAGTAGAGATAAACGCAAACCGACGAACTTGGTCATTGCTCAGGTATACAAGCCATGAAGCAATCATAAGGAGGAAGACGTTGATAGGATATACGATCAGTTAGAGGACATAATCGCATATGTTCCTGCAGGGAAACATTTGATAGCGATGGGGGATTAGAATTTGATGGTTGGGGAAGGAAAAGATGGCAATGAAGTGGGGGACTACAGTTGAGGCACAAGGAATGACCGCGGGGAGAAATAATTGAGTTCTGCAGGAGACAGGGGTTAGTCATCACCAACATATGGTTTGGAAACCACAAAAGACGTAGATATGCATAGAAAATGACAGGTGACTCAGAAAGGTATCAGTTAGATTATATTATGGTTAGGTACAGATTCAGGAACAAAGTGATCAATTCGCACAGCTTCCTGGGAGCAGATGCAGACTCTGACCACAATTTAGTTGTTATGAAATGTAACGTCCTTTTCAAACAGATAAGGCAAGGGCGGCAGGTTCGGAAATGGAATGTAGAAGCATTAAATGGATTAACGAGGAAGGAGTATCAGCAGGCTGTTGAGGAAATGATGGATGACGGTAAAGAACTTAGTACTATCGAAGAAAAATGGGAATGTATCAAGCAAGGGATATCGGAAGCCGCAAAAGACACTATAGGAACCGTTAACGGGAAAAGGATGTAACGGGTAACGGATGAAATGATTGCAAAAATGGAGGAAAGAAGAAGATGGAAGAATTTAAACACAGAGTTAGGGAAAATGAAGTACAAAGAGTAAAACAATAAATTGAGAAGGGCCACAAATAAAACGAAAGAAGACTGGTGGAAAACGCAATGCGAGCATATGGAAAGTTTACAGAGAAAGGGTGAAATTGGTGCGCTATACAGCAAGGTTAAGCTATTATCGGGAAGTAAGAATGCAAGATCTGTGCTAACCGTTCAAGATAAGTGGGGTAAGATAATAGTTTAACCGGAAAAAATCCAAGAGAGATGGAAGGAATATATAGAAACACTATGGTAAAGAGCTTAGGCAAGAAGGTTAGACATGGATAAGGAACATGACGTAGAAGAAGATAGCTTAGGTCCAGGCATACTCGATGATAAAATAGAAAGGGCATTAAAGGAGAGAAAGCAAATAAGGCCGTGGGGGTGGAGAACATACCTGTAGAACTGTTGAAATGTTTAGGAAAATGTGGGAAGAAAGCCCTATATGGACTGATTCGTAGTATCTATGAGGAAGGAATCTGGCCGGAAGATTTTGTGAGATCGGTGTTAGTTCCTATTCCAAAAAAGGCAAAGGCTACATCATGTGAGGATTACAGAACAATAAGTTTGATATCCCACGCAGCTAAAGTTATTCTCAGGATCATCAACAAAAAGATAGAGAGTAAGGCAACTGATTACTTAGGGGATGATCAGTTTAGGTTTAGGAAGGGAAGAGGTACGCCTGATGCCATTGCAGTAATGAGATCACCAATCGAGAGGAATATAGAATACAATCAGGACGTATTTACCTGCTTCGTAGATTTCGAAAAAGCGTTTGATAGAGTGAATTAGGAAAAATTAATGTGTGTATTGCAGAAAATAGGAATGGATTGGAGGGACAGAAGACTGATCCGCAACCTGTACATGTCTCAGACTGCTCAGGTGCGAGTGGGGAACGGAGAGTCCGGATGGGCAGTGTTAGGAAGAGGTGTAAGGCAGGGTTGCCCATTGTCACCGGTGCTGTTCAACGTATATGTGGTATCAGGAAAATGTATGCATAGAAAATGACAGGTGACTCATAAAGGTATCAGTTAGATTATACTCTGATTAGATACAAGTTTAGGAATAGTGTGATAAATTCGCACAGTTGCCCAGGAGCGAATGCGGACGCTGACCACAATTTAGTTGTTATGAAATGTAACGTCCGTTTCAAAAAGATAAGGCAAGGGCGGCAGGTTCGGAAATGGAATGTAAAAGCATTTAATGGATTAACGAGGAAGGAGTATCAGCAGGCTGTAGAGAAAATCATGAAGGACGGTAAAGAGTTGAGTACTATCGAAGAAAAATGGGAATGTATCAGGAAAGGACTATCGAAAGCTGCAAAGAAAACTATAGGAACCGTTAACGGAAAAAGGATAAGTAAACCATGGGTAACGGATGAGATGATTACAAGGACGGATGAGACAAGAAAATGGAGGAATTGAGAAAAGAATGAGGAAATTAGGAAATTGAGAAGAAAAAATCTATGTTAACAGTTAGAGATAAGTCGAGTTAGACAATAGTTGACACAGAAAAGATCCAAGAAAGATGGAAGGAATATATAGAAGCACCGTACGGTAAAGAACATAGGCCGACAAGGTTATACATATAACAGGAACATGACGTAAATGAAGACAGCTTTGGTTTCGGCATAATCGACGATAAGGTAGAAAGGGCATTGAGTGAGATGAAACCAAATAAGGCCCTGGGGGTAGACAACATTCATGCGGATCTGCTGAAATGTTTAGGAACATGTAGGAGGAAGACTCTGTGTGGGCGGATATATGAGGAAGGAATGGAATGGAAGTAATGGAGAGGAAGGAATGGAGTATATATGAGAAAGGAATCTGATAACCGAGACTGATCTGACGACAGGGACGTTGAGTAAGGATGCTAAGAAAAGTCTTGTGAAAACTTTCATATGGGGCGTAGCTATGTGCGGCGGGGAAACGTGGTCACTGAAGCAGGAGGATAGACGTAGATTGGAGGCTTTTGAAATGTGGGTGTGGAGAAGAATGGAGAAGGTGAAGTGGATCGAAAGGAAAACAAATGAGGAAGTACTAGAGATGGTGGGTGAGGAGAGGGGTTTGTTGGGAGATATCCTATGGAGGCAGAAAAAATGGATGAAGGGCGTATTGATCGGCTGTTGAAGACTGTAATAGAGGAGAAAATGTTAGGCAAATGAGGAAAGGGCAGGAACAGAATAGGGATGTTGGGCGGGGTGAAGGGAAGAAGGAAGTACACAGAGATGAAGAGGGATCTGATGTAGAGTATGTTGCTGGATTTTATGTCTTGTTAGGAGTCAAAATATTTATTTGGTAGTTTTGTCCATCCAAAAAAATAACTTAACCGGTAGATTACATAATAATAATAATTGAAAGGAGAAATACTTCAATCTCTGTGGCGACCGATCCCCAATCATGCAATCAATTATGCATGAAAAGACCATGTGTATGAAAAAGAGACTAGAGATGTGCTTGAGTAATTGGGCAAAATCAGGCAGATTAATTAAATTAAGCACATTCAGATGACCATCCTGCCCGAATAATCGGGAAAGTATAAAATAAATCTGAATCATCAAAGATTTTTTATGCTGAAGTATTTTTGCTACCCAATTTCAATGTTTTATTCAAATGAATAACAAACTTTTGGTTTGAAATGACCAAGTTGTTGATTCTGATGCTGAATTCCATCAAAATATCAGAGTATTTTGTTATCTCTTTGATTGCATTCGTCTTTATTTGTGGCAATACACCACTTAGGAGGCAAAGAAGACAATATAAAAATCATGTTGATTGTCTTGATGGCCATAAGGATGATTTAATAGAACAGCTGAGTTACGAGAGAGATAGTTTCGTACATGATTTAACAAATTAAATTTACAGTAAAGACTATGTATTCGGTATTTTGTGCGCAAAAATAGTTTTAAATCTCATATTACATTACATAGAATATGGCTATCCCTCTAATCCCTTCTCCCATCCAAGGGGCACTGCCATTATTGAGCGAAGCCCAGGGGAGCAGGCCAGCAATGCCTCATATTCCGGTTTCAACTTTCATCACACACACGCGCTCTCCCTCTCTCGACTCCCTTCCTGTCCTCTCGACTCCCTTCCTCGACTCCTACACGCGGCGGACCACCACCTCTCTCATCTACCGCTTGAGCTCGCTGAGAGAAAACACTGGAATGGCTGAACATTGAGATGGGGGTCTCTCCCTATATGTGAGATTCGAACCCACGTACTCATAATATAACCGGAGAGCTAAAAAAAAGGAGAAAATCACTCTGAAATCTCTCAGAATATCAACGCAGCCACGAAATGAAAGAGAAAAGAATATAAATCACGAGGAGTCGAATTTGCAAAGCCAGCTGAACCTGCGTTGGCTGGGCACAGTGACAGTTGCACCGTTAAATAGCGGGGAGTGGGCCGCAATTCGAGAGGAGGGCCGCGATTGCCTTCGCCTCCCGGGCGAGACGCCCGCTATTACGCCGCCGCTCCCAGTTTTACGCAACTCGAAACCGTAACTCGGTCAGCGCCCCCCCCCCCCGGGACCTTTCAGGGCCCCTACTCCTGCTGGGTCGCATGTGCACGCGCGCCATCACGACGCCTTTTCCATCTCCATTGTCGAGGCTTTCGCGTTTCATGGAATCTTCATTTATTGGCATTCTTCATTTTTTACTTCGAATATATCCGGCATTTCTGGTCTAATTCATTTTTTATCACATCTTTTCGCAACCCCTTCCTGCACGCGTCTTTAGTAAGTGGTGTCTTATCACCTCCGTTTATGCGTTTGCGACGAAAACCTTACTAAGGATCCATCGCCATGGTTGATCTCCACTTCAAATTTATTAACTTCCTTTTATTTTCTCGAAGCCACGGAAAAAAATACTTTCATGGGGGGTTAGTCTCGTGCTCATCGTCCCGATAAAAGTTATATTGATGTTAATTTAAATCTCATCCAAAAAATATTGGATAGAGACAAGCAATACTGATCAATTACAAGCACTCCTGATGCTCGCTGCGGCACACAGAGAAGGCGAAATATTCTAGAGAGAAAAATAAGTAAACACAGTGAAGTCAAAAATTATTTACAATGCATAAATCCCGTGGGATTATAAAAGCCAAATTGGCTGAATAATTTCAGGAGGAAGAAACAAAAAAAGGATTGAGACAGCAATGGCGAACGAAGCAAGAGAGAAAAATTCCCGGCGGCACCGATCCTTAAATCTTTCCCGTCAATTGATGTACGGCGGCGTCCTCTCGGGGTCTCCCCGCCAGAGAGAGGCTTTGGCGGCAGCCTGGAAGGGTGGTGACGTTATAAATATCCCCCGGGCAGCAAATCACCACTCTGTCGAAATGTAATGCGGTAATGGGAGACCTAGATTTGCAAATCGATTTGAAATGGAGGAGAGTAAAAAACATTCAGGGGTGGCATCGCGTTGGCGTGCGAGGGAATCGCGGAAAGCTTACACATACTATGCATATGTTTGTATATGCAAACGCGGGTATATCCACGCTTTTGCGCGAAACTTGCAAAGATCGCATCTGGTAAGCGCCGAATCCAAAAGTTTTATGGCGTCATCTTCGTGGAGGGCAGCTGTTTAGACGGCTGTGCTTTAAAAGTTATTATTCTTTGCAAGGGATTCATATCCTCCTCGAGAATTATCACCATAAAAGAAGATATATATACGAGGAGCATTAAGATCTAAGGATCCTCATACTTTGGCGGAATAGAAACCGTTCTCTCACTCAAAAGTTGTCAGATGTGGTATGAAATATTCAAGAAGTTTTCACAGAAGTGTCGTGGAAGGTACGATGAATGTTCCTTCCAGGTGCAAGTCCACCATTGTGCTCTGAAGATGTAAATGAATGTGAATTTGTCACTCAATGAGGAAGAAAAGTACCATTAACGTGGAAAAATATCGATAAGCGATGGAAATACATACCGAAGAAAGTAGAGTTAGCAATTTTAAAAATACGAAGATTTTAAAGGAATATTTTTATCAAAAAAATTCACTAAATATTTTTCCATTGCCAAATTTAATATGGAAAAGGAATATGTATTTCAAACACTATAAAGCTATGGTATTCATATTTTATCACCTAAAATCGCATTAATGCCACAAATTTGAAATTTTATAGAGATAATTAAGTGAATTCGTCAAATCATCTCACGATATTAACCCTAAAATTGCAGTAAACAGGAATATTACCTTTTCCCTAAAGACTAGATAAATTATATTCGAAAGAGTCATGGAACAATTTATGGGGATATGAGCTAAGCTGAGGGGATTTTACCAAAAATGAGACAATTGCAAATTTACTTAACTTCAGTTTAACTTAATGCATGCTTATTTTGCTCTCACAAATGTATTTCATTAACAAAGAAACAAAATATACTCCGAATCAGGGCTACAAAAGGATAGTTGAAAAGATCCGTTTATTCATTTTTTTGAAGGACAGATCAACTCTAACTTTATTCTATTTATTGTAATAGGTGATGAAGGTGATGAAAAAATTCAAAGGAATAAAGGGAATTATGTTGGGGACAATGATGATGTCCTTCGAAAACACAACCAGAAAGTCCGAAAAGCAGAAACTCAATAGGGGTTAACTTTAACTCTATATTTTACTTTGGATTTCGATAATATAAATGTAGTATTGGAATTTAAATTTCCGTCTGCGTTTAGTATTTAAATAAATAGATTGACGACAACAGAATATTGTAAAACAATCACAAGACAGAGGCATGAGTTTATGAGGGGCATGTATTTGTAAGTGAAAAATAATTGTTCAATGTTTTGAAAATACAGTAATACACATCGCGATTCCATTTTGATATAAGTAGATACGCCCTTGCTCGTCTTGATGGAGAAATTAGAATTGTGTGCTGCTCTCTCTTTGATTATATTGTCGAAAGAAACATCATTGTTTACGTATGATGCTATTTCAATTTTTTATAAAGGCATGATAATTGGAGTTTTCGAGGTTGCTCTCCTTAAATTTCATACCAAAGAGATAAACACGAATAACTCATAGAAATATGGAAAGGTCAGTGCAATATTATTGCTTCCTGTAAAAACAGGAAGAAAATTTCGGGATGGGTAATTGATCGAAAATATGATTGGGAAAAAATTGATCTCTGCGTGGAAAAAAACCCCTTTCCATAACTCTCGGGATGTTGTGAACCTCCCCTTGCCGGAAAGGGCATTGGAAATAATTCAGGGGTTTTAATTTATAAAACCATATACACAGTAATCAATCCGAATGGTCGGTTGATAGGTGGCGGTTCACCCAGTACTAAGCACGACGGTGTGTGAAATTCACACATCAGGGTATGAGAGCCAGTTCCTTTCTCTTTGGCGGTTATGGTTTCCCCGGAATATCTGGTGCCAGAAAAATTACGTGGCTTGAGTGGAACTGCAGGTGCCCAGAGAGGCTTGCCCGGGAATCGAACCCGGGCCCTCCGGTCAATAGTTCAACGCCCTACCCCCTGGACTACCTCGACCCTGTATATATATACTCGTACATTCACCGACACATATGTATATATAACATATATATTTTTTATATACATGTAAATATATTTTTTTGAAGTTGACGCTCTCCGGCGACGCACAAACACACAAACACACGGATACAAAATATTCAGCGCACAGAAAAATAAATGAAGGACACTCTCAGTACGTGTATGTATTGACGTTTCGACGGCCCCGCCGTCGTCATCAGATAAGATTCTGATGACGACGGCGGGGCCGTCGAAACGTCAATACATACTGTGAGTGTCCTTCATTTATTTTTCTGTGCGCTGAATATTTTGTATCCGTGTGTTTGTGTGTTTTTACATGTATGTAATAATATAATATATATTTATATAATATATATGTATATATATATAGACCTAACAAATCTTCCGAGGAAGACGGAGCTCAATTCCGTCGAAATTATTAAAAAATAACGTAAGTGTTCCTTTCATGTGTTCTCATATTGTGTGCTGCTGTATACTATATATATACTCTATATATACTGCTATATATATATACTCCTATATACAAACAAACATATTTACACACCCATAAGTGATCCGTTCAGCGATAGCTGGATTACATTCGTATTATTCGGCCTTTTTATGTACGTGGGCAGTTTCTTGATCATGACGTCGTCTGCAGGCACGCGATGTTGCAGTTGCTTTGGAAAAGTGCGATTTTATCTTGTCTGGCATAGTGGACACTGAAATCGAAAAAAACGAACTTAAGCGTTTTAAAAGTTAACTCTTAGATATAATATTCAAGGCAAACAGCTTTAGCAGCAGCAGTTTGCTGAAAAGTTGTGCATATTTAAAATTAAATTTTAATGAAATTTTCCGCCGTTATCGAAGTTTGCCGCTGCAGCTTACAATGTACGCAATAACACAATCGAAAAGTAATGCAGTTGAATTTTCCGCGCCACTCTTATTAGGACGGATTGGGATCAAACTACTTGAATTGGGTAGGGGAGACGCTAAGCTTTGCCATTATTAGAAGATATTCTGTGTTAAGATTTTCTCCTTGTCGAAGATAGTATTTATTAAAGGAAGCGACCGAGATGTAAAGGCATTTGCGACCATGGAGCTCCGTTCTACCGTCTTTTGAAATTGATTGTCTCCTTCTTTTAAACCTATTTCAAGTTGCGTTCTAGGGAAAAAAAGGTCTCCAAAACCCTCCTGTTCTTCATTAAGTTCATCTGACTATTGTTTCAGGTGACAACAAAATTCAATGCAGCGTTTTGATCATCGCGTATTACCTCCATTGTTGCCTTATGAGAACTGAACATGTTTCAAATTGCAGGGGATGTCGCTGATGCAATACTGGTTTTAAATTAACCAGGATTGTACCACACATGAATTAAAAATTAAGCTAACAACATCACATAGAGTTAAATTTTGCATATTAACTTAGGCAAAAACAATTATGACCAAATATTCACTGAACAGTCCTCATAGGTGTGATGATCATGTTGACTTTGGTCAATTTCATGGAAAATCTCCACCTATTGAAAACTTGTTAAAATTCCATTAATTTTGTTAGATGCGGTTCCTATCCACCCAAAGCTTGAAATAAAAGAAATACTTAATTGGAAGGTTATCCGTCGGCACAAAATTGTGCCAACTTTGGCCGTTGCGTCAAAATGCAAATATTTTCATTGAATTGCGTTCGTGATTTACAATAACACAATACTATCGCCATATCGATGGGATCCTCACGAAATTGTTTAAAATTTGCCGGATTAGATCACGTGCAGCATAGAGGAGCTATATTTGTAAAACGTCATTATGACAAACTTAGTAGCGTGTGCAAAATATTAGAGCAACTAGGCTGGGAATTACTCAATGGAGCGGAGGTTAAATTACAGATAAAATCTCCTGCATAATTTAAATGATGACTCTTTAGAAGTGATGTTGTAAATGTATTATTCCTGTCATAGTACTACGGTAGAAGAGATCATGTCAATAAAATTAGAGAGATTAAGTGTAGAACAGATAGAATTAAGGAACCACACGAACGATAAGGGGACATAATAACATTGTCCTTCTGCGTTAGAACCAAATTCAGGTCAAAATTATTCTTGTGTACTACCCCCTGCCACACACCCCAGCGGTGGCTTGCAGGGTACATAAATAATAATCATAAATAATCCAACTGAGACGCCTATAATCACAGGGCGGAATATCATATAAGCTAAGGAATGAAATCTAAATCCACCATCACTTGGTTTCTAGCCTTCGTGGCATTCGAATCTCGATTTGAATTGACGGAAAACTTCGCCCGGTTGCTCTCTGGAGCACTCGTCATTTCTCCGATCTTCCGGTAGAGGTCAGGCAACCCGTCAGGGAGTAGCTCCCTCAACCTTGATTCCAAACAAAAAGGAAAACTGCTGCAAGTGGACAACATCATCCAATCCCCTCCCACACCCCGATGACACACTTCAAGCGGCGGATTCGGGCGCTCGCGGTTCACAGGCGCCGGCGACAAGGGGAGAGGGGGAGGGCTCCAACCTGCGGAATGCCTCGCGAAGACGGGCTCTCTCCATAGTTGGCGCGAGCGGCGCTCGGCGTCTCTGGCGTCTCTGTCCCCCTCCCTCCTGCCGACGCCGCCCCCTTCCGGGGGTGGTTCCCGCCCCCACGCGTCGACGCACCTCCCCTCCGGGGCCGGACTCTCCCGCGGTCCGCTCTTTCTCCAAACAGTTTGAAACGCGACAGCGAGCGAATCGCACCGCGCTTGCCCTTCGCCGCCTCCGCGACGCGCCCGCTCCATCGCGACCGCTCTCGCACCCCCGTCCCCCCGCGGCCCTATCTGGCTGGCCCTGACTCGCATCGTCCACCTCCCCTCCGTCTGCAAGTGTGTTTTTTCCTCCTCCTCTCACTCCCCCTCCGCTTGTCTGTCCGTCTCCCTCTGCCCGCCGTCCTCCGGCAACTCGCCCCCTCTCGCAGGGGCCGAGGGTGAGGAGGAGGGGGTGAAGAGAGGACCCCCGGGCGTGGACGCCGAGGCACCTCCGCGACCGCCGTCGCGACGCCCGAGACGAGACATCGACGACGTCCCGCGTGAGCCAGAAGACGGCGCGGGAGGGGACTCTGCGAACAAGGGTAGGCCAACGCTCTCCCGCCGAGGACGGCCAAGCGAGAGGAGAAAGAACCGGAAGGAAGGCGTCCCTCGCACATAATTTTATTTTTTGTCGACGCTTAGATGATAGAATGAGAATTTTTTTGCCGTGTACGTAAACTGCAGCCATGCATTGGGGGGGGGGGAGGGGTGCCGATGGACCCCCCCGCCTACCGGCCGACGCCACAGACTCGTGGGGCAACTCGCCGGCCATTTCGGGAGGATTTGATGACAGTCCCAACGGATTCGCCGAAACCCATCCGATTTCCAAATTATGCACTATTCCTACAGATTTTAAATCCGTCAGACATGCGGAATGTTGTTTTGTCTTTTATCACTCGGAGTTGGGATTTTATTAAATTTAATTTAGTTTGCCGCTCCTGAAAAACGCAGGAGTAGAGGTTCCGTCGTATGGTCTTCCGAATCATCCGCGCCCGATATCAACAGTGTCTTCGTTGATTTCAGGCCGCCGGAGTCCCGGTCGACTTGGATTAAATTTTCCGATTTTTCGCTTTTCCGACAATGGGAGAACAACTTCCACGGTTGTTGTAAACCGTAGTGGTGCCGCTGTTTTTGTCCTCGGGGAATTCTCGCTGCGTGAAATGGCCCGAAATCAACTTTGTAGTGGATGGCTGACGAACTATATAGTACTGACGAATGAAATGATTGGAGACGACGAGAAAAAAAGGGAAAGAACGAAGAATTGGGAGCGCGTCTCCCATCGGTCATTGCGGTCGTAATGCCACGAATCCCTTGTGGCGCTTTCGCTCCGTTCACCGGAGATGTCGGCCCACCGCCTCGGGGAGACGCGGAAGAACTCCCGCCCGCGGCCGGCCAACGACTGGGAAGAGGGGGTGGGCACCGACAACACGCCGTAGGCACACCCCATTTCTTTTAAGGACCCCACTAAACTGATTACCCTCTCATAGTGACGAATATTACTAATAATCGAACCTTTTAGATGTTGAAAAACCACTGAAAAACTGCCATCGATCTTCATTTAAACAAGAACGACTGACCTTACTTTTAATTAGTCCCTCAAATTTCTTTTCATGATATCCTAGAAGTGTTCACACAAAAAATATTGAGTAATTGATTACTCATTGCTTTGGTGCATTAAAATTATAAAAATAATACAATGTAATGTTAAATACATGCTTGATACCCTGCAAGCCACCGCTAGGGTGTGTAGGAGGGGGGAGGTGATTACATACCGGAATACTTTGGACGCAAAATCCTTTCCCCTCGTAGCGCGGTCAGATAACATAAATACAATCCCTTATCGGAGTTGGGAAAAATTACTTCTAAAACCCATATTTTCTACTCTTAGTCTCTAGAATTTTATTTACATGGTCTCTCTTAACTTTAGTACAATGGAGCCAATTTTATATTTTCAACATCATCGCCAAAAAGGCACCCTTCCAATTGTTTCTTAATATTTAATAATTTTTGGCAAGTAATATTTATAAATAACAGTAGTTATATATTTGCTCGACAAAGTTGGATTGTTTAAAACGTTGGTTAAAATTAAGAACGTGTTAGGGGATAATTTGCAAGGCAGCACCGGGATCCCGAGTGCCTAGCGTGGCGGACGCCCCTCTGTCCCGAAGATGTGGCGGGGAGGATGGATGGGCGTGGGCGGGGAGGATGGATGGGGGCGATGGCGGGGGTTGGTGTGGGGACTCCAAGTGCGACCTCTCTCCGCCTTCGGTCGACCGAGGCCACGGTCGAGGAGTGCAGGTGTGAAGGCCGAGGGGCCGGTCAGTGCGGCCCTTCGGCGGGAAGAAGACGACGAATCGTGGAACGCTTCATTTAATTATTCCTCCCACAAGAAGAGAACCTCGTCCCCCCCGATTCCTCTCCTCCTGGCCCTTTGACCTGGCCGGCCTCCCCGGCTGAGGAGAGGCCTCTTCTCACCCCTTGACAGTCCCCTTGGTGCGCGCCGCCCTTATTGCGGAAGGTGTTGGACCCCGATTAGGCTCTGATGGCGGTCGTCCGACGAGAGCGGTTGCGTAAGCGATCGTGCTGGCGATTGGAAACGCCACGTCAGATATCTACGTGGCACGAGCCTCGCACGCAACCAAAACGAACAAAAGTGTGCATTTTATTTTCGTGTATAACAACTATGATTTAAAAAAATATCTCGACGGAAGCAAAAACGAAAAGATAAAGTTACGATTCTGTTCTTCCTGCTCTCATAGGGTTACAGCTACCACACTAAAGAGGATTAATGATCATTTTTAAAAGTTTCACTTGCCAACATGATTCTCCTATCAATTCAATAATATTGATTGGTTTTCAATGTCACCAGCAAAATG
The DNA here is from genome assembly GCA_037158775.1 of Hetaerina titia. NCBI lineage: Eukaryota > Metazoa > Arthropoda > Insecta > Odonata > Calopterygidae > Hetaerina > Hetaerina titia. The sequence goes on from CM073769.1 coordinate 16,955,678, forward strand.
TTTAGAGACTGAAGATAGAATGATTGATGAAAATTTCGTTTCCACTGGTTTAGGTGATTCCCAGTACTGAATAGTGTTAATAATTTACGAGCAATAATCCTCCGTCGGAAATATTGAAAGCAGTAGAAATTTGCTTTAGCTTCTTCCGCGCACGACTCCGATCTACCCCACCAGACACTTTTCGACTCGTCAACACATTTACGACGCAATAACGCCATTCCATCTTCGCATAATTCCATTTTCCGGGTAATATTTGAGGGCTTGGTTCACAATTTAGTCGTTTCATTTTCTTTGGTTGAATAAAAAGATTAATTAATCCCAGATAAGGCCACGTTTTCGCAAATATTCAAGCAAATAATTCGGGGTCAGGTGATGAATGCATTAATTCCCTCCATTTAAGTGTCTGCTAGCTTTCAATGGCCATTGCAAAGGTTTAGTGATGTTTTTTTCATGACAAAGTACCACGATTACAACCACTTCACCACTTTGCCTGCGACAGTAGAGTGTAATAATAAATTAACGATTAAAGGGAAAGCCTTGCTCACATTCTATTATGGAGAGCATAAACGAAAATCGATGAGAAAGTTGCCTCTCGAACCAATCCATGAACGCTAATTTTTTCCACGAACCACCGGAACGGTTGCATGTGGTGAAGAACGCATTTCTGCCTGCCTCACTCTAGATTTCAAGAGAAATATTAAATAAAAACCGAGGTGGATGTAATCAAGGGTTCGAGCTTGATCGTCCATGTTCCTTAGTTGTCGCGACGTGTAGGGATACCCACCGGTCGAGGAGACAAGTTACTCGTGGCTCGGGGGTCCATGGCCCCAGGGACCGGCGGGAGGCGAAACCTCTCCCCCCCCCCCCTCGGGGAGAAATTTCGATCCCAATCCCGAAAAAACTCCGTCCTTCGAGCGAGCGACGATCTCGGGTCCCTGTGGCCTTCGTACCTCCAGGGTGGCCGGGGGTGCAAGGGTGTGCCACTGGGTAGGAATTGGGTGGGGCGGGAAAATAATCCCCAGCTTCATCTCTCTTTCCGCCTCCAGATTCTCGACGCGAAGAGATGTGGCCGTGTGGGTGGGTGTCGACAAAACTGCTCCCACGATGTGGCGGGGGTCGAACGAGGAAGTCGACCGGGAGAGGAAAGAGAAAATTTCCTCCTTGAACGAAATTAAAAGCTGCTAAGTGCTCTAATTTCTAAGAAACCATGTTATTTTTCCAAGGGAAGTTTATTGTAACACTTGGGACTTGTGTGCCACCTGACATTTGTCTATTTGCACATGTACATTTTAATAATAATGATAATAATAACGAAAGAAATCCTCTCAGGTCTGATGCGTGAGGAACAATTCATAATGGAAGGTGTTATTGAAGTTTTCCACTTAAAAAGTATTTAAGTAATAATGTAGAAGGGAATTCGTTATAAAAAAACAAAGGGGATCCGGATGCACCTCGCCTGGCGCTAGGAATGAATAGAATTGTGAGATCTGACTGCATCATAAAATAGCAAAGTGATTTTGATGCATAAAGTTTGAGAGCGTCGGAAAAATTTCTTTGAAAACGGAAAACTGCATAAAACTTTTCATTCGTCACTTTAATTTCGACAGCATTTCGGAAAGTGGCTCTAGGGATCCTCTTGAGAGTGTATAATTATAACAATCGCACTAAGTTCAGCCAAGATCAAGTGAAAAATCGTTGGTAGAAGAATATTTTGATGAGTCAAAATGGAGGAATCACCGCAAGAGGAGTCATGAAAAAAGAACATTCCCTTTCAATATCGGTTAACAATTATTATATTAATTAATTACTATAATTATATATCATTTAATTATTTTATATTTGTTAATATTTGCTCAAGTTTGCATTATTATTCGTCATTCTCACAAAAAACCAAGATTAAATAACCGAATTTTCATACAGAAAGTTTGCTGATCTTACTTTACACATTACTTGTATAAAATATTCAAATTATCCATGATTCCTTAGCTAAATATTTAGCAAAGACCTGAGAAGTAATATATATTGGCGCTAAAGTTAAAGTTTTTGCATCAACGCTTCTCCACTTGGCAATCAAGCTGACTCTCTTAAAACCATTTAAGCGATATTTTCGGTGGACAACAGATATGGAAGTCTCGTGGAAGGTTTAAGGAGAAGGAAGTGTCCATTGGAGTCCAAAACTGGATACAAAAGTACATATTGGCTGATAATGTTTCCGATTATACTGGTAAGCGTGCAACGAATGTGAAAGACCAGTCTCTGATTAAATCTCCACTGCCCTCTTTCGTAGACTGGTATGCCAGCATTGTTGAATTGATGACTCCGCATGGCTGATAAGGTCTGTACTGGTCGCCCTGACTTCGCTACATTAAAAATTATCGTCTATCTGATACATTATGCATTTTGAGAAATCTCACGGTAATCGATTTTTAGCTATTTGCTATATCTTTGCATACTTGTCACTACGCGAATTATTTGTATGTTAAAAAATATATATAGATGGTAGATTCTAGGTAGGTAGCTCTGAGATAGAATCAATCGAATGAATTTCGATAAAAAACTTCATGCTCCACCAATTAAAACGTAGCCTCATTTAGAACACCCGACTTCTCACCCGAATGACTTTTATGGCCTGACAAACTAATTCCATTTCGAACGTATGACCTTATGAGATGGAAATATGAGATACCTGACCGGCATGCGAACTTAAAGGCCTGCGGAAAATATAACTTCGAAAATTAGATGTGATACTATTAAGTCACGCGAGGATAGATTTGTGAAGCGATTACTCAATTGTGTGGCATCGTTTGTAATGCAGTATAGCTATTACTCGGCTCTCTATGAACCGGCCGGTTTGGCGAGCGGCCCTCGCGCCCGGGGACGCCGGCCAAGTCGTGCGAGCGTGTGTCGGGCCTTCCCTGCGCCCCACCATTGACCGGCCATCCCCTCGCCCTAACCCTCTGCCCTCCTATGAATGAGCCCAATGGCTCCTCCGCCCCTTGGTTTCATAGTGGCTCGCGAACCCCGAATTCTATTGGGAGTGCCTACGAAGACGACCGACACGAAAGAGAGTCCCCCCAACCTCCGCCGGCATTCTGAGCGCCCCCCCCCCCCCGCTCTGAGTGCAGGGAGTTCATCAATCGAGACGGCGAGTGAGTGATCACCGAGGGGGGAGGGAGGAGAGCCTGATGAGTGAACCGTCGCCTTCTCGTTATCTGGTGCATGGCTGTCACCTGCTGCAATTGATATTCAGCTGTGGATTCACGAATACTAAGTGATACCCAGTGAACTGTCCTACATGGAGATTAAAAAGCTGTTCCACCTATGGGTTCTCCGCGCGGTTACTAGCGGGAACGGGTAAAAAATGCTGCATGTGAGGTTCATGCAGATTGAGGTCATTGGTGGGAGTGGATACGGGTAGAGATGGAATTGACTTTTCACGTTTAGTTCCTGAAATGGACTGGATGACTTGAAAACATATTAGAGGAGAAAATACGTAGAAGTGAAAAGTCCCACAAAAGGCCCGAAGAAATCCACTGCCCACGTTAGAGGGTATCAAATTATGACAAAGTTACTTGGTCGAGAAGTTAGACTTGGAAATAGAAAGGCTATGCGGCGACAAAGATGTCAACCAAATAAAGAGAGTCAATCGGAAGTACTGCTTCGAACTGAATTGGTGGACATTGAGTAAATCTTCCCATCATTAAGTCATCGATACCGATCGATAGTTGAGTGCGTTTTAAGTTCAAGAAGTGAATGTTTGCGAAATAAACAGGTGCATACCTACATTCCCAGAAAAAATACTTCACTTTAGTTTTTCTGTCGTCACTAATTGCATAGGCAAGATCTAACTGAATAGGTTTGAATGAAAAGGAATCAATTCATGAATGAATATTCTGTTTGCTGCTTCGAAAAATACCATTTCCTGAGTAAAAGTGCATTGGCGATTGCATTAATGTTGCCTTCTTCAATTTAATTACGCCTTGGTCAATTTGATGGGCTTGGAATGTGTCTATCGTAAATAATGTTCCCCCTTTCCGTGGTCTCTTATAAATTTTCCTAAAGACTGAAGTAGTCCGAATAACATTTCTAGCAACTTATTTTCCAATTCATCTTCACTTGAAGGGGAGATTTAACTATTTATGGATTAAAAAAAGCGAATTGTTTGGGAACATTGAGAATTAATTAAAAATGCATTTATGATTATTTAATACTATGACGTCATTTATCATGGCAGAGTAATTTAATCACTCTACCATGATTTATGCTTAAATACAAATAAAGTCAAACGCAAATATTTCAATATTTCATCGCCTTTTCTTTATTCATCCAACATATGGATACAAAATTTAGTACTCATTCTTTTCGAAAAAATAAGAACGTTTTTATCGTAATTTAAGCCTAAATATAGTACATTTAACTATTGCACATTTCCAATTTCCTATATAAATTAGCACTAAGTGAACGAATTACAAAAGGTTTTCAACACTGTGATTTCTCCTGAGGAAAGAACACTCATCTCTTGTTGGGGTGTCGGCGACCCCCCTTCCCCCCTCCCCCCATCCGTCCCTCTCCCCCCGCTCTCTTCTCCAAGTCTGAAAGCGGGCGCGCAGCGAGGGGGGGCAACAGATGGGTTGCTATCTCAAATATGCTGCGTATGCTAGAATAAGCAGTTTAAAAGGAGAAATATTCAATTCCGGACGTATTCTAATATTTTCGAACTCGAACTCTGCCATGAGAAATCGTATGAATTGCAACTCGTGGGTTTCAGTTGTACCTAATCAGTAAGTGATTGGGAGGTTTGAACATTTAATCCCGAGTCTTGCTTAAACCGTGTGTGCTCCCAGGTAAAATTAGAGTGACAGAAATTTGGTCAGGTTTAGCGCTATGACTTAACTTCTTGCAGCAAAAACTGAAGTAGTCCCCCGGGCCGGCCTCGAAGGGGAAGAGGGTGGGGACCTTAAGGACTCCGGCCCCTCGCTTGCGTGAGGCCGTCAGAATAAGTGCTGCGGTCGGCGCCGCTGCCGTACAGAGAGGCACCCGCCCACCTTCCGGTTCCCGGCGCGGGGGGAAGCCGCTTGCGGAGGCGCCAGGGGTGTTTCCGTGGCAACAGGCAGGACTTCGAACAGCCCCTTTCATGCTTTGTTTTTCACTCCGCAACACCCCTAGGTACTCCATATGCGTACATGTATTTCAATATATCAGTTCTTCCTGGGAAACCATTTAGTTCTGTTCCTAATTCCTCTTGAGAAAAGTGGTTGCACCACCGAAAATTCGAGAACTAGTGAGTCCCTCTTTTGTGTGTTTTGGTTTCTGTGTTTGCTGTGACTATTTAGTGAGTTTCATTGTGCACGTTCGTGGCTTTTCCTGGAAAGTGAATATATATATATATATATATATATATATATATATATATATATATATATATATGTGTGTGTGTGTGTGTGTGTGTGTGTGTGTGTGTGTGTGTGTGTGTGTGTGAGTGTGTGTGCATGGGTGTGTGTATGCGCGTACATATACACACACGAGGTGTGTCAGGAAATTATCCAAATATGCATGATTTGATACAATTAGCCTACCTAGAACAATATGGCCTTCGTCACCTTCGCAGTAATCCCCTTAGGAGACCCCTTCCCCTTAGGACTCACTTATCCAAACGTATCTTTTACTTTTTCAAACAGCCGACAAATCCTTTATTCGGAATGGTTATCAGCTGCCTTGTCCTTTATCTCGTAGACAGATAGTTGGAAAGACTGCGCTTTTGTTTCAAGGTCATAGCCTTAGACCCATGACTCACCTCGACTTCTGACCTCTTTTAGAAAACCTGGGTCATCGTTAGCGACTTGGAGCTGATCCGCTGTAACTACAGCACGGAGTTCTTGACGTTGACCTATGTGTGTGTATTATATATATATATATATATATATATATATATATATATATATCTTCCCTATTATTAACGGTGGTATTCAGCGTATATTTGGAGGAAATGATTAAAGAGGCATGGGAAGAACTGGAGGTAGGAATGAAAGTCGGAGGGAAATTCATAAAATCAAATAGGATGGCTGATGACCAAGCTTTAGTTTGCCAGTCCGCCAAGGGATTGCAAGCATTGCTGAGTGATCTGGAAATTCAGTGCGACATATATGGGATGAGATTCAATATTAATAAAACAAAGGTTATGCGATTTTCCAGAAAGTAAAAGGTTAAGCTAAACCTTAAAATAGGAGGGAAAAAACTAGAGCAGATAGAACAGTTAACGTATCTCGGAAGTGTTTTAGACCAACACGGTCAAAGTAGTAGGGACGAAAGGAGAAGAATTGCGCTAGGCAAGGAGGATTTCTCATGGAGGAGGGACTTGATGTTGAGTAGGCTGCTGGTTGCTGGTTGCCATCTAGATGTTTTGTTAGGAGTCACAAAATACTTATTTGGTAGTTGTGTCCATCCAAAAACCTACCTTAACCGGTAGATTGCCAAATAAAAATGTCTTCTAAATGGAACGCTCTTTGGCGACGCACAAATATATAAACACAGTTGTAGAATTTTAAAATACAGAAACATAAAGAAAGGACACTCACGTATGTTGTTTTGATGTTTCGACGGCACGACCGTCGTCATCAGATCTCGTCGCCGTCAGGTTTCTGATGACGACGGTCGTGTCGTCGAAACGTCAAAACTACATATGTGAGCATCCTTTCTTGATGTTTCTATATTTTAAAATCGTACATCTCTGTTTATATACATATTTGTATATATATATATATATATATATATATATATACAGAGTCTGACCTGAATAAGGCCTCGGAGTAGGCCGAAAGCTCGAATAATCTACAGTGTGAGTGTCCTTTTACGTGTTATCTGTTTTATTCTGTGTTCTATTCTGCCGTCCAAAAGTTATATTGCTCTCGTGAGTACTTCCGCATCGTCTCTTATATATACAATGTTGATGCGAATGAAAAAAGGCTGGAGAGAATTGAGACTAGCCTTAGCAATTGAATTTCTCGAGGACAACTAGGTTGGTGTCGAACATATACTCTGTGAATATTACATTCTAAATTGGAGCTTATGCTTCTCTAACGTGAAGAACAAAATAAGATAAAAAAATCTGGAGAGTTTCGAAATATCAAGCCATTCGGACTGTAAAAAATTCGATTGAATGAGCCAGGATTCCCCACATGCCACCTGTGAACCCACCCCCGCATCAGCTGGCTTCAATTCTCCGTAGTTAGTACGTTTATAGTATATGCCTTGGTTCTCAATTTGCCTAATGCGCCTTCGCAAAACATATTAATTAAAGCCGTAAAAGACCGTTCTTCATTACCTCTCACAAAAAAATATTCAACTATTGTCACATAAAAATATTTTGCCGTAGTAGACATGGCTACAAGATCTCCGGTTGATTGATGGTGAAAACAATAGACGTCAATCAATGCGAAAATGTTAGGACTATGAAAGTACTTTTGAATATTTTTACTTCCGTGTGACACGATACATAGAAGGGTTCCATGAGATAACAAGATGAAGGGAAGTAGCTGGGGATTGATTATTCGCGAATGAATGGAGTCGCGGAAGAGAGGAAGGGGAGGGCTGGGCAGGGGGTGGAGAGGGGGTTTGGAGGTGAAAGCAATTATGAAACTACCCCGTCGGCTTGTGCGCTTGGGAGGGGGATGTCGCTGCTGTGGGGCGAACGGAGCGAAAGAGTGAAACCGACAGAATGGATAATGGGCGAAATTGAGAGCGTGCGCGGATGGGAAAGTAATGAGAATGGCGTGTTGGATGCTGATTGGAGGGGGGGGGCAGAGAGCGAGAGACACGCCCACCGTCAAAGGGAAGGAGGCCGTGCGTTTGCATAGACGCACAGTATCTTGATTCGCGGCTTGTTCGAAAGGTGGATCGTACTACATTTCCATGTTTCGCGACGAACTTGAAAATGTTGGAAAACCTTGGAAGATAAAAAGTCAGTCGTGTAAATATCAGGGATATAACCTCTACTCACGTCATGAACGTTATTTGGATGCCTCTGTATCTCTCTCTGTAGTGTATCCAAAAAGCAGTGCTGATAAATGGATACACGTTTCAAAGAATGATTAATGCGTAGAACGTTAGAAAAAATAATCTGGAAAATTCTAGCGCTGGGGAAATCATCTTCGTCACAGGCTGTGCTATAATGTCAGGTAATAAAAAGTCAATTAAATGATGCCATAAACACTTTCATGTAGTCATAGGGAGGCGTCGTTAAGCCAAAAACATAAGAAAACAATCTAAACTCGGGCGAGGGACAATTACTTCCCTTGAGCTTCCACTCGTTAATCTACGCAACAGCGCGTGTAATCATAAAATGGCAATCCGTGGGCGCCAATCTGCAAATTGACAAAAAAGTAATTCTTTTCCTTTTTTTAGAAAAACCCCCTCTTCTTTTCGTTCCACAAAACTCTCTCCTTACAGAAACTTACGGGTTTTATTTACTTTACATCTTCATTCCTTCACCTCGTACTGCGGAGGGTTGAAGAGGGAATAGCAGTCGAGGCATTCGTGTTTAATAATTTTACTATTCCATGAGGAATGTAAATATTTCAAGCTCTACTCCTTCTGATTCATAATTGAGGAGCTCTTGGTTATTGTGGGAGAGAGGCCTGGCAAATGGTGACTCAGACAGCCGCTTCTCTGGTTATCTATGGAAATGGCGTATTAGCGTACTTGTAGTTAAACATTTTTTCACTATTGGCTGACTTTGACCGATTGGAAAAATAGATACGACCTAGGAAGTGGAGTCATAAAACCAATAAAAATCATTAATAATTGTAATAATGAAATATTATGCAAACCATTTTTAAGTATTAATTGTTAAATTTAGAGGACTGCAGGAGATGACTCGAGAGTTGCTTTAACGAGTCACGTCCACTGGGTGCACCGAAATGGAAATTTTGCATTGTGTAAAAAATCATTTGTCCCGGTCGAAGCGAACAATTTTTACGCTGCGGAATTTCTGCATTAATCATCACGTTGCACGGTATGACAGGCGATTTTATTTTTTCATACGCCAGGCCAGTGATATTTTTCTGAAGCTATGACCGCACCAAATTCATGTTACCATTCTTTGATATCGGATACAAAGACACACATCACAAATACACAGGTAATGGCGATGACCTAGTACAGAAAATTACCTGAAATGACAATTTATACATTTCTGGATAAATTAATTTTCTATAATAATATGGAATACATGTTGAGCATAAGGATTCGCCGAGAAAAAAGTATTCGCGTTAATTTATTTAAAATACCGAATAAAAAATTTTAATTTCTCTAATAAGGTAAAAAATATCGCTGCTAAATACTTCTTAATCACTTTCTACAGTGAATTTTCTGGCTAAAACTATTCATGGGAATGGGAACGGTTGGATTTCAATAAGTAAATATTGTGCCCCCGGAATTCTGCACCATTAAATCGCCTTCCGTCACCTCTCTAAAACAGCGAGACATTTCAGCGAGATGCTGTCGCAATACGCTAGTAACCAGCATGGGCAGCGGTGATTGGCGATCCATTCGAGGCGCTCTTTTCACTGAAGACAACTCAGAACAATGCCAACATGCCATAATATAACTTTTGACATGATGCCCAAGGAAAGACCAAGTCTCGAGCTCACAATTATGGGTAAAGAGGCAGAGTTCTCAAAACGTGTCAAGTACTTTGAGAATCAGTATTTGAAAAATCTAGAGCTAATATCAATTAATCTAGTCTCGATTAGTGTGTTCGGTGGATTTCCTTCAATTTGATACATACAATTGGGTCCGCAAATTCTCCGCAGACCGCAGTGGCTTTTTTTCTGTCTTCTCTGCGAATTCATTTCATATTGTACAACCATTCCGCACTGGTCACAAATGCCGAGGAAGAGTCCTCGGGCCCAAAGAATCGCTCGTCGGACGTTTGTTGAACAGTGGTGATCTCCACGGAGCCTGATGCTTGTCGAGTACTACCATCAGGTGCTGCAGCACGGATCATTCCGCTCTCTTCCTCCCTCGCCCTCCCCGCTTCCACTCCCACCTTTCCTCATTTCTCCTGGCTCGAAAGATGGAAAATGACCCAGAACCTTGAGCGCCTACGGCACTCAGAGATTAAAGATTAAGGCGCAGACTTTTCATCAACTTTAAAGTGGAAGCGGCATTCAGCGATGAAGTTGAAGATGGTTTTTCTTTAAGGCTCTTCCCCTCTTTTAGGTGCTTATTAACTAAGGTTACGCCGTTGTCGAGGAAGTGTTCACGCGGGCTGCAGAGAACAGTAAGTCCTATTCAGTGGAAGGGAACATTAAAATGGGATGCATAGGACGTGGGGTAGTAGGGATGGCTCCCCGCTGGGCATGAATAAGAACGCCTGATTAATATTAAAGGTATCTCGCCCAGGCGCAATACGACGCCTGGATTGCCGCTAAAATTTGGAGGCAATGCAATTCTAATCGCTGCCTTGGTGCATGAGATAGCAATCTACAGTTTCATGTGTAAAAAATCTATACAGGCGCCTTGAGATCAACAAAATTAATTAATTTTTTGAGTCACTCCTGAAGTAATTAAAGTGATTCGCCCCTCTTCTTCCGCCGTCGCGACCCTTTCGGAGATTTCCATTTGAGATCGCTCGATGGAGCAGCCGTATTGGAAGCCTTCGCCGTCGTGCCATCACGGGACGGGGGAATGTGTCCACTGACATCGCTCTTTCAAAGGGTGAAGAGAAAGTGTTGATTTTGTTCCCATTGGAGCCGTCCTTTTCGTTATTATTGACATTTTAAAACTAGTTCCATGCCGGGCAAAGTTTGCAATTATATGAAACCTACATGGGGCCCTTGGGTGCCTTGTTAATTTTCAAATATCGATTACAATTTGCATATAGAACTTATGAAAAGGATGTCGTCACTCATTCGCCTGGATACGTGTCACCAAACACTGCGGTGAAAGGGACAGAAACGAGAAGGGAACTATTTTACGCAAACATGTCATCTATTAAACCTCCTCTAGTCAGCCCAATGTTTCCTCGAAACCTATCGGTATTAAAAAAAACAGAATTAATCTTAAAGCATCTAGTTTCGCCTTGTGTGCTTGGAGGATTCTCTTTCACCCGATGAATACAATTCTGTCCTCGAATGCTTCACAGTGACCACAGTGCCTTGTTTCTTGATGTTCTCTGCAAATTCAAAATATCGTTTTACCACTGAATCTATGAACAATTGAGCATGTGATGAGTGAAAATAGGTGCAATTCAGCACACAGTTTTAATCAATTCTCGTTTCTTGAACCACTAGTTTTGTAATCGTACTCTCGTACAAGACTGTCTTTTTTTAATAGAGGGCCAAAGCAGATTTAAATATATCCAGAATTACGCTTATCGGATGGAATCCAAACCCTGAAGGATTTTATTTCGTGCAAAACTTCTATCAACAAGCATTGATTGGAATTGAAACTAAGAGCGATTGTTGATGAAAAAGTCAAATTGATCCCATTATTAATTAAAGATTGGTTTTTGGGAAACATATATTACAAAAAATGTAATAAAAACGATTCGCTATTGAATTTGCTCCCACATTTGGAGGTTTTGACGCAATTCCGGATATAATATTTAAAATAGCCCACAGAACAGGGTCACTTCCAAAGAGTAGATTTTGGCCAAAATTTAGGCCAGGTCTCCCGCCCTCAATAAATACTTGTATTTTAACTAATTTAGGTGTTTTTGCACATGTTTATTTTATTTGAATGATCTCGGTAGTATAATGGGAATTATACACCTAAGCTAAAAGCAAAAGCGTGCCCACACGCACACACATGAACACGCACTTACAGATGCGATTAGGAAAATGGCGAAAACAAGTTCTGTGGATGTCAGAATGACATCTTCCGTTGTAATCCCAAGCCGATTTTTTTAATTGATCACAGTAATTATTCCGATCAATAAAGTTACTAGTGGCACATAGAGGGAGAGAGAATTACTACGGTACTATTCTCATCTCCGGGAGTGACTATTTGAGGCATCTTCATCGCGCCAAGTGAAAAAGAAAGGTTACGATAGTATGTTGGTTTAATAGACCATTATTTTTGCTCCAATCCCTCTCCAGCTCAACAGCTCTTAATGCCGCCCCATTAATATTACAACGAATATCGCCATCAGCACGAAGTGCATTTACAGAGTCGTTGAAATCGGAGAAGGAAAGGTCTTCAATCAGCAGAATGAGTGAATTCCGAGCGCTTGCAGTGGCAGGGGGCGAAGAACAAAAGGAGTGCGTGGGTTGCTCACTCGATCAGACAAGAAATGCGATCGCCTTGAAGGGCGTTCAGCACTTCCTAATGGTCCGTTTGCTTCCTGCAGCTCTCCACTCCGTGCAGCTGGCCCCTCTTCAAACTTTCCACGGATCTTTAACTCTTTCTGGAACATTTTATTTCCTCTCTCCCGCAGACCCGCTCCATTATTTTTCATCCATTCTGATTTTTATTTCCCCTCATTCCGTCGAATATTATCACCAGGAGTGTGCTAGTGGCTTGGAAAGTGCTTGCCAAAATGCCAAACAAATGTTTCGTTTCTGTTAGCAGTGCTTTCCTCGGATTCTTTCTCTCACACAATCATGAAAGGAATATTTCCTCAGAGAATGGGCCAAGTTAATGCGGAGACGAGTGTAGGTCCCAGCTCGAGGGCTTGGGTTTGAAGGTGGCAGGATTTTTCAGTGGTCTCCCGATCCATAGGGACTTGAGGGTGCTGTAAATGGAGGGTAGTTGAAGTGGAGCATGCCGTCTATCGGATGGGATATTAACATTCGTGGTTCTGTGTGATCCCTTAACTCCTTTCGCTAAGGATATGCTAATGCCGACGCAGAGATTCTCTCCGTCATTCCTTGAAAGTACTACCAAATCACCCACATCTATAATCTCTAAGTGCGAAAATAATCTCAGTTATCGATCGTCCACCAATAAATACAACCAAATCTGCAGTGGTTCAAGCAGACGACTTTACTTAAACATATATTTCATTTCCATAAAAGATGAAAAATTTAAGAAAATTCCAAAAAACTAAGTTGTTATGTTGTTGGCTAGAATGAAAACAGATTTTCATCATCACATTTGTCATAAATCCTATCAATGCTGATACTTTTGGTAAGTTAATCTCAAGATGGAAAACTGCCAAAGAGTAGGATGATTATTACTGGAATGTGAACATTTATGCGTCGCCATCAATCGTTATTCTGATTCTCAAAGAATAACCATAATTTACGTTCGTGATGCTGATTTTCAGCGTCGAAAAGAAAAATTTTTTTCTCATATAGATTTACCAGATATCTTCGGGGGTTAAATATTACAAACGTAGATTAGTCTACAGCGGTTACTTGTATTTGCTCGCAACAGTAATATCTCTCTCAAAAACCAAAATTTTGAATTTACTTCTCTACGGTTTCAGTCTCCTTATAGCGTTCATAATTTGACCCTGGGTTTTAAATTTCACTTCCTCTCCAACTCAGGTTCCTTATCGCTCCATTAAATCGCTTCTCGTATTTTTCAATCCGAGGAGAGGGGCCACATGAGGACCATTTCCCACGATGACGCCTCTCGCATGGGTTGTCCTTTCTTGTGCAAATCATTTGAGATACTGCAGGAAGACTCCATGGAATCAGAGCACGCGCTAATTAATGCCTAGTGTTATTCATTTAGTCTCGCACAAATGCAAATATAGCACGATGTTTTTTTTAAATTAAAATCCGGTTAAAATTGAAACATGAAAAAGGATTACTTGTTTTTATGAAATTTGAAATATTATCAAAGAAATTTACGAAATAGGTTAGAACTTTTCGAATGGAAGCAAAAATTGTGGAAGAAATATTAATGCCAAACGCGGGAATGCACCGTATTATATTCTACTGTTTCAGGCTTCATATCGTGGAAGTATTTAATATCCACAGAAAATCTGTGGAAAAGTATAAAGTCTTTTTAGTATGGGCACCATATTATGTTATTTGCGAGGAAACCACAGAGAAAGACTGAATTTTCGCTTGCGCGTGAACGCACTTAAGACCACTGATTCATTTGAAAGGAATTTTATCGCTGCTTCAGCTGCCCCAGGGATCGTGGTAGGTGACGGGGGAAAGGGGGGACGCGAGATATAAATGCAGGAGTTTATATGAAAATATAAATAGAAAAATGGAGAATAATCCGATGAAAGGTCGTCCACGGGCGGTCCTGGCTAAGAGACAAAAACACTTGATCGGGAAGAGAGAAATGGAGTTGGGGGAGGAAGAAAGAGTGGGGGGGGGACGGGGTGGAGTCAGAGGGACAATGTGGGCATTCCAACACCATCCTTGCCTTCACCATAAGTCGGCGAGACGATCAGATATTAACAATGTCCTTTCCGAAAAGAAAATTTTCCGTCCCGAGGACTTTTTCGATGAGCGTGGGCGAGTGGGATAACTCCGTCCCCTCTCCGTCGCCTGTCCGCTTGATGACGGATAGCAACCGCGGCTCTCCCTAGGAGAGGGAGTGGCACTTCTGACCACTGACGGACGACCTGCTTCTCTTACAATAAGCGGTGGCCACCAAAGGTGGATCATCATCGCTCAGAATTAATCATGAATTCGGTGCAACAAATGAAGTTTCATACCTAAAAGAATTTTCCACTATTCCGTGTTCTTTTCCATGAGATATGTGCATTTTTTTTTAAATTCACGTAATATATCGCTGGCTGTTGATAGTGCTGCTGTTCATACGTTTGATTTGTTTTGCTTAGATATTTTTTAGATATTTCAGTACCCTGCAAAGCCATCTCTAGGTTTTGTGGCAGTGGGTGAATACATACACCAAACTAATTTTGACCCGAATATTTTTGACCCCTGCCGCGGTCGGGCAATGTTATTCTGATACCTTATCGTCCGTGGAGAAAATAAGACATTAAATCTATATCTTGTATACCTAATCTCTATAATTTTACTGACACGATTTCTCCTGCCGTAGTACGATGGGGGTAATGATACACTTTCAAAATCCCTGCTAAAGAGACCTTCCAATTTATGCAAGAACTTCTATCTGTAACTTTTCCTTTGCTCCATTGAGTGATTCCCAGCCCAGCTGCTCTAATATTTTGGATGCGCTACTAAGTTTATCAAAACAACGTTTTAAAAATCTAGCTCCTCTACGCAGCACATGATCCAATTCGGTAATTTATCCAACTTCGTGAGTATCCCATTAATACTAGAAGGAAATTCTAAATGAGGCCTAGCCTGTGTCTTTTTCCTTATCTGTGTAATTCTGTCAACAATAGATATTTTGAGAAATAACTTGACAGCGTATGAGGGAAAAGTTGGAAAAATGAGCTTACTGGATTTTATATCTATGCCCTGATAAGTTATGAAAGATTTTCTTCTAAGTACAGTCTTAGCATCACGCAAATATTACCATAAACAAACTAACGAAAAAAACACCCGAGTCATACTAATAAAAGTGAGTTGCCTTAATTTAATTCAGTAAATAATGATTGAAAGCAATGCATATTGAGAAAATTATTTTTAAGTAGAGTATTGTAACAAGATTGCAAAATATTAGCACGATATGATCACAGAGAAAAACCGAACCCCTTCGTACGACCGGCGGAGCGAGGAGAAATGCTATTTTGACGCCGCCAACCGCTACCCTCTCCTTCCCTCTCATATTCATCCGTTTGTTTGGGATTCCTCCAAATGGTTTTCTCCCCCTCTCGCCCTTCCTCGCCGTGACTACTGCCTTTCGCCTGGACGCTCTCCAGAACCTCCGCCGCAGGGCGTGTCTGCCGCGGCCCTTCTGCCCCCGATCTAATTCCCGAAAGAAACGCCATGCAGCGCAGCGCCCTCGACCCTTGACATATATATTGAAGCCACTGACTGCATCGACGGCAAGGAAAAACCGCTCTCCTTTGCTCCGACCTCACACTACACTTCGGTTGCGGTTACGCAGGACTGGGCGTTTAACATTCCGTTTACAAAGTGTAAATCGAATGTCGCCTAATGATGAAGTAAGCGCTGCAGGAGGAAATAGTTTTCAGATTACATGTCCAGATTTTCGGTTCCTCCAGAAAAGAAAAACTATAGAATAGGTAAACTTCCAAATTCCTTAAGCGGAACATAAAGCAATGATGGATGAATGAAGATGATTTATGGAACATTTATAATGGACATGATAACATTTGTACATTTTTGCTCACTATTGCTAATGTTATTTATCGATAACCTTATTTGTTCATTCAACATTATTTAGCATGTTTTTTATTAATCGTTATATCGATCTACGGCTAAAGGAAATCAATGAAGATTTTTTTGTATAACCAAGAACGCTTAAAGTGAATTAAAAAAATATATTCCGAGTTGATTGGTTTCTGGTAGGAGTCGGATGAATAGTGAATGTAGTTGAAGGATTTAATGCTTAAAAGTACAGCAAAACAACACAAGCATTTATAATATGACTGAAATACAATACAACGTTGGTGCGACACTCTGAAATAAGAATTTAACTTTAAAAAAGTTCGTAGGTATGAATTTTTGGGAAAAGAGTACTTCCCTCCCGAAAATCTGCAGCATCGGGAAAACCAAAATGGAATGTGTGGACTCAATTAAATACCTAGGCGTTACCATCATTCACGATCCCTCCTGGGTGAAACACATACATCTACATCTACATAATACCCCGCGAGCCGCCGCAAGGGCGTGTGGAGGGGGGTGTTAGGACACCAGGCGTAAAAGGAGAAAAAACCGCATTCAAAACCAACACATGAATGCAAAACCATACCCACAGTGGTGCACGCATTCATGCAAAAATCCTATCATTTTACACGCATGCAAATACATATCTAACTCCTTTCATTCTACACGCATGCAATTGCATATGTTATCATGTAGCAAATAATTACACCTTAGGATGCAGTAAGAAATTTATCCAATATCGTGCAAGCTAGAATTTGGTAAGTAGCAAGGCGAAATTCCACTACCACAAGAACATGCAACATAAAACGCTCTCCACCCCAAGGAAACAGGTAAAGAATTTGACTCAACGCTGTAGGTAGAAGGAGGGTTCGTTCCCCCACGGAGAGGGAAAAGGGATGGAAGGGAAAATTTAAAAACAAACAAAAGCACAGCAAACAATACTGTAAAGAACACTACATTATTTAATGGCATTCTAATGCGGTCATGCGGGAAGGGTTTTGGCAACAATAGACATGAGGTTAGTGAAAGTGCATGCAATTGAGTAGAACTAATTATTTCCTAGACGCTGTGGGTGGCAAGTGGCATTTGTGCTATATGTAACCTTACAGTTGCTATCCCGTATTGTCCGTGGGAAGAAGGAGTCCTGGAGTCTGCTAGTTCTGGCATCTAATTTCCCGAATTTAATATACATGATCCAAGCGACCAATGTATGTTGGAGTGCAAATAAATTGCGAGATCTCAGTGCTAAAACGTGCGGATCTAAATTTGTTTAGTAAGTTCAACCTAGCATTGAATCGTCTTTCTTCTAATGATTCCCATTCCAACTCCATACGCATTTTAGTGACGCTTTTCGTTTTATCGTAACAGTTTTTCACAAAACGGGCTGCCCGGCGTTGGAGCTTCTCAATTTCCCGAATGAGGCCTTTTTCACTCGGGTCATACACGAGGAATATGCGGACAAGCTAATAAAAAATTAGGATTTATTAGAGGAGTACTGGAGAATTGTCATGAAAAGTAA
The DNA here is from genome assembly GCA_037158775.1 of Hetaerina titia. Lineage (NCBI taxonomy): Eukaryota > Metazoa > Arthropoda > Insecta > Odonata > Calopterygidae > Hetaerina > Hetaerina titia. The sequence goes on from CM073769.1 coordinate 16,973,387, forward strand.
AAGATGAATGTTATCTGTCGCTGATTAGGTCTCGTTTAGAATATAGTATATTGCAAGTATATTATGGGATCCTCATAAAGGTGAATTGATCGTCGAATTGGATCGCGTGCAACGTAAAGGAGCTAGATTTGTAAAACGTTGTAATGATAAACATAGTAGCGTTTCCAAAATATTAGAGCAGCTAGGCTGGGAGTCACAACGGAGCGAGGGTTGAATTGGAGATTAAATCTCTTGCATAAATTAAAAGGACATCTATTTAGCAGAGAATTTGAAAATGTAGTGATACCGCCATTGCACTGCGGTAGGAGAGATCATGGCAATAAAGTCATAGAGATTAAGTGTATAACAGATAGATTTAAGTTCTATTTTTTCCACGAACGATAAGGGATCAGAATAATATTGTCCAACCACGGTAGGGGTAAAAATATTCGCTTCAAAATTAGTTTGGTGTGTATTCACCCCCTACTACCCACCCTAGCGGTGTCTTACAGGGGACTAAAATAACCAAGATATCTAAAAGAACATACTTTATACGATCAAAGGATGGAGTAACCGTCGGATGTAATACATGAAACCTCACACAGCTTCGGCTAGGCTGGGGTTGGGTGATCAGAGGGGGCACCAGGATTTTCGGGTCAACAGATTGATATTAACCCCTCCAACCTACCTAGATGCCAAAAGGTGGATTAGACACTTCATGTCGTAAACAGTGAGACTGAATTACATTTGGTGAGCATTACCAGAATAAATTTCCTAAAAGCTGTTTAAAATTTATTAACGGACTCATCAAACTTGGCGATTCTTTTACAGAGATTTCCAAGGAAGAGAAAAGTCGAAAATCCAGTCTTCATATTTGATAACTTTCAGGCATGGTTTTTTCTATGAAAGAGTTTTGGTCTTACAGGTCTCCTGTAATGATGCCTCATATAGTTAGGGATTCATTACAAATTTAGGATATTTTGGTATCGTGAGCCCGTAGTAATTGTAATCATCGATGCCTACTGCTTTTTCTCTGTCTTGTCCGCCACAAGGAGAAGTTATTCATGGACAATGGGCGTGACGGCAATCGCTTCCATATTTCCAGGTAAGAGAAAACCGATTGACTGAATTCTGGGAGCGGACTAAGGATCACGTGCTACATCCATTAAAAAGCCACACATAAGCTCAAAGGTTAAAAGACGCGTCTTGGAGCACAGAATTCATTAATAAATGTAACGCTGTGCAAGGAAAAAAATTAAGGGTCGTTTGTTGAAAGACGTAGAGCCATACTAATAGCAAAACGGTGACGGAGGAAAAAGGACAATGTACCCTCATATTCGCGAGGCTATAGGTTTTATGGAATTCAACTGTTTCATCAAGGTGAGTGCACGTCGTTTGGCCTTCGTTTTGGTGTCAGTTGTTTCTGGCTTACAAGCAAGATTAATGAATAGCAAGGAGTACTCGTTGGAATGAATGAATGCGTCCGAGTGACCTTGTTTTACTCAGACAACACGAGTAACGTGTCTCATGTATAACTCATAAGAGGCTTAACGAATCAAAAATCATCTATGTTTGAAAATAATTCAGCAAAGGCTGTCAACGATAGTAAAAAGGTTCTAATTTCGAAGGAAAAGTAGAAGCACATACCACTTATGCACTGTGTGAACAAAGTTAGGCTTGACGCGAATAAAAAAACTTTTTTATCTTTATTCATGTTACTCAGGTCAAGAATTTACTGCGTAAATTTGAGGCAGGTTATTTATCAGAGGACGCTTAAGACATATCTCCCCCGCCACACGCCCTTTCGGCACCTTGCTGGGTATTATGTAGATTTAGATTAAAAGCCCCGTCTTATTATGGCAGATCTGATCACTAACGTAAAATCAAGGAGATAAATAATAGAATGGATAGATTTAAAATGTCGTTTTTTCCTTCAACCATTAGATATCAAAATAGATACGACAGCAATCGGGTTGGACATAATTAGAATTGGTAGTGTTTATATTTTTCGATATCCTGTATGTTCTGTCCTGCATTATATTCTTTTATTCAATATACCTATATTTTTAACATTTCTAAAGAACGATTTGAATATACGTGTCCTTTTATTAAATATTGTTGCATTAGAGTGCCTTATTTCGTGTTGTTAACATTTTTAAAGTGCACGATAAAACTAATAATTGCATAGAAGTGACATGATTAGGAATGTACCTGCATGGGTGGTGATCTAACACCCTCCGCCACACACCCTTGAGAGACGTCTTGCGGGGTATTGTGTAGATGTAGATAAATCCTAGATCTGATCAACAATACTCCAATCAAATGAGATTACCTAATAGGATAACGTTCATTATCATATTATATATAATTTATATAAGTAGTAGTCTATCGGCTTAGGGTAGATTTTCGAACTACTCACTACTGTATTCCTAAACTCATACTAAAATGGTTCAGAATATAGTATCTTTCGACTCCATACTACGTGACACAATAACTCAATGTTTCGCTCAACGTACTTCCTGCGCCCCTTAATTCCACCCAAAATACCTCTCCTTTCCGTCCTTCAGCCTCGCTGGTCCAGCATTCTACCTCTACATACCGCCTTCTTCATTTTCTTCTCTCCATTCTAGTCTGCACCCACCTTTGAAGGATCTTCAATCTACGCTTATCCTCCTCTCTCAAAGACTCAATTCTGAGCCTAAACAAAACTACATTCCATGTTGAAGTTTTCACTAGTCTTTTCTTCTCGTTCTTACATTGGGTACCTGCCATAAATCCCGCATCTCTGTTAATGATGCTTAACGCAATTCTTCATACTATTTCTACACCTCTATATGTCTTCCCACATTCAAAACACTTCCCAATTAGGTGAACTGTTTCACCTCTTCCGGTTAATGTCTCCCAACTTTAATGTTTATCTTACCTTTCCAATTTTTTGAGAATCTCATTAACTTCATTTTCTTTTTATAAATCTTCCACAACCATCGCACATACGTACTCTCCAATGCGCTAAATAATGATTGTCGTTGACAAACGCTTGAATTGATCGTTTGCAAATCCAGCTGATTTTGCAAGAGTTCCCAACAACTTTCGCTCTAACTTCCATCCGTTCTCATGCCTCCCACACACACGTATATTGAAAGGAACAGGTAATTAATGGCACCAAAATCTAATTCCTCATCCTAGGGCTTCCCATCCGGACTATTTATTCGCTATCTGCATCTGTGGACTCCGAGAGTATAAGTAAGTCGTCTGTCTTTCGAGTCTACTTCTAGCTCCTGAAAATGTTGATTAATTGAGCCCAGCTCAATCTATCAAACAAATTTTAGGATTGAGAATATTGGGTCTCATTGGTGGATATAGAAGGAATTATTTTGCCGCTAAAGCTCTAAAAGGGTCGTGATAATTAAAACAAAGCGGCGCCTGATTGAGGGGGCGAGGATGCTAAATTAGTGCGGAAAGGGTCCGGAGTTTGAACCCCGGTGGTTTCGTTTTTTAGTAATATTCCAATTCACGAGTTATGTACTGGGGGGAGAATCAGACCTCATTTGGAGTGTGCTGCAAAGTATATGAGATGCTAACGAAGTTGGATTGATTGCCGAATTGGATCGCGTGCAGCGTAGAGGAGCTAGCTTCGTAAAACGTTGTTATGATAAACTTAGGAGCGTATCCAAAATATTAGAGGAGCTAGGCTGGGAATCCCTTAATGGAGCAAAGGTTAAATTGCAGATTAAATCTCTTACATAAGTTGGAAGGATGTCTCCTTAACAGTGATGTTGAAAATCTATTATCAGTGCCATCGTACTACGGTAGGAGAGATCATGCTAATAAAATTAGAGAGATTAATTGTAGGCCAAATAGATTTAGGATGTAATTTTTTCTCTCCGTCATTCAAATCTGTCGAATGGGACGGCCAACTTATCTGGGATAACTATTCTTCAGCAAATTGGTCTTTGTGGGCGTCGGGTTTCTCTCCATCCTTTGTCCGCCCGCATTAAAATTTAATCAAAGATGAAGACTCATCCATAGAGTGGTGTTAATGTTCTCGGGTGTTGTTATTTCTCCAAATAGTGATTACAAAGCTACTAATAATATCCAGTCGCAGCTAAAAAATGCTCTGCTGATTTTACATACATACTCACATACGTTCGTACATACTCTGCAAGACACCGCGAGAGTGTGTGATAGGGGGTGATTAGGCAGCAGACTACTTTTGACATAAAATACTTTCCCTCCAAAGCGCGGTCTCATGAATTTATTCTAGTCCCTTATTGTTCGTGGGGAAAAATGACAGCTAAAAAATGCTCTGCTGATTTTACATGCATACTCACATACGTTCGTACATACTCTGCAAGACACCGCGAGAGTATGTGATTGGGGGTGATTACACAGCAGACTACTTTTGACATACGTGTAAAATACTTTCCTTCCAAACCGCGGTCTCATGAAGTTATTCTAGAACCTTATTATTCGTGGGGAAAAATGACAAGAGCGATAAGTTCGTGGGTGAAAGGACATCTTAAAACTATCTGTTCTACAAATAATGTCTCTAATTACATTCATACGATTTCTCCCACCATAATACGATGGGGGTAATAATATATTTTCAACATCACTGCTAAAGAGACGTCCTTACAATTTATGAAAGAGATTTAATCTGCAATTTCAACTTCCCTCCTTGAGTGATTACCAGCCTAGCTGCTCTAATATTTTAGATACGCTCCTAAGTTTAGGATGACAACGTTTTCCAAATCCTGTTCCTCTACGCTGCACGCGATCCAATTCGGTAAATAATCCAACTTCGTGAGGATATTATATACTTGCAGCCTATTCTAAATGGTGTACAACCAGCGAAAGATAACAGTTCTCTTTGGCCTTTTCATCAAATTTACCAAGTACTCTTCTAATAAATCCTAATTTTTTGTTGGCTTGTCCACATATTCCTCGAATGTGTTTCACACGGGGGAGATCGTGAATGCGGGTAACGCCTAGGTATTTAATTAAGTCTACACATTCCATTTCGGTGTTCACAATACAGTAGGCTCATATGTTGAGCTCTTCGAATTGATATGGCATTTCTTCGTTGGGAATGGAAGCATTCTTTTTTACGTCCAATCCACGAGGTTAATTTGAGGATAGAAAAGAACATCCTCTCATTCACCCAAGGTGACCTCATGCCGTTCTCACTACATGAATCTCCCTCTTTTCTCTAAACAATACGGTGCCCCTCCCAAAAAAGATTCCCAAGCACGAACGCCCTCTTAATGTATTTGACTCCATTCAAATATTAAATTCGTATTAGTTCAATTGGGCTGTTTTTTCTCAACTCCCGTTCCAGTGTCCATCTTCTCCATTTAGCAAACTCAATAATCCGCTTACTCCGCTCGTCCGTTCAAGTTTTATTAATGTTCGCCCCAGAATAATTCCTTTAAATAATTGCCCAAAATTCCACCCAATCTAATATTTGCCCTCCTGCGCCATTTTTTTTAACATTAAGATGAATTATTTGTATTTTAATTTCCATCGTCCAACAATTGGGTGTTATTATTCCTTAGTATTAATTTTAAAATGAGACGAACCGATTCGTTTTCAGGTTCAAAACTTAACACTCGCCGCTTTCCCTCGAAGTAATCCGAGGTCGAATACCGTCTCTATGTATTGAGCTACTTCCGGGAACGGATGCGAACTCTGACCACAATTTAGTTGTTATGAAATGTAACGTCCGTTTCAAAAAGATAAGGCAGGGGCGGCGAGTTAGAAAATGGAATGTAAAAGCATTAAATGGATTGACTAAGAAGGAGTATCAGCAGGCTTTAGAAAAGATCATAAATGAGAGTAAAGATCTGAGTGCTATCGAAGAAAAATGGGAATGTATCAGGAAAGGACTATCGAAAGCAGCAAAATACACTATAAGAACCGTTAACAGGAAAAGGATAAGGAAACCATGGGAAACGGATGAGGTGATTACAAAGATGGATGAGAGAAGAAAATGGAAGAATGTAAACAGAGTTAGGCAAAATGAAGTACAAAGAATTAAATAATAAATTGAGACGAGTCACACAAAGGAAAAGGAGCAAGGTGGAAAACGCAGTGCAAGGATATGGAAAGTTTACAGAGAAGAGTTTATTGGGAAGCAAGAAGTGAAGCTCTGTGGTTACAGTTAGAGGTAAGTTGGGTAAGGTAATAGTTGACACAGGAAAGATCCAAGAGAAAAGGGAGGAATATATAGAAGCACTGCATGGTACAGAACTTGGACCAAAAGGTTAGACGTAGAACAGGAACATGACGGATATGATGACAGTTTAAGTCCAGACGTACTCGACGATTAGGTAGAAAGGGCATTAAGGGAAATGAAACCAAATAAGGGAAGACAGAATTCCTGCAGAACTACTGAAATGTTTAGGGAAATGTGGTAGGAAGACTCTACATGGACTGATTCGTAATATCTATGACAAAGGAATCTGGCCGGAAAATTTTGTGAGATCAGTGTTAGTTCCAATTCCGAAAAAGGACATCATTGAGGATTACAGAAAAATATGTTTGACATCCCACGGAGCTAAAGTTGATCTCAGGATCATCAGCCAAAGGATTGAGAGTAGGGTAAATGATTACTTTGGAGATGATCAGTTTGGGTTTAGGAAAGAAAGAGGTACGCGTGATGCAATTGCAGTAATGAGATCACTAATCGAGAGGAATATACAATACAATCAGGACGTATTTGCCTGCTTCGTAGATTTCGAAAAAGCGTTTGATAGAGTGAATTGGGAAAAATGAATGCGTGTATTGCAGAAAATAGGAATGGATTGGAGGGACAGGAGACTGATCCGCAACCTGCACATGTCTCAGACTGCTCAGGTGCAAGTTGGGGAACGGAGAGTCCGGATGGGCAGTGTTAGGAAGAGGGGTAAGGTAGGGTTGCCCATTGTCACCGGTGCTGTTCAACGTATATGTAGAGGAAATGATTAAAGAGGCATGGGAAGAACTGGAGGTAGGAATGAAAGTCGGAGGGGAATTCGTAAAATCGGTTAGGTTTGCTGATGACCATGCTTTAGTTTGCCAGTCAGCCAAGGGATTGCAAACATTGCTGAGTGAATTGGAGGTTCAGTGCGATAGATATGGGATGAGAATCAATATTAGTAAAACAAAGGTTTTGCGATTTTCCAGGAAGAAGAAGGCTAAGCTAAACCTCAAAATAGGAGGGAAAAAATTGGAGCAGGTGGAAAAGTTTCCGTATCTCGGAAGTGTTTTGGACCAACACGGTCAAAGTAGTAGGGCCGTAAGGAGAAGAATTGCGCTAGGCAGAGGGAGGAGGGAGTTGATGACGGGGACGTTGACTGGGAGGTAAAGAAAAGACTCGTAAAAACCTTGATATGAAGCGTAGCTATGTACGGCGCGGAAACGTGGCCATTGAAGCAGGAGGATAAACGTACACTGGAGGCTTTTGAAATGTGGCTATGGAGAAGGATGGAGAAGGTGAAATTGACCGAAAGTAAAACAAATGAGGAGGTACTGGTGATGGTGGGCGAGGAGGGGGGTTTCTTGGGAGAAATCCTATGGAGGCAGGAAAAATGTATGAAGGCCGTATTGATTGGCAGTGGGATGTTGAAGGCTGTAATCGAGGGGAAAATGCTAGGAAAACGAGGAGAGGGCAGGAATAGGACATAGGGATGTTGAACGAAATGAAGGGAGGAAGTACACAGAGATGAAGAGGAACTTGATGTAGAGTAGGTTGCTGGATTGTGTTTTGTTTGAGTCACATAATATTTATTTGGTAGTTGTGTCCATTTTCTCCATATAATGATGGAATTTCTGAACCCGGGTGGTCATTAACCAATTTAGGGTAGAATCACCGATTGTTGGCATTTCCATTCATTATAAACTTCAGTATAAATTCTTAGGAATATGGTCGGCAAGGACTCCTGCCGCCCCTCGGGTCTCGGCGGATGGACCCCATTCGAGGGATGGCTCATTTCGGCTCCCTCTCTCGCATATAAGGGGACACTTCAAGTGCTCCGTCCTATTTTTGACGTCACGTGGCTGACGAAAAAATAGTGGTTCTCCCGGTGTCTCTTCTGCAGAAGCCATTCACCCCTCTCTCCTCTCCGCCATTCCTATCGTCGTCTGCCTCTTCACCTGTTCTTAACGCACCATGAACCAGTCCGTGTTTGTAATAAATTACTAAATTAGTTATTAAGAATCATTTTGAGAACTTGCAAATGGATACTTTTCATCCGTGAGTGCTGCAAATCATATGCAAAAGAGTATTTTGATGTTTACTCTATAAATTCATATGTTCAAGATATGTCCGGAAAGTATCCACGCATGTAATATTTTGAGAAATTTAGCCTACTTAGGACAATGAAGGGGTCTTCGAAGTGCTTCTCTCAGGGACCTCACACACTTATCCCTAAGTCTCTTTTACTTTTCAAAAGAATCGACAAAGTCCTTTTCGTCGAAATGGTCAACATAGCTTCCTCGTCCCAGCACTCTCCTCTATCGCGTCAATGTCAATAATTTCGAGGTGCAGTTTCAGAGGAATTGCTCCACGAATTATGACCCAGGTTTTACAAAAGCGGTCTCATAACTGGAGATGAGTCATGGGTCTAAGGCTCCAACCGTGAAACAAAAGCCTTATCTTCCCAACAGTCGATTGACTATATAAAGGTGAATGCAACGAGGCAGATAGTGAACATTCAGAAAATTTCCTGATTGTTTTGAAAAGAGAGATGCTGGGATAAGTGGAGGGGAGTGCTTTGAAGGAGAGAACTAAGGCCTCCTTATTCTTCTAGGTAGGCTATTTTTCTCTAAATATTTCATGGCTCGATAGTTTTCGGACATACCTCGTGAATGCACTGGTCATTCATTGTGACATTCGATCTCCCGAGACACGATGGATACCTTTAAAACCTGATGACTCGATACTGAATGAAGAATCACGCCGTGAGATCCATCCGCATTCTTTCCTTCACATTGAGGGTTGATTGAAATAACTGGCTTACAACATCGCTCCGAATCTTCGTAGACAACCGACGGGAAACGAGGGTAGGTGGAGAAAGGATTTGAAACTGTCATTATTGTAATTGCATGTCTCCTTCTTACTTTCTTGATGGTGTTACGAATGGGTCTCAATGAGCAGGCATTTTCATGCGTATTTATGCGAGGGTTCATGTGAGTAAACGACCCCGAGCAGTTTCTCTCCCCACACGATTTACGTAGAGCCACACCCCTTCCTTCCTTCCGCCACACCCCCTCCTCTCGGATCTTCCCCCGCCGGGGAGACCGGTGCTGCCGCCGACGACATAGAAGTGCACTCTCTCGGCACGATTGACGAGTTTGAAACCCTTTCCGTGGCGAGGATGAGGGGGCACAGGGGGGCACAGGGGGGCGGCCAAGGGGCTGAACTGCCCCCTTGTAGGGCGCTAGAAGACACTCAAGTTGGACGAATTCTTCAACCGACGGCCCCTTTATATTTTGTTTATTTTTTGTATTCCACATCAATATACAATGATGATGCTTCTGTTCCTAGCAACGCTGAAGTAGGACAAATGTGGGATCCCGTGAATAAATAAACAATAACAAATAAAATTCTCTATAAGATGACTCTATTACTCTTTTCGTCCCAGTTAGCATTCCCAGTTCGAATATAACAATAGTAGAAGTAGATTTTAGATGGTATGGCCATGTGCTATACTTATTTTCCCAATTTTCCATCCACGAAAGGTCGGACGAAGGGCCACACAAAAAGTGACTCAGTTGCCATCTTTCCGGCCTTGAGAGCGGCGGGGTAACCCAAAGGTCGAGGGTTCGATTCTCACTTACGTGGGTTTTCCTCCACCTATGGTTTGGGTGTTTGTAATTATCTTTAATGGAATGCGTAAGAGTTAGGTTGAAGAAGGGACTATTAAATCATAATCTCGCCCCAATAAAGTCGTCAAATAAATAAATAAACAAATTTTTTCCAAATCCTCTCAATTATCACTTATGAGTATCGATGAGCACTTACAGAACATATCAGTCAACTTCAGACATACTAACAACTTTCCTATGCATAATTACAACTAAATATAATTTTATTTTTGAACGCATTCAGTTTTTGTCCTTTTTATGCCAAATATTGCTCCCTTTCATTACCATAAATTATGATAAATCGAAGTAAAATGGCCTGAGCTCTCCTTCCTACTTTGTACAAAAATATCGAAAAGTATCCGCGGAAGTCATGATAAAATAAAAGAGTTGGGTAAAATAATTAGGTACATATATGACAGTGAAGGATGAAGGCAGGAAGAACAAAAACAGCTGGGTCGGCAAAATTGACTAAAAAAATAACTGTGAATTGATCAAGAAAAATGTTTATTTTTACGTTAATTATAACTGATTTCCAAAAAAAATTAGTGTTTAGCAGTTATTTAATAATATACGTGAAAATTGCACACCATTATTTACGAGATCAGAAAAAAATATTTCCGTTTCAACTCACATAAAGGGAGTCAATAGCCGTCGTATCGCAAAGTAAATATTTTCCCATCGGTTTCGTTCTTCAACAAGTTTCTTTGTTTCAACATACACCCGGCATTATCCCCGATCTGCTCCACATATTCCTTTCTCGGTCTTCTGCTACAATCCTAATGTGTTCTCAAGAGACTCTCATGCCGAATTATGCTCCCTAACCATTCGTTTGTCATTCGCTAAAATGTTTGCCATAGTGATGGTTGTTCTTCTTCCACCACTAACCACAGTTATCAGCTCGAAAGTTGGTTCGATAGGTGAGGGTAAAACTCAACCAGTACTAAGCACAATGGTGTATGTAGTTCATACGTTAGCAGGGTAGGGGGAGAAGTTCCTTTCACTTTTCCACTTGTGGTTTCCAAGGAGGATAATGGCAGCCGAAAAAAAAACACAGCTCGAGTGAAGGACTAAGGTTTCCCTGAGGAGTCAACCGTACTCAAATCCGGGCCCTCTGGTCAATAGGTCAGCGTTCCACCTCATGCGCCACCAGGTCCACCGTTCTCCTCGCAAACATCAAAAATGTTCCATGAGAAATCAAAATGAATAAACAAAAACTGCAGAACGCATCAGCGAGGAGCTGAAATGCAGGACAGGGGAGAGGACATAACTCAAGTGGGATTTTCTCGGAGGCAGGGCAAACATTGGATGACAATAAGCCTCCGGATATCAAATTCAGGATAGCTTTTAAGTTAAGAATGTACTTAACACGAAGAGACAACTGTGAAGCTCAAACGGCAAACAAAGAAGCAATGTATGTGTAAAAACGCTCGCAGAGAATTATGGATTATATAGAGCAGGCATTGAAAAAGCAGATTTGAGGAGAAGAGGGGCCTTAGACCCTTGACCCTGGTGATGAATATGCGAGATCAAATGGCCAGGGAGAATGAATAATTGCACAGCACTTCATACCCACTGTTTTCTCTTTAATGAGCGAAGAACATGAATATAAAACAGTTCCAGGGTAGAATCCGGTATCCACCTGATCGAAGTGACAATGGTGACTAAATTAAAGAGTGAGGAAAAAATCAGAATGTGAAGAGTGTTTAAATTAGTCATGCGAAATGAAGTAAATGGCGAAGGTATTACAAACAGGCTATAACTTCATCAGATTAATGCTTATGCTTTTCACCGTAATTTTTCAAATCTTTTGAATTTTAATGAGAAGAATGAAATGCTGCTTCACACGGATGCGATTAATTTTTATTAAATATAGTTTTCAGATCTCCCGTTCTTTTTAATTTGCTCGGAGCAGTGCCGCTGCCACGTTGAAAAGGGACCGAAACAGTTATTTCTGTTGGGATATCGTCCAGGATCCAATCAGTTAATTTACTCTTAATAAATGTGTCGAATATATAATTTATGTGCCTCCCAGGCTAATAGTTTTCAAATTATCGTGCACAGAAAAAAGCTATTCATATCACATACCCATGGACGGACACAAACACACGATAAGGACACAGAAAATAGTAAAAAATGTTAATGGGGCCAAAAGCCAAATTTTTGTTGAATTTCTGGAGCCGAATTTTCAAAGTGAAATCAAGTCTTTTCATATCCTATGCTGGCAAAAGTAAAAATGAATAAGTTTTCAGAATAATACGATATAAAGATGTTATACATGGGGAATTCAAGAGAAATAGAAAGCCATATGGATTTGATTCGAGGTAAAATGAACATTTTAGATTTCTGAGTTCATTCTGATTTGAACTGAGATAAGCAAATGTGCTCCAACTTTGTATAGAGAATATAAGATGCTGAGGATCGAGGAGAGGGATCCATGGGATCCAATTCGTATCAGGGATATAACGTTGGCAGGGCATTTATTCGCAGTGGTACGCGTGGGAGATTGAAAAAAAGGAAGCATTGCATTGTGGTCCAATAACGCCTGGAATATTCTGGAAACAAAATTCCCTCAGTAGAAGGCATTTGCTAGACAGTTGTAATGGAGCATGTATGAAATATGTCTATGTGAAAGACAAATGTTTTCGAGAAAATATATATCCCTCACGGGTTTGGAATGATTTTTGTATGTTACACTGACTTTTGCACATTACTGGGAGGGTAATTAATGAAATTATATCACGGCCACCCTAGAACAGTAATTAGTCCTGTTCTTATGTTGAAATTAACCAAATCAATCCAATCACCAAAGCCGCAGGGGAAGGGGAAGCACGCCGTCAGAGGGGAATATTAAATTGCAAAGTTACACCTCTCGAAAGCAAGAGGAAAATATGGACCATACAAGCAAATCAACAAATGGATTAAAATGGAATGAGAATTCAACAGAATCGCTTCAAATCCGTGAAATATATAAATGCACATTGATTCTTTAGCCAAACACGTAAATTAAACTATGATTCTGATTCATTATCAATTTATAAATCAAGATTTAGCGATTCATAGATATAAAGAACACTTAAAAACATTTTTGAAGCAGCAATGAAACAAATGAAAACAAATACTAAGCCAAATAGACAACAGTTGTTAAGTCTTCATCCATATGACTTAGGAGAATGAAAAACTTTAAAACTGAAAAGTGCAACAATAAAACGAATGACTCTAACATTATCCTATTCGCAATTAATCAACATTAACCTGTGTATCAAGTAATTGTGTGTACTTAGTGAATACTTTTGTTTTATTTCGAAAATCAGATATCACAGGAAATAGAATTCCGTGAATATACGGACTTCGAAATCCTGATTATAATATAAGTATATCAGCAGAATTCTATTGCCTATAATATGTCACTATATTAATAAAACAAAGTATTCACTTACTGTACTTAATTTATAAACGGGTTATTATTCATCAATTACTTATTGGATAATATTAGTGCACATATAGAACATTAAAGAACTTATTTTATAAACGAATCTCTATGATATTTTTGCAATTTTGGCTATTGTATACATATTTTAGACATATTACATATTATAGTACGCATATATTGTATGCGTAGTGCACAATACATAATCTATTCCAGCCGGGTGGTTAAAATACGCGGATTGACGGGTAGTAGGAGGATTTCGACTGCCACAGAGAAGCAGTTGTCAAATAGTTAGCAACGGAAGGCGATGTATCTGGGGATGATGAGGTATTGAGGAAAGTGGGTGCTGTGAAAATCGGCGGATGTTCATCCGGATGAAGTGGAGTGTGGGAATCGTTCGGTTTCCCATACTATACTGTATTTCTTATCCTATGGAATATCCTTAGGGTGGTTCCTACTTCAGTAAGGAGAAGACCTTTGTGTTCGCCTCCTTTAGGTAAACAATCAGCCCTCAACACACAACCTTTCGCCAACACGCAAACACTCAACTCTTTTTCTAAAAATAGCACCGTGTTTCCATTAATAATCCCAGGAAAAATATTTTAGTTCCTTTAAACCGCTTTTTCAGACATTCTTACTTCCGGTGTTCACGATTTCTTCTTCCCACTCGATGAGATCATTTGGATTAAAGTATTTCTAGATTCTGTTGATAAATAAACCTTCAAAACTAGGCGAGGACTAATGTTAAACGCGTGTTAGCGAATATTGAGGTAAGCGAAGGCTTAACGGATTACTTTGCACCTTAGATATACCTGGTTGATGTCAACTCTGCTGAGGAGGGACACTGTTGGTGTCTTTTGGTAAAGTGCATGCTCAAAGAGCAGCAATCCCAAAAGGGGAGCTCCATAAAAAAACTCTATTGAGTGATATCTACTGCAACACACACGCTCGCAAGCACACGCGCGCGCGCACACACACACAGACAAATACGAGGGTCATCCGGAAAGTAGTACCCGTTCGTGCCGCATGAAGTGCTGACGACGCGAGTAGCCGCTGGACGAGGTCAGATAGCTTCAGTGGCTTGTCTGCCTTCTCTGAGCCAAGTTGCGTGACGCTAGCATTGCCTGTGTTGTTTCTGTGATTGTTTACAATGTTTAAAAAAATTGAGAACGCCGCCAGTTGTGAAGTGAGGGCAGTGATTAAATTCCTCAATGCAAGAAACGTTCGCCCATGTGATATTCATCGCCAATTAAAGGAGGTGTATGGAGACAATGTAATGGACGAGTCGTCTGTTCGGCGGTGGTGTCGCAACTTCAATATGGGGAGGGGGAACACACACGACGATGAGCGTTCGGGGAGACCGTCTGTCATTACAGACCAACTGGTGAGCTCAGTTGACGAATTCGTGAGGAACGATCGGCGCGTCACAATTGATGACATCTGTGAGCATTTTCCCAATGTTTCTCGAACAATTGTTCATGAAATTGTTAAACACCATCTGCATTATGCAAACATTTGTGCAAGATGGGTCCCTCGCATGCTTACAGATGAGCACAAAACCAAGCGTATGGCTGCAGCACTGACGTTTTTGGGACGTTATTCTGATGAAGGAGACTCTTTCTTGACTCGCATAATTACTGGTGACGAAACATGGGTTTGTTATGCATCACCTGAGAGTAAACGACAGTCAATGGAGTGGCATCATGCTCATTCACCAAACAAACCAAAAAAATTCAAGACAGTTCTGTCCACCAGGAAACTCATGGCAACCATTTTCTGGGATCGACGAGGTGTATTGCTTATTGATTTTATGGCCCGTGGAGACACTATTAATGCCAATGCGTATTGTGAAACATTAAAGAAATTACGGCGGGCAATACAAAATCGGCGGCGAGGTCTATTGTCTACTGGTGTCATTCTCGTTCATGACAATGCCAGGCCTCATGCAGCTGGGATAACACAAAAACTTTTGCAGCAATTCAAATGGGAAACTTTCGACCATCCACCGTATAGCCCGGACTTGGCCCTTCAGATTTTCATCTCTTTACAAAGCTTAAAGACTTTTTGGCAGGAAAAAGATTTGACAGCGATGAAGAACTTAAAGAAGGAGTGACCCTGTATCTCAATGAGCTGGCGGCGAAGGACTATGTAGCAGGAATACAGAAACTTGTCACACGTTATGACAAATGCCTTAATTTGCTTGGAGATTATGTTGAGAAGTAGTTTAAAGTATCCTCTTTCAAATAAAATTTTTTATGTTTGTTAATATTTACTTTTGTGTCTTTATTTCACGAACGGGTACTACTTTCCGGATGACTCTCGTATATCCACAAACAAATGTATATATATATATTATTTGTGTGTATCTCTATGTGCGTATATATATAAAAATGTGTATAATGGTGCACATACATGAAATTATACATATATATATATTAATACGAAATCTGTCGAGAAATTAACTTACGTTTCGGCCTAGCGTGGTGGTGGCACACAACTTTCTCAAGGAAGAGGACAGAACTCAGTACTCGAACAGAGTTCTGTCCTTCTCTTCCTTGAGAAAGGTGGCATGGACCACCGAAAATTCGAAACTTAGTACGTTTCTTTCCTTTTTTTGTGATTCTGTGTTTTTGTCTTTGTCCACTAGTGCTAACGTCATATACATACGTAAATATATACATATATGTATATTCCCGGACAAGGCACTCTGGGCACCTGCAGCTCCACCCAAGCTAGTTGATTTTTGGGGTACCAGATCTTCCTGGGAAACCATAACCGGCACAGGGAAAGAAACTGGCCCCCCTACCCTGATGTGTGAATATTCACACGCCGTCGGGCTTGGTCCATGGGTAGGCTCTACCATCACCTACTAAACCGACCTTCAGGTTGATTACTGTGTTTATGGTTTATATATATATATTCATTCAAACATAGAAATAGGTATAAGGAAAGGGGATAGGAAAACACATAAAAGGCGAACACAGGACATGTGGGGAAGGCGGTTTTTGAGCCGATCACGAATGTAAAAATATTTCCTTAACCGGGATTTGAACATCGGACCTTTCACTTGCCGGGCGGATGTGCTACCGATTAAAGCACCAAGGAAACTTGATTTAGACTGAGATCTTCGATGTTTTAAAACGCCCAAGTGCTCCGAATCATTTGCCAAAGGAAGGCTTTTAGGGAGCTGTTCCACCCACCGAAGGAGAAATAGACAATACACACAAGAAGAGGGGACAGTTGGTTAGAAAGCATATAGTATCATAGAGAATAGGAACAGTACGTTTCATGGCACGCATAGCCAGAAGAAGAGATGAGCCACATTGGCCAGATACACATTCAAATACGAAGTCCCGCCATAACACATCCCGTGGTGAGGTGGGGGACTATGGGTTAGGGACGAGGAATGAAAGAAGGGAGAAGGCCATTGAATTCTGCAGGAGATAGGGATCAGTCATCACCAACACATGGTTTCGACACCACAAGAGGCGTAGATATACATGGAAAATGCGAGGTGACTCAGAAAGGTATGAGTTAGATTATGTTATGGTTAGGCACAAGTTTAGGAATAGTGTGAAAAATTCGCACAGTTTCCCAGGAGCGGATGCGGACTTAGACCACAATTTAGTTGTTATGAAATGTAACGTCCGTTTCAAAAAGTAAGGCAAGGGCGGCGGGTTAGGAAATGGAATGTAGAAGCATTAAATGGATTAACGAGGAAGGAGTATCAGCAGGCTGTTGAGGAAATGATGGATGACGATAAAGAGCTGAGTACTATCGAAGAAAAATGAGAATGTATCAAGACAGTGATTTCGAAAGCCGCAAAAGACACTATAGGAAACGTTAACGGGAAAAGGATAAGGAAACCATGGGTAACGGATGAAATGATTGCAAAAATGGAGGAAAGAAGAAGATGGAAGAATGTAAACACAGAGTTAGGCAAAATGAAGTACAAAGAGTTAAAAAATAAATTGAGAAGGGCCACAAATAAAGCAAAAGAAGAATGGTGGAAAACGCAATGCGAGGATATGGAAAGTTTACAGAAGAAGGGTGAAATTGGTGCTCTATACAGCAAGGTTAAGTTATTATCGGGAAGTAGGAAGGCAAGATCTGTGCTAACAGTTAAAGATAAGTGGGGTAAGATAATAGTTGAACCAGAAAAAATCCAAGAGAGATGGAAGGAATATATAGAAACACTGTATGGTAGAGAACTTAGGCCGACAAGGTTAGACATAGAAAAGGAACATGGCGTAGAAGAATATAGCTTAGGTCCAGGCATACTCGACGTTGAAATAGAAAGGGCATTAAGAGAGATGAAACCAGATAAGGCCATGGGGATAGACAGCAAACCTGTGGAACTGTGGAAATGTTTAGGGAAATGAGGGATGGAGACTCTATATGTACTGATTCGTAGTATCTATAAGGAAGGAATCTGGCCGGAAGATTTTGTGAAATCAGTGTTACTTCCTATTCCGAAAAAGGTAAAGGCTACATCATGTAAGGATTACAGAACAATAAGTTTGATATCCCACGCAGCTAAAGTTATTCTCAGGATCATCAACAAAAGGATAGAGAGTAAGGAAAATGATTACTTAGGGGATGATCAGTTTGGGTTTAGGAAAGGAAGAGGTACGCGTGATGCCATTGCAGTAATGAGATCACTAATCGAGAGGAATATAGAATACAATCAGGACTTAATTGCCTGTTTCGTAGATTTCGAAAAAGCGTTTGATAGAGTGAATTGGGAAAAATTAATGCGTGTATTGCAGAAAATAGGAATGGATTGGAGGGACAGGAGACTGATCCGCAACCTGTACATGTCTCAGACTGCTCAGGTGCGAGTGGGGAACGGAGAGTCTGGATGGGCAGTGTTAGGAAGAGGGGTAAGGCAGGGTTGCCCATTGTCACCGGTGCTATTCAACGTATATGTGGAGGAAATGATTAAAGAGGCATAGGAAGAACTGGAGGTAGGAATAAAAGTCGAAGGGGAATTTGTAAAATCTGTTATGTTTGCTGATGACCAAGCATTAGTTGCTCAGTCAGCCAAGGGGTTGCAAGCATTGCTGAGTGAATCGGAGGTTCAGTGCAATAGATATGGGATGAGAATCAATATTAATAAAACTAAGGTTATGCGATTTTCCAGAAAGAAAAAGGCTAAACTAAACATTAAAATAGGAGGGGAAACATAGAGCAGATAGAACAGTTTACATATCTCGGAAGTGTTTTGGACCAATACGGTCAAAGTGGTAGGGACGTAAGGAGAAGAATTTCGCTAGGCAAGGAGGCTTTCTCAAGGAGGGAGGAGTTGATGACGGGGACGTGGAGTAGGGATGTTAAGACAAGACTCGTAAAAATTCTGATGTGGAGCGTGGCTATGTACTGCGTAGAAACTTGGTCGCTGAAGCAGGAGGATAGAAGTAGACTGGAGGCTTTTGAAATGTGCGAGTGGAGAAGAATGGAGAAGGTGAAATTGACCGAAAGGAAAACAAATGAGTAAGTACTGGAGATGGTGGGTGCAGAGAGGGGTTTGTTGATAGAAATCCTATGAAGACAGGAAAAATGGATGAAAGGCGTATTAAGCGGCAGTGGAATGTTGAAGAAGGTAATAGAGGGGAGAATGTTGGGCAAGCGAGGAAAGGGCACGAACAGGATAGGGATGTTGAACGGGAGGATGGGAGGAAAGAAGTACACAGAGATGAAGAGGGACCTGATGTAGATTAGGTTGCTAAATTATTTTTTTTTGGAGTTACCGAATGTGTATTTGATAGTTGTGTCCATCCAATAAACTACCTTAACCGGTAGAGTATCTAAAATATATATATATATATATTTTTTTCCGAAGAAGAGGAGTTCGAGTCCGTCGAATTATCAAGATATAACGTGCGAGTGTTCCTTTTTAGTGTTCTCATGTAGTGTGTTGCTGCCTAAGTTTTTTATTTAACACTTCCGTGTTACTTCGAAGGAATAAAATATATATAAATGAATATATATATACAGACATGCCAACTTTCAAAAATGAAAAATCGGGAGGACATGCCAACTTTCAAAAATGAAAAATCGGGAGATTTTTAGAAGTGTATCACGAAGTAATCACTTTTAATTACCACAATATTTGCATGGCACCTTAATCCCTTTATGACACTTTGCCAATTTTTAATGAATGTCACACTTTATTAACATGTTAAGCTAAGTACACAATTTGAACAGTTCATCAAGAACGTAAGAAACAAAAATCGGGAGTCTCCCGCTTAAATCGGGAGAGTTGGCATGTCTGTATATATATATATATATATATATATATATATATATATATATATATATATATATATATATAATACCGCCGGCAAATACTTCAATGCTCTTCTGACGAGGAACTTAAAGGAGAGAGACGTGAAGAAATTTAGATTTGTGGATCCTTGTTTATACGTATTTTGGGTCAATGACTTGATTTCAAAATGTTTATGTGTGTCAGGCCGGGAGGTATTATATATGACATGAAACTGCTTTATTTGATCCACGCAATTAAAAATTTCTGACAAATATTGATTACATCTGAAACAAGTGAAAGTTTTTTGTCTTGTCTCTTTTTAGCTTATAATTTTCAAGTTATTAAATGAAATATAATTACATTTTATTAATTGGTAAATTAGTGTTTGGTGCTATAAAGTTGTACCATTAGGTTGAAATTCTAGATCTACACGTACATCCGAATATAAACACACTATTGGAAAGCATCTGGGTTATGAAGGAGAGTGTCTCAGAAGCAGATGATATTAGGCACTGGGTGTTTCTTATCTTGGTCTCGCTGAAAGTAATTTTAATAGCTCCTAATAGAATAATTTTGCAAAAGAGCCTTTTAGAATTTACAATGCAAGTGTAAAGAAAATTAAATTATAAGATGCCTTAGTATTCTTAGTACATAAACCATCATTTTTCTCAAAACAGGTTGGTGAAAATATTTTTATGTCACTGAGAGAATTTGAATCATGGGTTTTGCTGAAATACAAAAATTCTTGCTGAGTATGCAAACAATCACCAAGATACATTCGTAAAATTTAAAATTTACGTAATGGTCATTAGTATTAGCTCATTAGTCAGCTAGTTAAAGGAAGAATAATAAACAGAAGTACGTTTACCGTTTTGCATTGAATTCTCGAATGTATTCTCCGTTTAAAACATTATTGCCATAGGTAGAGAAAACATTCAAAATCATTCAAATTATTTTTTAAATCAAGGGAGGATGAGGGGATATAATCACACTGTGATATTAGCTCTAGCTCAGATAGCTCCTTTGTTCCTTTTTTCTGAATTGTCTACTTCTTGAATAGTTTTTCCCCTCTGCCATACTCATATACTGTAAAGTAGGCTCTCTACTCATGGAATATGGTATCCCAAGTTCTTTCTCGACTAAATTGACTCGTAATTTTCCATCGCGTTTTTCATGAACGGTATGGGACTAACACCTTTCTTCGCACGTTGGGCTGGCATACATCTACACATACCCCGCAAGCCGCCGCAAGGGCGAGTGGCGGAGGGTGCTATGGTACCACCCGTAATTAAGAAAGAAAAATAAAACCGCATGCAATAGCCTCCAATTTATACAGGCCACAAACAAAACATTGCATACATTCATGCTAAAACCCGTAAAACCCACACACATGCAAACACACGAACTACCAACTAACATACACGTGCATCTACAGATACCCCTAAAATCTTTGCAATGTGTGAATTTGTTCCGACTTGTAAATTGAATGTTTTAAAACTTTTATATGCATACTGGTGGCTGGAAGGGTACCGTGTAGTTGTAGTCTTGAAAGATTTTCCGAGTGCATATCCGGTGTGCAGCGGTATCTCAGTCGATGCCAGAATTCCCAAACGTGGCTCCACCCAACATTGGTCGGCGAGGCGTGAGTAAAAAGTCAAAAGAGGGAAATGGGCCGCGGAACCGATTGCTATGTTAAGAATGGAATCGTTTTCTCTTCGCATAATTCGAGAGCACTACACTAGGAGTAGTAATTCACGACCAAACAGTCAGGATAATTTCTCTAATGGCGTGACGGTGACATTCCCTCTCCTCGCATCCCGTGGCTCGCGGGCTGTTCGTAGATGCAGATGGACGCTCCCCTCTTCAATGTTTTTCAAGTTCAGAATGCGTCCAATCGACGCAATTATGCTTGTCCTGGCCAACCCAGGTTACACGTCCATATTTTATCTCAAGAAAGGGATTGCTTTTTAAATATTCTCTTTTTGCCGTCACTTACGAGAAATAACTTTTTGATTATGCTCACAAAAAAGTACTATCAATTAGCTTTCTCAATGCATTCGCACGCCATGAAAATGCCACATACATGCCACCATATTTCACAATATTTAGTGAAGAAATTAAAACGCACGATAGTCTGAAGTAAAACACGCTTTCGCGAACGAACAGATTGTCCGAATGGAAAATGAATAACGGTGACCGCAGCATCAAGCTAAATGCGGACACATTCCCTTAAACCATTAATACGCAATGACAGAATGATTAGAAAGGAGCTCAGTGAGAGGTCTTGAACATGGCTTCAGCTGAATTCTGTCAACATTAAGGACACATCATCAGCATTTAAATCATTTCCTTCTCAGTAGGAGCATGTTGAATCGCAGTATTACTTCATGGTAATCCGAGCCTCGATTGCCCATTTCAAATTTTCTACAGGATTTTGACCTGACTGAAAATATTACAATTAGTGAACAACATGAAAGGAACAATAAGCATTCAATGAAGCGCTCTAATGAAATTCACTTGAAAAAAATATCAATGAAATAGCCGTTCAAGTATCATATTATTTACAATATGTCTACTTCAAAGTACCTACTCTACGTACTTCGGACGTCGCGAACCGATCCCAACGCTATGCCTACTTTTCATGACATGACGTAGTTTTTGTGTAAGGAGACTCGGGCCGCCCCTAATCGCTCTCATCTACTTATACAGGCATACATTTCATTAAATCTTCCATTTTTATCCAAATCCTGAGGAGTAAGGGAGAGGAAGCAGAGAAGATGGTAGTTATGCTTTATGGGATACAACCAGAATCTTCTTTTTGGCCAAACAATTAATTAAATAGCAAGCCATTGTCTCTGTGGAGGGACCAGAACTCACGATGGTCAACGATTAGAAGAAGATTTTCCTCCGTTCCGTACATTCAATAGAACTTCTTCATAAAACTGTCAGATCACTGCTTTCATCACATCAGAGTAACCAGTATTAACGCACGATGATCCAAAAAAACAGCAACTTCAACCTTTAATAGTTCATGGAAAGGCGTCCAACTCTTCAAGATTAAAAAAAATATCATTCATTGTAGCGTACAACATTCGTTTACTGTTCGAATCTCGCCTGACACATTACAAATTAATTTCGCGACTCATAATGAAGCGGAAGAGCACTCCATGGGTTCCTTTTACTCCGCACACAGTCCCCTTATTCAATTTCAAGTAGAGCGCGGCCCTTTCATTTCGCGGTGCCGTTTATTCAAGGGGGCGATGTCACTTGTGTGGGGGGGCAGTGCTGTGAGGTCCTGGGACCCTCGAGAAACTAATCGCAAATTCGTCGGGAGAAAGGGAAGCACCGCAAACCCCCTCGTGTACTTAAGCACACTCTCGCGAACAAACACTGGTTGGCGCCGTTGGCGGCGGGAGGCAATGGACGGGGGCAAGATCGAAAGGCTTTTTCTTTGGGGAAAAGTTCAGAGGGGAAGCCACGCTTGAAAGGAGGGGGGGAAGAAGTGTGTGTTTGTGAGAAAGTGCCCGAAAGGGAAAAGTTTTCCGCCCTCTCCCTCTCTCTTCCCATACCTCGTTCCAAACCGTTGCGCCCTGGACGTGGTACTACGTCAATTTGACCCCGGCGATAGAGGGCAGTGTCCGCTGGCATGTGATGTCGACTTCCGTTGGGAATTACTTTCGAGAGACCTTGCGCGTCTCCTGCCTCGCGAATCAGACGAAAAGGACACCTCACTCCCGACAGTGACTCATTAGGAGGATGAATGCGCCTCTCTTTCGGACACCACCAATTATCTCACCCCTAATTTAACATGCATTACCCACCATGCTTTCACCTGGAGATTAAGGAAAAAAAATATGTTGGGTCATTGGCGATTTAATGGAAATATTTTCGTGTTAAGATGTTAAAACCTCCCGTCAAATCGTCGAGCCTTTGAACATGGTATCGCTTTCCAAATATATACAGATCCAATTTTAGTATAAGAAAATTTACCAATTGATTTTTTAGATGACTTACATTTTAAAATATTCAATATTTTCTAATTGTTACTCAATATTTATGTGTTTTAATTTTCATCGACTTTTGCACACACACTTCGGAGTTCTTGCATGGAGACGGAAACAGCGAACCCATAGGTACATTCGATACCCGAAACCTGAGAACAGGCCAGAGTCTTCAACCGCTGCCTAAACAAGATTATCATAAACCATTTTCCATTCAGCTTGCATTCGACGGAATATAAAACAAACTTTACCTTCAGAATAAATCCTGGATATCCCAATTGCAGGAAGTATCGATCATAAACACCACGTTATTCGATACATTGGAATAAGTATTCCACAAGAGCTGATTGACAAGCAGTGGTTGCGCTTGCGGCATTTTTATTACACACATACAGTATTATGCAAAACAAAAATATATTTAAATGGTAAATTTAACGATTCGGAGTATTTATAGCCTATTTTTTGGTATTCTAAAAAATAAACCCCACCCGTTCCGTCTTACACCTTACTATTGTGCCCTAAACCTTTAGGTTCAGGAGAAATGACGGCATCAATCGATGGAATTGGATAAATTGAATATGGTTTTAAATGGTCATTAAGAGAGTAATAGAGCTTCTAATTCTTTCTAATAAGCATTCATGCTTTCTTTCGCCGAGCTGTTTTACCACCCTCCCTCTAAATATGATAAACTTCCCGAAGTACTTTCTTTGTCTCAAGGGACGGTTGGAGAAAATACGCACGACGTTTCAACCCAACGCATTTCACAGCTCACGACTCCCTCACAATTCACCGAGGTCTTCTTTATTGCTGGACTTCGCTCTCATCTGTCAACCGTCACTTGCGGTCCACCACCACTGAATGCTACTGTTGTTACTACACGTGTGTCTGAAACCGACTAATTTTTTCTAATCTATGTGAAAATAGATCTTGTCAATAGACATTGAAATTACGTAGTATGTGTAGTTACGTAGCACGGCGGCCATGACGCGGGCTATTGCCCGGCCCGCTACCGGCGCTAGTTGCCTGAGAACCAATGAGTCGCCTGTGCGTGGCAGATTGTCGAGCTGTGCGTATGGTGCCAATTATGTTAGTTTCTGTTGTCCTTGTTTTTACTGTTAGTCGAAAACGGAAATTGACGAAATCATGGAGCAACGAATCAAAATCAGATTTTTGAGGAAGTGCGGATAAAGTTATCAAAAAATTATTGAAATATGGACAGTTTTTTACGGTGATGATTCCCTGGAGAAAACAACCGTGCACAAATGCACCTACACATTCAGCAATGATTGCTCGCCATTTTCTGTCGAAAAATTCAACCACCATCCTTGATCATCCTCCTTATTCGTCAGATCTTACTCCCTGCGACTATTTCCTATTCCCAAAATGCAAAAATGTGATGTGGGGACATCACTGGGAAGATGTGGACACAATAAAACAAGAAACGACGAGAAAACTAAAAAGCCTAACAGCCGAACACTTCCAAGGATGCTTTAAACTGTGGAAAAGAAGATGGAAGAAGTGCATAACAATGAATGGAGATACTTTGAAGGGGACAAAATTGATGTAGACTAAATTATGCAAAATGAAGTTTTTAATGGCCTCTGTTCGTGTATTTATTGGACAATCCTCATGGACATTGTCTAGTCCTTGGCTAACTGCGAGACAAAGGTTTAATTCACGATTGACGATCATTATGGATGGCAGGTGGGCTAATTTTACATTAACAACAAAATGAAATTCCATTTTGCATACATTAACACATTACGCTTTTTATATCCCTGAAAGGTTCTTTAAATAAGGAAAAAATATGCGCAAATTGAATAAATACATTTAAGAGAAATCAACAAATTCAATTCCAAAAACAACTGCGGTTACTGAATTACGGGGCAAATCAATAAAACACAACTGAAATAACTCTTAAAGTTATGCAATGAGATGCTCTCCCCAACTTTTAAAGCACACAATTATACCAAATGGGAGTGCAAATGTAGTTCTCCCATGAATTGGATTTATTTACTGATTGCATTAATTAACCAGCAGTAATCTCAGCAAGTGAAGATGTGAGCAATTGGACCATGTTTATCTTGTCAGGATAGAATGAGAGAACGCTTCAATGCAGTGTTATGCGTAGATCTAACAATATTGGCTGCAAGCCATTCCACGGTTAGTCGAAAACACGCACCCATTTAATTATTGGGGAACCAAAGGCGTGGTTGAGTCAATATTTAATTTAGTCGACTATTCAGTTTCCATAGTCAATAATGGAGTCTCCGGCTCAAATCCTGGCATCACCCAGGTTTGATGATCACTTATATACAAGTTTATAAGTACATACATGTTTACGTATCAATTGATGTCCATAAATCATTAACCATGTTCATTCAATCGATAGTTCGTTTCGACCCGTAATAAAATTATCGGAATTTTCCTTGTCCAAAGTGCTTCGTTTTCAGTGAAATTAATATCTATTTATTCACATTTAGTATGAGCTGAAAATGAATATAGTATATTCATTTCCTGCTCATATTGCTTCTGTTATTTATTTATTCCCATATTTTTATTTAGAGCACTACAAGGTTTGTATAAAAAGTATCGGTAACAAATTTTCCCTACGTACATTACGTAAAGTGCTAAATGCAGACCTTCGGCTAACTGTGATCATGATTACAGATCGTATTGCCATTGATGAAATAACAGCGCACACACTATTATCACTGAAAATTTAGCGATGCGAAAGGTCTGCGCCAAACTCCTCTCGAAGGTGTTTGGACGGACGATCAAGAACAGAGTCGAATGTTTCTGCTTGTGAAGACCTTCTACAGCGACATCACGACGATTCCCCGACCCCCTTACAGTCTCGATTTGGCACTATTTAAATTTTGTTTGGCAGCAAAATATTTATTATTTCCTATTCCCAAAAGTGAAATCTTCCCTCAAAGAACACCACCATGGAACCCTAAGTGCCGTCAAAGAAGCTAGCACGCTTGTATCCTTAAAGACCTTCCAGAGTCCGCCTACCAAGGAACCTTCGAATCGTGGATAAAACGCTGGCAAAAGTATAGTATATCGACGATCAATGGATGTGCTTTGAAGAATTTTTAGTTGTTGAATCATAATCTGAAATAAATCTAGTTTTTTGAAAAATTCCCTAAACACTTTATGCAAAACATATAGATTGTTCATAGAATTCTGTATGGTATCTATAGGATTCTATATGGTATTTACTAGGTATCTATTATACCAAATACATTGGCAGATGAAGATATGCATGCATCTATTACTTCTATATTTCACGCATTTTCACGAATCATAGAAAATCTCTTTCGTTTAGTTTAAATCGTCCCTGACATTTCATTTTTTGGGTCAAAACAACAAAAGTGAAACATTAAGACTCATCACTACGTAGTAACATTAGAATATTGAATTGAACGGTCGCACGATAGAACTGAATGTCATGAAGACTGCGGAATATGTTTTTAATTTTTTTAAGGATGAATAATTTCTCTCATTATGCCAAGGTTGACTTTTCTTTCCAAAATGTCGTTCACGTTGACATTTCATGGGACGGGAGGGCCTCAAAGGAGGACTGTCGAAGACCTCATGGGTATTTAGTGTGATAAAAAGCCAATTGCAGATTTAGCACTTTTTCATTGGAGCCTGGGAAGTGGGTGGCCTGCAGTGTCGCAGGGCCTAACATCCTTTCGCTTTCAAAATATCGACAGAAGCCCAATAACTTGCAAAATTAAGTTCACGTTTCGGTGACCTGGGAAAGAGAAGAGAGGATGGATGACCTCGAGAGGGAAAGAGCGTGTCGGCAAATGCCGGATACACATATAAACGGGTCAGAGGTTCCCTTTAATCCCCAGGGGGTTCGTGGCGAAAGACTCTTATCTTCGCTGCGTATCCTGAATACGAAATCGAGAAGAAGCCTCCTGAAAATGTGAACGGCGAATGTGATGACGGTATTTTGGTTTCTGCACGAATAACCCGAAGTTTCTGCCTGCGCTAAATGGGCAGATTTTCCCTTTGCTTCGTGCAGAGGACTCCGGCTCCGGTGGGGGATAGAGCCGTGCACCGTGGCAGCACCAGACACGCATACACATGCTTGCTTCACCGCTTCTGGGAAGCTTAAAAAGCTTTCCGCACGTTTGCAATACCCAGCTCTGGGAGAAAAGAAAACGGCGCCAACAGAACCTATTTTCTCATTCTTCTCGAGTCATACATACGTACGTTGGGGTAACTTAGGAAGAAACTGAGATGTTCATGTGGATGGATGTAGTCAAAGAAAGCAATTTAAAACATGTCTAACTATGAATTGTCTCCTAACACTGGTCTTACTCCACAAAACATTTTCTCTTTCGATGAAGGGATATTTTAAAAATTGTAATAAATATTAAATAATTAAGGATTAATTGAAAATTAAAGTAAAAATACATTGTTGGCATGTTTTCCTATCGAATATGTCCAGAAATCGCGTGACTGGTTTTAAAAAATTACAAATGTTTTACAAAAGAAGGGAAAATAAAGAGGCCAAACCTATTGTGGATATAAAAAATGTACCATGACAGAACTTCCAATTTTTTACTTTAGTATAACTTTTACGTGTGGTGACCTAACACTCACCCGCGCCACACACTCTGCTTTGGCTTGCGGGGCATTATGTAGGTGTAGATGTACATTTTTTCCACTTTACTTTACCCGAAAACCTCACCGTATTCGTGGAAAGGCATTTACAGAATCCTTTCACTTGCCTTCAGGAAGCATTGAAACCTTGTCTACTTCCTTGGATCATTTGCTTGAATTATTTATTCGCAGACTTCGCAATCAAACTTTTGAGTAGAAAAAATCGCGGGCGAAAGAAATGTTCAACTTTTTAAATGTTATCTTTGAAGGTTGAATTTAGTTTAATATAGTAAAAGCACAGGCAGTAGACAATAGTGAACATTTTTTTTAATTTCTAAATTTAAAACAATAAATACGTGTATTAAAAAATCAGTACGATATTTTATAAATTTAACACACGGTGGTGAATTTGTGCGATGGTGGAATAACAAAAAGACTTGCAAGTCCGCAAGTTATAGCTTAAGTTTCCAACATTCCATTAAAAAAAATTGTTAACCCTCGCTTCGCAGTATTTTGTCACTAATCCCGAACAACACTATTTAAAATGCTCTCCTGCGGTTAAGGGACATGATTGTAGATGAATAGATAAGGTCAAATTTACTTCGCAGTATTTAGTCACTTAAGTCCGAACAACACTCGTTAAACTTTTCTCCTACGGTTAAGGGATATGAAATTAGATGAATAGATAAGGTCAAATTTATGGTTGGCCAGCGATCTTCCCGATAGGGTGGAATACGAAAGTTTCGCGCTCCTTGCCATCTTTTTCCTGTTCCTGGCGCAAAAGTGCAGAGATATCGGTGTGACGTCACACCCTCTTGTGATTCCCTCGCACGCCTCCCTCTTTCGCCCAACTCCGCTCCCCCTTTTGGGCATGACGTAAAATATGGACAGAGCCATAATACGTTTCACAAATTTACTTTTTGAAAAACGGCCGGTTTCCCTTCGCTGGCGGGCGCCTTCAGGCCGCCATTCTTTTAAATTGAGATTCACGTCACTCCTCGTACTTTAGTACGAGTGAAAATATTAGAGGGGCCTTTAAACGTTGGTGTTGGTCGGATAAAGAGATCAGTTGCTACTTCGTCAGAATAAAGGCGGCGAGCGATTACGTGCAGAATCACGAGTTCCGTCGACATCGTGCATTCCAATAGTCAAGGGTGAACCAATATCATAGCGGTGTCCCACAACATACGGTTGTATATCTTCGATTATCCTTCGGTGAAGAGGAAAGCATTTGTGACCTTGACGACTTTAACAGGCGTTCTACGAGGATACATTTTGAAGATGCTTCAAAGTTGGGCGTTGAATTTGGCTGAGATTTTTGTAACCAAATTACGTATTTGTTGGAATTGGTTGAAAATGCTTTTTGGTTCTTTGATCACACTTTGACTATACAGAGAATGCCATTATTACGTGGTTGATGTACGCGATGAATGATTGGATTGAAGTATAACAATTTCTTATTAAGTTTAACACCTGTGATTGGAGACGAATGGATATTCAAATCGTTCAAAACATGGAAACACGGATTCTGAAAATTATAATGAGCCCAATCAAGAATCTATTTTCACTTAGATCTAGTTTCCAAGATGGCGGAAAAATTCGTTTGAAATTCGTTAGAAAGCGTGAAATAACCGCAATTTTTCAAAATATCTCTAAAAATATCGCAAAGGTAGTAAAAACATCGAAATCACCCAAAGTTCTGAACATAATCATCGATGTCGTGACAACGCTTAGAAATTGGTCGCTGGAGTGTGACTGGGGGGCACTAAAAATGGCAGAGGAGAAGAAGAATTTGGTAAAGATGGAATATGAGGTAGAGTTTTACTTTTTCCTTTTTTGTATACTGTGGTCGCGTGCTGTGTGAGTGAATATCGAATCCTTGAAACAATCTCTTCAAAGATTAACTCTCTTAATTTTACCCCAATTGCCCAAAATATAAAATGCGAACGGCTTGCATTATTTCTGCGGCGCCGCAAATACTTGATAACGGAAACTCACAACGATTAATTAACGGCGGCGCCATTTCTCAAAGAAACTTAAATGTAGCTTTTGTGCGGAAGGACATATAGTATTTTGCTACGTCGAAGGGTAAATACATGTAGTTTTAAAAAATAGTAAAGAAAACGAAAGTCATTTGCCTGCTGTGGATTAGAGTGTGGTCACCACATTCTAAACTTTGTTTGATACTGATTTTGATATATTGCAATGCCCGCCCCGGTGGCGGCGGTGTGACGTCCTCGTCTGCCAATCCAAGGGTCGTGGATTCGATTCCCGCCAGGGTGGGATTTTTTCCACCTATCTGGGGTGTTAGTGTTGTTGTTATCGTTGTATTGTCATTGCCAAAAAGTGCTGTTTTCGGACCAAGACAAATAAATAAATGTATCAATAGCATCAATACTGAAGTCAATATCAACAACATAACAATTCGTTTCGTGTTTACGTATGCAGTGTCATAAAGTTGGTAATTTTTATAATATTAAATGTTTGGTAAGGGGTTTGGCAATCCGGTGGGTAGAGATCTGAATTACTAAATATAGTCTCGGGTTAGACGCATCTGGGCACCTTCGGCTTCATCATCACCGGGTGACATTTCACTCGGTGTCAGGTTTAAATGGGAAACTTCAGGAAAGGAACTGGCCTTCGTTCCCTCATGTGTGAATTTCACACCCCAAATAGGGCCTAGTATTGGATGAACTCTACCGTGACCTATTCGACTAACTTTTAATGGTTGATTAATGAAGATTGGTAATTAATGCATAGAGTATCTCAATTGTTTTGTTGCCAAGTTATTTTACCATCTCGACCAATTTCGTCATTAATACGGTGATTGTTCTTGTATTTCGCGTAGTGTTGACTTGATTATATATGGAGCACATACGGAATGAGCCCAAATTTACGTACACGCTATGTGGTAACGCACGCGTAATACTGTCTATTGTCTTCAATGAATTTGAATATTGTAGAAATATTAAACCGAGTTTTAAATAAAGGAGAACGACTGATTTATATTAATTCAACGATGCTCTGATCTCTTAAAAGCCTTGTAGACTCCCGGTGTTTCCAATCAGAGAGAAAGCGTTAAAAAACACAACTATCTTGATAGATAGACGTTGGTGCGTAGTTAATGCCGTTGGGACCCTTTAGGAGATAGCCTAAGGGACATGCTGATTGACCTGCAGTGGAGGACCTGTGAAGTGGGCCCAACTCGCTCACCTGGATCAATTTGTTTAGCCACAACCTGTGTGCGGCCTTTCCATCCCCCTCGATCTCCCGCAACCCCCTCCGACACCACTCGCCCCCGTTTCTTTTCGTGATTTATGCAGACCGTGCCCGCGTCCGAGAGTCCATTCCCCGGGGGCGGGTGGGAGGAGGGCCCGGCGAAGAAGGACCTGCAGGCGAGCACTCTTGTGTCGGCGATTCGAACAACCAGTCATTATCATTTTAGGGAATAGTAGATCACTGACTGATAGCTCCCTTGTTTGAATAATTCAATGCACTGTTAACTCCTATCGTGTATATTGCACGCGCCTAAGGAGATGAAAATATTACTGCCCCAAATATTAAAAGTTGTGTACGTCTGAATTACGAGGCTCTTTATGTCACCTGGTGAGCAAGGGAAACTATATTAGAATATTACAGAAATCTTGTCGTCTTGTTTTCCCTCGTGATACATTTTGAATGCTCGGCCAATCATACCAAAAACGAAAAAATCTAGCTTCTAAAATTGTAAAATGCAAAGCAAGAGCGGTTAGATGGATTTACTAATGGTAGTAATTATCGTTGCAACCATTAATTTATATGTGCGTGAATAAATAATTATAATCAAATCGGTTAGGCTGTTCTCTTATGCGACGTGATATAAATATAAAGAAATAAATATGTATACATGTAGATATAATAATAAATTATATTTTATATATATATATACATATATACATATATATATATATATATATATATATATATATATATATATATATATATATATATATATACACACATACACATAACCATATACACAGTAATCAACCCGAAGGTCGGTTTAGTAGGTGATGGTATATATATATATTGTACTATATTATTACAATCTATACTATAGATTACTGTATCTATATATATATATATATATATATATATATATATATATATATATATATATATATATATATATATATACACACACAGGGCCACTGTATTCAGCGCATACAATTATAGAAGTGCTGTTTTCCACCGGGATAGTGCGGTGACAAATGTACCGATATCATACCTGGAGGGTCAAGGATCGAATCCTTATGGGAGCAGAATTTTTTCAATGTTATTCCGACCCCTACCTGAAATGCTTCATAGAGTGCGCTTAAAGAGAGTACGCCATCCGTCGAATGGGAAGTTAAAGTGCGTTAAACCTTGGCGCCTTTCGTTAGGAGCTGGGTGCCGTTTTTCTCTCCACTCTTTCTTCCCCCATTGCCTGAATATCGTTCCGAACTTACCAACTATTCCTAGCGGTGCAAATTACCTTAGCTGTCGTCCGCCTCTCCTAAAAGCTACTACTACTATGTTTAGTTCATTGCTAGATGGTAACAGTCTTTTCCTGGGAGTAATTCATGAGGAAATAATTTTACTTAAGATAATAATCCTACGAAATGTAGTCAGGCAATAATAATAACCTCTGGACATTCCTCGTATTTATTGCACGAGTATACGGTATTGAATAGTTAATTAATTTAATTTACATGAGGGAATAGTTCATTTTGAACTATTCATCCACAAACTGCAATTTCTCATGGGGGAGGGGGATGGCAAGGAGGGTCGGAGGACCCTCTTTTGGAAGAGAATGCCTCGCCTTATTCCCGCCATCGTGCCCGGGGGGGTAGGTTTCTTGAGCATTTCCTTCGATTACTCGTCTGAGTGGCTGATGTTATTTCTTTGGCGCCGAGTGACAGACGACTATTCAACATAGACGTCAATATTTTTACGTTCCGTACCGATCGATGACGACAATTTTAGACAACCCGGTCATGACAACTCTTCTGACGGACACCATCTAAAAGCTGACGGCTCCCGATAAATGACGACCCATAATATCCTGGCTTCACATTAATGAACTTGGGTGGAGTACTGTCTTTTTCCATTGCTGAGGAGTCCTGGTTACGCACTTCTCAGCAATGGGAAAAGACAGTACTCGAGGAGCTTATATATTGAGAATTTATAATTAAAGTTAAGTAGACGTAATATTTTCCGACATTCGATATGGGCGAGACAGATGTAGCTAAAAGTAGTCGACATGCGATATTAATGACGTGATAGATGAAAATCTTGGACGATATATTGTAATGTACTATGATTTTACGTGATGGCTTGGATGCAAGATCGGTCAGCACTATATTATGAACCCAAACTTATGATTTTTAGTGTTGCCTAGTGCAGAGGCGTTTTTTGATGATTACATATTTCAAGGAAATACCTGAATAATTGTTTAAAATTGGATGAGAATGTATACACGTATATTATTGAATGGCACAATAGAACACAAAAAATATACTGGTAAATAAAAGACACGTCAAATGGCACTGAAATATAGGAAAACAATGCTGTCTTACCTGAAGAAGGCCTTAAGAGAAGGCCAAAAACTTTAACTTTCTTAAATATGTCCATTTACGTGTTCTCTATTCATATTTTTGTGTTATATTTCTGGTATGTATCGCTCAACTGTAATATTGCTCTCTTGAGCGTTTCTTCATCAACTCTATATATAATATATATGTATATATATATATATATCTGATGACGACGGCCGTGCCGTCGAAACGTAAATATCCAATGTAAGTGTCCTTCTTTTATGTTTCTATGTGTGTGGTGTTTTTTGTGTTAGTGTTTGTGTGTTTGTGCGTCGCCGGAGAGCGTCTTTTCCAAGTTTATATATATATATATATATATATATATATATATATATATATATATATATACACACGCGCGCTCTTCATAATCTATATATCTAAATGTACATTTTAATATCGAACATATTCATAGTGTTTCACCAGCATCGTTGTTATCAAGAGAGGATGAGATAGAAAGAAATGACTTCTTTCTAGTGTGGTTTCGCCTCGTTTCATCCCACAAGGCCATCTTGCTATATCGTCTGGGGAGGGAGGAAAATCCTGAGGAGAAGATAGAAAAGGAGTGGGAGTAGTGGTAATGAGGACTTGCGGTAAGGTTGTCAACACTAATAATCAACAAAACTGTGGCGTAGAGTGACTAATGAAGTGCCTCGCAGAATGAGGGAAGGGATTAAGTCTGTGGGAAGACACTGTCAAAAAGAAGAGGAAAGTTAATTGGATGCGTTCTGAGGGACAAGGGCTTACTCCATTACATAATGTAGGCAAGCAGAGAGGGGAACAATGACGGTGGGAGACCAGGGATTAATTACAAGCAGCTTCTGAAGGAAGGAGGCAGGCCAAAGAGCTTTAAATATATGAAGAGATTGGGCGGTAACGGGAGAGCTTGGAGGGCGGATACAGACGAATCCTCAGGATTGATTACCTTCGATGATGATGACCTTAGTGAATCCTAGATTCCTCTCTACACTGATAGGATGGCGGATTTGGGTCGCGACGTACTCAATGAAAATAGTTAGGCGATAGAAGTCGACTTGAATATCTTTGCCTCAAAAATGTACAATGATAACGAGATCGATGCTAGAAAGGTTGACATTATTGGAATAAACTGACTTTTAGTTCTGGACAAAACAAAATATTCATCCCTACGTGTCTAGTCACATTAATAGATGGCATTAGTATCTCCAAGTGTAATACCGAGTTGTAAAATACACACTCCATTTTTTACCGTTTATAAAAATAAACATATGAAGGACCAGTAAGTATATGCAGGCGTATTTTAATTCACTTTTTGTAAAATGATCCCTGGCGCCATGCGATCACTCCCCGGTATTTATACTACCCCTCGAGGTCCACCAGATTTGTTCACCCCTCCGTCTTGATGAAGCATAGCGCACCACTGGATGCAGGCTCGGCGATGATGGACTCACTATCGAGTGGTTTGCCTTGTCTTACTCTCCACTTATTCCTGCATTGTTTTAACCATCCCGATTGCACGCTATGAACAGTAGAGAAAGTGATTCTTAATTCCTCCGCTGAATCGCACATACTTCGGGGGTGAAAGACCAAGGAAATTATCACCAACCACTGGTATTCACTAATTCAGCATGACTACAACTACGGAATTATGCGTTTTGTGACTTAAATAATGTACAAACACATAATGGGCAACTGATCCAACAAACTAGCTTCTTCAAGCTCCTAATGCACGATATTAGGGGTTATTGATAAACATTTTTGTCCCAAAAGCATGTAGACTACGATAATGATTAAGCACGAGCCAAACATAAAACAATATTTACGAGGAAAATTAATGAAAGGCCTGCTAAGATAGAGAGGTGTGCATCATAACTCGCTCGTTTCGAACTTGAGGAAATTTGATGACTAGCCATGATTTGCGTGCTCATTGAGTTGGCCCTGAGGCACAAGGAAGCAGGAGATGGTCGGATAGCAAAACAAATGTAATCAAAGCAGAATTTCTTAATTGAATAATTGCTAATGGCAGCTCAATAAGTTTGATTTCCTCGTTCAATGAGACGAACCACACACTATAACGGTCACATCGGTGGTCTCTCCGTTTTCAAATCCATTAACTACCAGAACACAAGTAATATGACGTGAATTACTAGAAGAATTACATCGAAAGGAATAACAAGTGTTTGTTGAGTCCAGAAATCCGTAATTTTAACGAGGATTTGCTTAGTCTTTGATAAGAGTAGGGAAATATTCTAAAAGTTAGCTGCCTCACATGATCAGCGGTCCCTCCGCAGACCCGGCGGCACCCGCCGCCAGTGATGGCTGGCGTGAAGGACTCCGAACCACGCCTCCGGTCATCCGCAACTGTGGGGCAGATTCATTCCGTCGCTCCACCTCTTCCACCTGACGCGCACAAAAGCGTACACTGTGCGGCTGAAACAACGAGGAATGCAAACACGCCTCGCATTCCGGGCGACACGAGCCCCTGGAGCAGTCAGCGAGGGTCTGCCAAGGCGAAGAATGGCAAGGGCGCACATTGCCCTCGCCGATGTGAGTGGAACGATCGTAAGGTAACTAACTGGCTGTGAAGCTCAAGGCTGTGAACGTTTCCAGCCAATGATTGCCTGCCTTCGGCGACGGGGCACTGGCGGCATGTGTGTGTGTGTGTGCGCGGCGCGCGCGCGTGCGTGTGTGTGTGTTTGTGTGCAGAAGACCGAGCTCTTTCGAGTTCACGGGCGTAATTGGCAAACCACCGCCAAGTAGGCTGTGACCAGACGTAAAAAAATATCTTTTCACTAATTCATATAAAATTTTTAAATAAGGGGCGCCATAGCAGTGACCCACTACGAAACACGAAGATCAGTTCAAAGAAAGGTCAATAGGTGAAATATTTTCAAAGAAGGGAGACATATAGAACTCAGCGATAACATAAAAGGAAAATGAAGCCATTTTCGAACGAATTTGACGCATAACTTCACCCATACCAATTCTTGCAACAAATATCAGCCTTTGCAATTAACTGCCTTGGTTTACTGAGCATTTTTAGGACAACACACCCCTTTCGAATCTGGCTCTGTTTCCGAAATGCTCAAACCACGGGCATTTGTGAGAGCACATTTCCCTCCCTGGGAAGGGGGGCGCGAGGGAGGGGTACGGGGGGAGGAGGTCTAGTCCAAAGTGAAGGTGTGTCCCATTCAATGGAGGCGTACTGAACTCGAAGGGTGCACCGCTTGGCGCTGAGAAAGGCACCAGGGAAGAGTCTGAAACTGATTCATTTCATTTAGCTTAGGTTTTCGATATGGAAGTCATTTTATGATATATGTTTTTTATAAACGTTTCGGACGTCACAAATACATATGCACACGAATAAACGAAGTTTTTCCGGAAAATATCTAGCCTTGCAATATTTTGAGAAAAATGGCCATCCTAGAACAATGAAGCCATTGTCCCCTTCGAAGTAATTCCCTTTGGAGTTACACAATTATCCCAACATCTCTCTTCCACTTTTCGAAACAATCAGAAAAGTCCTTTTTTTGGAAATATCATCAGCTGCCTCTCGACTGTTGGGAAGACTTACCTTTTGTTTCAGGGTTATAGCCGATGACCCATGATTCAACTTTAGTTATGACCTTTTTTTTAGAATATTTGGGTCATCGTTCCAAAAATAACACCTAAGGAAATGAAATGGGTGGTGGTCCGTTCCCCAATTTAAAAAGAAGAGCAGTCACTGTAAGAGAGGTGGTCATTTATATATATTTCGAATTGTACAATTCGACTTGAGGGTTTTTGAATGAATGAAGAAACACGATGCAGCCAAAAAGGCGGCATCGTGTACAACTTGGGTGGTTTCATGGAGAAGAGAAGCGGCGGCGGGGCAAATTAGGGAACTGTGGATTTTAACAAGTCGGGCATATTTATAGGACTTCGGAAATAAATGGAGGAGGAGGGATGTGGATTCATAATTTCTACTAAGAGGATAACGTTCTAATGCAATAATTTCAGGGTGTGAAAATCATTCACCTTGACCGGGATTCGAACCCGGATCCCGTGATGTCCGACTGAGTGCATTAGTCAGTTAAGCTATCAAGGCGTCCTCTTAAACTCTGAAAAAAACACTGAAAAATATTACTGAATTTAAGAGGACGCCTGGATAGCTTAACTGACCAAAGCACTCGGCCGGGGGGTCCAGGATCGAAGGATCCAGGTTCGAATCCCGGTCAATGCGAATGATTTTGACGCTCTCAAATTGCCGCATTCTAATTCAAACTTAGCGAATGACTCCGTTAAAAGTTACTGATGAGGCATCTCCCTCAGTTTCTTTGGTAACGTTCCTTTAGAACCTGTCGGATTTTATCAGTTCAGGGATAATACTTATAAATAAGGTTGGAACTATCTGGTATTAACGGGATGGATCTAGCAGTGGGGGGGGGTAGTGTTTTGCAATTTAGTTATATGTCGGGGTGCGCGCATTTGATAAGGGAGAAATGGAGATTATCTGTCTGGTGCTTTGCGGAGGGGACTTTAATAGTCGTACATATACGGTGGAGGGATATGGTATGAAGCATTTGGTGTGAGCTGGGTGATCACTGCGGAATTGGGGGATAATTGATGGTATTTCGGTTAATTGTGGAGGGAAGTGGTGAAAATATTATTCTGGAGGTTGAAGTCAATGACTAAGAATGTAAAGTGGTAGTCTTAGATGGAAGAAGTGTAAAATATCGAGAAATAAATTTTTCAGGCTCATAAAAGGATGAATGTTTTTCCATGGGGTATATTTGGGTGCTAAGGGTTTGAAACTGCCCCGTTTAAACCAAACGCACAAATAAGCAGCGGTTATCAATCCCTCCCAGACACCAGCAAGACACCCACCTCCCTTTCTCTTTCTGCTACCCTCTCCATCCTAAACAGACACCTTGCCAGCGGCACGCAGAAGCAAGAGGGGGATCGGAGGAGAGGGAGAAGCATATCAAGAGAGGCGTGAGTATTGGATGGCTTGTTGTTGAGGGATAAGGAGGGGAGCTAATGGGAGAGGTTTAAGCCATAAAATTGGAGGGCTTTAAAATGGAAAATCAAAAACAGTTCTATTGCCCTTAATTGAACTAATGTTGCTATAAGCGAGAGAATGGACATTTTTGTGACGGAGTCATCAGTTAATGTGCATTAAAATGTAACCACTCCAAAGCGTAAAAAAATCATTCGCCCTAACCGGGATTCGAACCCGGAATTCTTAATTACATCCCGAGTGCTTCAGCCAATTAAGTTACCGCGGCGTCTTCTTACGCTCGGAAATTTTAGAAGATTTAAAAGAACAAGATGTTATGACAAGTATCGCGGTTATGAGAAACATCCCGTGCAAGGCGAATGATTTTTAACCTGTGGAATCGTGACATTGTAATTCACATTAGCGGTTAACTTCGTTAAAGTTACTGTCGCGGATCTCTTGCAGTTTTTGGAAGTTGTAGTACATAAAATGTTTTACTTCCAGTATTCATAGAATCAAAGAAAATAGATGACAAATACCGATCCAATTTTAAGCATAGCATTATATTCGACGACAAAATTTGTTCAGACGATTTATATTTTTAAGTAATTGGAAAAAATCCCCTAAATACTTCGTTTTCATGTATTTACATGTTCTTTAAAATAACAATCACTGCTGCATTTCTAACTATTGCCTTATTTTGGTACTGAATAAACAATGTTAGTATATTATGCTGAACGATATAACCAAATTATATAAGTAGGGTGATCAGATAAAATTAATGATAGAGAAAGAACCTTAATATGCTTTAAATTAAATTATTGGGTCTGGTATTGTTTTTTTGAATGAGCATAGCATTTCCTCCGCGACACATCATTTTCCGTCTCGCCTCCAGCCATATTTTTTTTTTCTCGTCCTGGGGGAGGGAGAGGCGCTCGCCACCTCAACTCTTTCCCCGAGTGCCTTTAACTCGAACCACATTGCCCCCCGCGCGGGCACTTGACCCACTCCCGCGCACATAAAATCCCCTCAACCGCCGCCGCCCCTTCCCCGCCCGCTCCACGTGCCTCCAGGGCCAAGCAAGGCGCGGGACTCCTCCGGACGGACGGCCCAGTCGGTCGCTCTCTTCCACCGCAGTCGGGAAATGGGGGGAGGTAAAGAGAGAAGATAGCAAAGGAACGCGATCAAGTGTTGGACAAGCGCCCAGTCATGCGTGCGCGCAATGAACGAAGATGCGCCGTTATAAGCTGTCAGTCGTCCAATTGGTTGGTTGAAAGCTCACCTAAGCTCTCACCAGCCAAACTTTTCAATCCTCAATACGTCTTTCTTCGAGTCGTTTTTACCAATTTACTCGGCATCTCAACGTCTGCCACACTTCATTCACGCGTTGAAGAACACTTCGTCGTTCACTCTTTCAATCAATTTCATTCTCATCTCTTTATAATTGCAGAGGATTTTAATGGATTTCAAGTAATAGGTTTGAAAAAGATTCCTTTTAAGCAATATGAACACCAGTATATCGGTTCGCTCTTCAAGATTTTTCTTAGAGTCAGGGACTGCTGCAGGTGCTGTCAAAAGAGCTGCGAGCAGGCATACCGGTGGTTTGAGAAGTGAAATCACCCGAGGTATTGCATAATGTAATTAATTAATGTTCGTAAGAGATAATATCTGCGGACATATTTTTGAAAAAAGATGAAATGAGGGATAATGGGAAATTTAAACGGATACTTAAACTGCCAATACATGCTGTTTTCATTTTCTGTGACGTATTGAAAAATTTTCCTAGCCAAAAGCAATGGTAGGCGTGGTAACTTTCAGTATCTTGCTCCATTTAATGGAATATGCTGGATATAATGAAATAAGTTTGGATTATAACGCACCGTAATAAAGTGGTAAAGAAAGCCATGGTATCCATATTGTTGCGTGATATTATGTCTATAAAACCGATCCAAATTATCCATTTCCCTATGCGTTTACACCAACTAAGAGGGACATGCTGATGGTTCTGTTCTAATCTCTTTCTCTTCAAAACACCCTAGCCTATGTTAAGGATTAGCCCACGTCCAAAACCGTTGATATGAAAGTCATCCAATTTTATTGACGGTGAAAATAAGAAAAAACGTTCCAGCTTAGGCAGGAAATGAGCCAACATACTTGCGACTGTCTTTCGCGATCAATTTTGATTTTGGTATTAATCATCAACAATAGTGCCACTTAATTTATTTCGCTAAGAGACTAGGTGGAGGTAAAAATACGATAAAGAATCGCGACGGACTGGAGCGTTTAAAAAGATCGTGGACGACTTTGAGTTTGTTCCCTGTTCAATAAGAGACCTTTAGTCAAGAAAAGAGAATAGGAATAACTAATATTTCCTTCCAATTTTTTCACAAATTCACCGAATTCTTTGTGTTCTTTGTGTTCCGTGTTTTTTT
This sequence comes from Hetaerina titia, assembly GCA_037158775.1. Classification (NCBI taxonomy): domain Eukaryota; kingdom Metazoa; phylum Arthropoda; class Insecta; order Odonata; family Calopterygidae; genus Hetaerina; species Hetaerina titia. The sequence continues at coordinate 17,014,532 of CM073769.1, forward strand.
CACTCAACCACACTAAGCCGCTGTTTTTATTGATCTTTGAGATACACGCGACACATGTTTCTTATTTTCTCATCCTTATGTGTCACTTACCACGAGCGGGGAGACGTCCCTTCTTGTTTGTGGGGAGCGAAGCGAACAAGTTAACGTCATCCCTCACGGTCGATTCCTAGACGGAGAAACGAGCTCCTTAATGAGAGGATAAGAGAGTGAAAAGGTGCTCGATGGGGTCATGGTATTCGGCGGGAAGTTGCGGAGGAGAACCTCTCCCGATAGCCTAAGCGGCATGTGGTGGGGAGGGAGGGCTTCTCGAACGACGATTCTCGAGTCATTGTAATGGAAAATTTGCATGTAGCGCATGGAGCCCGATGTTCTGGAAAAAAAGAAGGCAACGAGTTGAGAGGAAAGCTAAATTGAAACTGAGGCTTGAGAAAAAGTGTTGGTCCACTGCAGTCGGAGTTTGGACGGGAAAAGTTGTAAGAGGGAAAGACCTTGCAAGATTAGTAGGATATAGGGCCGGAATTTTTAGTTTTGGTGAAGAATCTGTACTCGGCACTAGAATGGATTTTAAATGGAGCCAAATATTAGTGTTCTATCGTCTTACACAATGCTTAGTATTCCACCAGAAGGAAATATAACAGGGGGGACTGTCACTCCGGGAATATCCTACGTGCAAAACAGTTCGTTAAGATTTAGCTTTTTTTAGAAAGTTACATTAACTATAAGTTGCAAGTAATTGCAATTATTTACAGATTTACGTATGCCATAACTCATTCATGGCACTCTACCGATTAAAGGTACGTTTTGGATGGTTGTCATTTGACAGCGAACACACTTTCAATTGAGTCGCTTAATTAATTTGATAATTAATTAATCGCTTCCTATTTTGAATATGATAGAGCCAAGCTACAGAAATTGCTGATTACGTACCCTTATTTGAGTTGGTTTGAAATTGGCCCAAGTTATTGGTACAGTTACTATTGATTACGCATTGAATTTTCAAAAATTTGGTCCTGGTTCCGAAAACCTTTCATCCGGTTGTATGTTTATGCACAGTTTATTGTGAGGTAATACTCGTGGTATATGTAGGCATGCTGCATGATTAGTGTTCGGTCGCCCCCTTTCCACGCGGTTTTTAGTGGATCGTGAGGTGCCAGGTGCAGAAATAGAGTGAATGTATGTAGAATGGCTGGTGACCCACCACCCCCTGCCACAAGTCCTTGCGACAGCTTGTGGGGTATTGTGTAGATGTAGATATATAATACTAACACTCACCTGCTCAACTATATTCGCAGTATATAGCTGTGACAATTTATTCTCGCCGCACAGCAAATGCACCCACATGGTGGATCTTCACAGCGTACGCGCATTATCGCCGTCGCATTTCGAGAAATTCAAGCTTTAAATTTAATGCCAGTACTTCAAATATCATTGTCCAACACAACCGGGAATCGTGATTCCGATTTCCGGTTTGGCCTCAAATAATTTGATCACAGATGCAAAATTTGTGGTTATAAACTGCTTTCCGAAGAAAGACTGCGAAACGGAAAGTAAAAGATGTAATAAGAGGCGAGGTCACAATCTCTTTGCCTACGCTGAATAATCAAATTCTAATCTGTCCTTCCTATTTTATAATCTTAAGTTTATGATCCAAAGTAATTTTGGATTTAATGACTCGTTCTTTTAATTGTCTGGAAGGGCGCATGACAATGCAAAATAGAATAAAATCTGCTTGAGGTAATGTCCGCGCGCTGACTTCTTTCTTGGGCTCGCATACTTCTTTTCCCTGAGTCCTCCCCTTCCTCCTCACTCACTCACTTCTCTAGATCAACAGTTTCAATCCCTTTTGCGGCGTCCTGCTGCGTCTCTGCGGTTGTGCGAGACCTCCCTCCCATCTTCCACTCAAGTGTTTCCTGAAAGAGGGAAAGCGTCCCGGAAGAGTAAAAGTGGGCAGGAGTGAAGGTTCAGAGGAACCAAAAACGTAGCAGGAGTCGTCCCTTTTGCGACTTTAAAAAAAAAGACTACGTTACTGTAAAAAAACAGCACTAATTTGGGTTTGGAGTCAAGCAAGCACAAGTTCTGGAAATATGAAATCGTGTACACGCACGAATTTTTCAATCATTGCGGCTCACTTTGTGGAATAGTTTAGAAGGATTCACCGTGGAAACGGGCCAGACATACAACGACGCGCAGGCATCGCCAAAAAAGGCGTCCGTCCCCCTTCCCGGCGGTTGTGTACACTTAAGTGTCGATCCCCCTCCCTCTACCTCCCACCCTTTCCTCACCTCTCTCCTTGTCCCCCCTCCCCCTTTCCACACACATGGAGGGAGAATGATGGGAACAAAAGAGCGAGAGGCAGAAATGACACCCCGGGGTGGAATTCCAAATGACGAGGTCCATTTTTTCGAGGGAGATCTTCAAACGATGCTGGGATAAATTGGTCCAAGGATAGAAACCAAGCACGGAATCTATTGCAGTCACCAGAAAATAAAATAAGACCGCGAAGAAGAAAAATTGTAAGTTGCACGAACTGTGAAAATTACTCAGCCTCATTAATAATGGTAAATAATGCGTCGGTTCTTCAGCGAAGTACTTCAATGTCAATCACTCTCCGAAACACATCTCCACTCAAACACACACACAAAGTATAATCTATATAACGTTCAATTATTATAAGTTATTATAATGTTCCTTTCCCATTTTCCTTATCTCTATTTCTATGTGAATGAATATTTGTTCACCGTATGGCGAGATTTCGTGTTTGAATGTGTGTATATTTCATATATATATGTATATATATATATATGTATATATATATATATAGATATATATATTACAATTACATATACCATGAATAAGCGGAAGGCCTGATGCTGGTAACCTACCTCACAGTACTGGCACAATCTCCTATGAAGGAACAGAAAATTTAATATTTGGAAGCATAGTTAGCTAGCTACAATGGATTGAATTAACTCTCCCTGAATTGAATTTGTTATTGCCTGGATGAAGAGGTTTTATGAGATTATTTTCTGATCTGTAGAGAAAGCCTAATGAAGTCACTTCAAAGAATGATCTCGTTAAGCATTTCTACGGTCAGTTAAACGGGATTGCTGCTATTCTAGCACTATCACAAACAATATTCGGGAATTTCAAAATAAACATCAAAAACCAGTTCGCAGATAATCGTAGTTTCGCGAAGGAAACAGGGGAATATGGAAATGAATTCTGAAGGTGAAGTCATATCAAAAGGTTATTTTACTTACAAGAAGGATAGAAAACCAAAAGTTGTTAAAGGTAAATAATATTGATAAAAGATATCTACGATTTTTTGTATAAAGATATGAATGAATTTGTGGGTTTTGCATGCGGTTTTATTCTTAATTACGGCCGGTTACCTAAAAATACTCGCCACACACCCTCGCAGCGGCTTGCGGGGTACTCTGTAGATGTAGAAAAGTAAATTGTAGGTCACGAGAGCAAATGTTTAAGGATTCCCATTCGCTGATTTTGAAGTTTTCTGCATAGGATTAGAATCTCGGGCAGACTTACTCAGTTATAATAAGGAATCGGAGGGGAATGAAACCGACAGAAATTTTTATGAATAACTTTAAAATGACCAATTACGACACAATATATTTTAGCAAATAATGTGTTTTATGGATATAGATATGTCGACATAAATGTTATACTGCCGAACAGAGAGCTACCGCAAATATGACGATTACATTTCATTCCTTCTTAACTAAAATGAAACGTTCAGTTCGCAGCGGAGAAAAGGGCATGGGGCTGCATTGAGTTTTTGAACATAAATATCACAAGTAAAAAAAGCAACATTGATCTATATGAAATCAACTCCCAAAGACCACGTTTTTCAAGTGGATTAAATATTTTTCTTTCCTCATAAATGTCAACAGTTCCTTCCTTCAAAAGCTGACTAAACAGAATACGCAAAAACCTCTCTAAAAGTGCTTGAAAATGTGGAAATCCGGAAATATTTATCGTAATGCGCGATTGCGTAAGGCGTGATTGAATCCATTACTTTGATTTGATTTCAAGATTTTATATTTAGAAAAGTTCCATGGATCACGGAACATTCAAGTATTGAGCAAAATTTGCTCCTGTGCGACATTGCAGCAAGCTATTGGGTGCCAAATTTGAGATTAAACATGAAAAATATTCTCGGGATTGAGATTATTCTTAAATTCCAACTGATATTTCAACCCATCGTTCAATAAGTCCCGTGCATCGTTCAATAAGGCCCACGACTAACTAAGAAAACAGCATTCATTTCGCAAAATTCATTTTTATTCATCAACATTCTCCTTTAACAGCAATAATACAATCATTCCAACGCTTTTCTACTTTGCGATACCATGTTTGTAAAATGATTTGTTCTTGTCCTCCAAATAAGCTTCAGTTGCTTCAGCGATGACTTCTTCATTTGAGCCAAATATTTTTCCCTGGAGCTTCTTTTGGAGATCAGCAAACAGCCAGAAGTCATTGGGGGCTAGATCTGGAGAAGACGTATGGTGGGTGGTGGGGAAGCAGATTGAAGCCCAACTCGTCCAATTTGGTCATTGTTTTCGTTGGCTTGTGGCACTGTGGTGCATTGCCTTGATGAAAGATGATTTTTTTCTTCTCAATGTGCTGTCATTTTTTGCGAGTTTATCCTTTGAAAGTACAAATAACTCAATGCAATAGTCGATATTGATAGATTTTCCTCTTCTTATTTTAACCTAGAGGCCGTAGAGCTCTTGATTTCTTGCTAGATTTTCCCTTCTCAAGGTAGGGGATGCAAATTATACCTTGCGTATCCCAAAAATAAAATTTCGTTCAATAAGCCCCGGGCCTCATTGAATGGTGGGTTGGTTTCCCTTCTAAGCCCTGGTTCATTCCTGACATGCGTATCTGCTGATTGTGTGCGAATCAAATGATCATAGAATCCGCGGGCATCTTGCATTTGCACAGCCGAAAGCACACACGGCCAGGCATAAAAGAAGAGCGGTCATGAAAAGAGAAGGGATGAAGTCTGTAAAAGGGAGATATGTCGATCCTCTGATAGAATAGCTTCTGGACGTAGTGAAATGGGGTTAATACGAGGGATAACCTACCTCTGATGTTCCTTTCGTCCCTTGGGATCCCGATATGCCTTTGGTTTGTCATCGGGTACATTCCAGAGGCTGAACCACGAGCATGCCCAAGGCAAGACTCGAACCTGAGATGTCTCGATGTGCGATGGGACTCGGACCGGAGAACCTATCGTGTCAGATTGCGAGCGCGTTACCCACCTAACGAACCCGGTCGGCGCGAATTAAGGAAGACCTGTAATGGCATCGCGACGATTCCCAAACACCCTTAACAGTCCCGAATTGGCACCAGCAGACTATTTTCTATTTCCAAAAGTATAATCCTCACTCAAAGAACACCACCATTTGCCGTCAACGAAGCTTGCACGTGTACCCAAAGGACCTTCCTGAATCCGCCTACCAGGGCCCCTTCGAGTCGTGGAAAAGCCACAGGTAAAAGTGTGTGTCCACCCTCAAGGGATGTTATTTGAAGAATATTGAGAAGCATTGTAGCGATACCTGCTGTAAATCTATTTTTCCGAAACCCATCTGGATAGTTTTTATACAAAGCATGCAGGGGATACAAATGACGAATCGATGACAGAGCACGACGCAGCAAAACAACACGAAACACATTTCCATGAATACGACAAACATACCTCAAACAACAGGAGCTTGTAAATGAGAGGACTACTAGAGCAATCTGATAGACCTAGAGTATATCCCGGCAGTAACCATTATATTTTGCTAGTGACGGGGATTACTTAAATGGAGTATAGAGTCATTTGAGAGCGAAACCTAGTGTTCAATCGGGAATCAGCGAACATGTCCTATGTTATTTAACAAACTTACTTTTGTAGTAGTTAAATAAGTCTTTTGTATAGGAGGAGCATTAAAAATTGTGTGGATAACGCTGAAATTAACAAGTCCAATCTTATTGACTGCACTTTCAGACGCAATTTCAGGGTAACAAGTAAATACAATAGAATTCCCAAAGGGCGAAGGTAATAAAAATGAGTTCAGAAAAGGCAACCTAGGGCCTTGAGGAAACAAAATGTTTGAGGTAAATGCTAACAGTGGTCACGTAATTCATGCGTAGTAGATTGGCGTAGGTGTTTAAGAAATATCAATTTTGTAATTCAACGGAAAATTAAGTTTTGATGCTCCTTGGGCACTTCACCATTTTCTCTAAGATCACTCGTTAATGTTGTGTGCCAAGTGATTAAGGCCCAGAAGATACGAATACTTAAAAATATTAAACTGAGATAAACAAAATATAATGTTCAAAAGTTTTATGAAAGATAATCAATTGAATCGAAGCCGAAATTGATCAAAAGTTTGCTGTGATTCATTCTAATAAAATAAAAATTTTAGGTCTAAACTTCAATGTTAGAAATGAAATTTCATAAATATAGTGCTGTAGTTAATTCAAAATTATATAAAATTTTTTCTGAAAATTTAAAATTGCATTTTTCCTTCAACCATTCCAGATATTTTTTGTTTCATCGGCATTTAAATCAACGATCTCATTTAGTCTTACATCAATTTAAATGATTCTGCTTACGAGAAGCAGTTTTGTGGAAAATAAAAGTATTTGCAGTTTCCGTTCCCGAAAATTTCCCTCCAAAAACTGTAATTACTAATTGTAATTTGTGCAATGAGAGTAAAATTCATTCCAAATCGCTTTGCGTTTAAGTAGCTCCCTTTGATCAGTAATTCCTTTAGAGCAATAAATGAAGACTAGCTACGTGAAGGGCTAATGCCTAATTGTGCCTGGAAGGAGAATGTTAATATTCTTACAAGGGAAACGAATACATGACAAATACATTCGTTGGCAAAATGGACGTTGTATCTTGGAAGAGGAAGCAATTAGTTCGAATTGAAAGGAAACATGTTCCGTATTTAGAAGAGGAAAGGTGAACAAACATTATGATCTATTCAACTTTCATGAGTTTATTTTCCTGGTCTTCCCCAACAGCACATGAAAATTGGGCATGTAAATAGAAAGATAAATAACCGATGGTGCAATATCCTTCTATTTAATCTCAGCTAAGATATAATGGGAGGCGGCGCGTTTGAGGAATTACCTAGCTGATTCATCTCTTAGATAACAATTCAAGGTTATATAATGTTCCCCCTCCGAATTGATAACATACAATTTGAAATAAATAATGGAATACTTCTGGAAAAAATGAATGAAGCCTCTCATAGTAATTATACCGTAAGTCCAAGTAGAGGGAACTTCATTGGATGTATTTGTAAAGAGGAGATTGGGCAGCGGTCGGTTTGCTTTCCTTCGTGTTCTCGCTGTTTCTCAAAAGAAGGCTCTACTATCGCAACTCGGCAAAAACTGGATTAGACACCAACCAATTCTTCTGCCTATGCTTTACTGTGTCACACGGTAGTTTTTTTTACGAAATTCTTTCGTAATCTTGATTCATGGACACGTTGATTCTGCGAGGCCGTAGAAACAAGACATTTTAATAAATTTTCCCCTGATGTGTGGGGTGAAAGTGGTACAAAGCTTGTGTTGACTTTAAAGGTATGAAACGGTTTCCATAAATCACATTTCTTCATCAGGAGCTATTATGGACATCGTATTAAACTCATTATTAACGCTGACGGTCTAAGCAAACAAGAATGCTTTTATTCGGCACAATTATGTTAATTTGTGACATATACATGTATGCTCCACATATTTATTGCGCGCACTTGTTACGAGGCGTGTCATAAAGTAAGGCCCGTTTGGTCACAGGAAAAAATATACTCATATGAAACACATTTTATTGGCACTTTTAGTTAGCTACAAACCTACTTCACTTATCTACATAATCGCCGTTCACTTCTAAGCATTTTTCGTACCGCTGCACCAGCTTCTTTAACCCCTCTGCATAGAAACTCGCCGCCTGAGGGTTGAACCAATCGACAACGCCGTTCTTGAGTTCCTCATCGGTTTCAAGCCACTGTTTCAAGTCCAATAAGAGGAAGTAGACGCTAGGTGCAAGGTCAGTGCTTGGAACGCTTGGAACTATACGGTGGGTGGTTTAAAGAGTTCCCAACGACCCAAAAACTCTCGTCCACTGGACATTCTTTGCTCTTTGTGGTGTTCGGTGAGCATTTTCGGTACCCACCTTGCACGCAATGTGTGGTATCCGAGGTTTTCCGTAATAATATTGTAGACAGTAGTGCGTCCAAGTTGAGGACATTGTTCAGCCAGGCCATTAATTGTCAATCGACGATCACATCGCAGTTTTTGTTCCACTTACGAAACAATTTCATCGGTCAGAATACTGGGTCTACCACTTCGCTCTTCGTCATGGACATTTGTTCGTCCATTTTTAAAATCACAGCAACATTGTCTAACCTTTCCTTCACTCATAACTGTAGGTTTATAAACTAGGAATAATTCCCGATGAATTTCAGCAGCCGACAATCCTTTTGCATACAAGAATCGTATGACAGAACGCACTTCACAGCTGGTGGGATCAACGATTGTCGCGGACATTGTTGTTTGCATGCATGGACAAGCAAACGACTTCTGAAACAAAACAAATGCTGCTATAGCTTTTCAATGAATCAGTAGATGGCGCTGCATGAGCAAAACTGTGTTCTGAAGCGCCAATATTTAAATATAAGCAAACGGTACTTACTTAAAGAATATGCCTCGTATTTAATTTGGCGCGGCCCTTCACGATAACAGATTACGATCACTTGCAAATCAATGTGAAGCACAATGTAAAAGTTACAAAATTGGCCATTTTTGGGACAAGGGAAGCTAAAAATTAAGTTAATATTAAGCTAGAGTCTGATCCAAGGATCGCTCTCTTTGGAGGCACAAGGTGATGAAAGAAGTGGAATTTATCAATTAAAATTAAAAAATGCAAGAAATGCAATCATTTGAACTAATGATTCACTAAAATACGCAGTTTTCTACTAGGAGCTGTGATACAGAGTGACACGCACGGTGATTCACATTCGAACACAGGGTTAATAATATCGAATTATTTTATTCCGTTTCAAGAACTATATCTCTTAAATTACAATGTAATTCTAAAGTTTTTATCATCTGCATTTAATTTTATAGGATTAAAGTAATAAAATTTTACCTGAAAATAATATTTATATCTACATGTTAATCTTTGAGCAAGCAGAATGAATAGGAATTTTCTGAAGAGGATCAGATGACGTACTTTGGTGAATTTTCGCAATTAATGCGTTTTAGCTTGAATTATTCCCAATTAACGATCCTCGGGAATTGAAAAATAAATGAGTACGAGTAATTTTTACTGTAAATTGGGCAGGAGGGAATATTATGTTATCATGTTTCCTCTAATTTGAAGCATGGAAATTAATGATGGAATTAATTGAAACTTCGATGAAATCTGAATCCCCAAAGGAAGGGAATCACTTTTTTCATGGAATTACGAATACTTATGACTTAAGAAAATATAATTTAAATTAATTGCCTGGGTTTTAATGGAACACGATTTCAATGTTGTTATCTTTATATTTTTATGAATGTTAGAGCTAGAACCAGAGTATTCCTGCAATGTCGAGATAGCGAACAAATCTGAACGCGAACTTCCCGTTTTTTGGTTGCAAGCGTGCCTCGGAACACACCACACTGCACAAACACGCCTCGTGTGCAGTTCTTCCCCTATAAATGTGGCATCCAATGAAAATTTCAACATCTCAGATAGTGCCCTTAACGTCATTCGACGATATTTTCTCTCACAATAATGCGAACAGCGGCGTTTACTTCCGTATGAGCAGTGACTGGAGCGTCGTGTTCACCTTTTTAAAAAATTATCTTCTCTCTAATAACATTAGCATTATCTACCTTTAGGTTTTCCCTGGCTTTTCACTCTCCCCTTTCATGCGTGGGTGTTTTCCTGCAGTGGGTTTTTTTTTGGTCAAGGATAAAATCCTTATTTCTAACGTTTTCCCCACAATTGTGTATATCATTCTACACACTTTGTTCCCATGCATATTTATTGCAAGTCGATTGCCCTTATCTTGTATTTTTTATATTATTTAGCGCACAAATGTAATTATATTTTCATTGAATGTTTTTGACAATGAGTTAGATGAAATAAGGCACTGACACAGTCTCATATCTCGCCAAAAATAAACCCGAATTACTGTTAGTATTATTCAAATATTTAAAACCATTTTTAGCCGTGCTAAACTGAAAAAAGACCCTCCGCAAACGTCATGTACCACTACACATATCTCGACATAATAAGAATGAGTGAAGCATAATTTCAATGCAGCGTATTGCTCGTCGCAAATTATCTCATTCTTTGCCATAGGCGAAATACGATAAACATATTTTAACTTACAACGGCTGTAGTTGACGCAATATTGAAATCAAATTAATTAAAGTGTGCCATACACTAGTGAATTACACATTAAGCTAACAAGATAGCATAAACTTAAATTTTGCACAGTGAGTTATGTTTATAAAAATTTACTAACAACTCATGGTCAGACATCTCTCGACATTTATGTACTGTACACGGGGAATACGCGGAAAAGCTAACAAAAAATTAGTATTTATTAGAAGAGTACTTGGTAAATGTGATGAAGAAGTCAAAGAGAAATGTTATCTTTCGCTCGTTAGGCCTCATTTAGAATATGCTGCAAATATATCGGATCCTCACGAAGTTGGACTGGTTGGCGAATTGGATTACGTGCAGCGTAGAGGAGCTAGAGCTGTAAAACGTTGTTATGATAAACGTAGTAGCGTATCCAAAATATGTAAGCAGCTAAGCTGGGAATAACTCTCGGAGCGAAGGTTAAATTACAGATTGGAGCTCTTCCATAAATTGGAAGGAGTCTTCTTTGGAAGGATCTTTAGCAGTGGTATTGAAAATTTATCAGTACCCTCATCGTACTACGGTAGGAGAGATCGTGCCAATAAAATTAGAGGGATTTAGTGTCGAACAGATATATTTCAATGTCTTTTTTCCATGAACGATAGGGAATCATAATAGCATTGTCCTACCGTGGTAGGAATAAAAATATTCGGGCCAAAACTAGTCTGATATATATTCACCCCCTGCCACACACCATAGCGGTGGCTTGCAGGGTACATTAATACATAAAAAACTAAAAATGAAAGGCGGACTCATTGAGTGATGAATGAAAGGTGGACTCACGAAGACTGGCTCTGAGAGAATGTGGAAACGAATTCATGTACATAGTTCAATATTTGTTGTAATTGACAGCATACTTTTGCTAAACTTTAATTATTTAGAGCTCTGCCATTTAAATTCAATTTCCTGTGTGGAAAGCAATATTTAGTGCAACAGAAATCATCCTGATGATGTCGACTACTCAACAAAACCGGTATTTTTAAAAATACAGGGATACAGGAATTTTTTACATTTATATGCTGACATTTGACATTTATATATTATAGAAATTATGTACTTCTTAAAAAACCGGCTAAGCTAAGCCAACCACACTAAACTTAATGAAAGGGCCTCTAAGTTATTTCGTTATTTACTTCAGACAAATTGTCTTAGAATCTTTAGGATATCTAATCAGGTTATTTGGTGATGCTGTACTAAAGATTATAGCAGCTTCATCTTAAATATGCCAAGCAGGTTAAGTAGCCGCGGTATTTTTTGGTGGAAAAGCGGGCCCTATGCCGCTGCTATTTTATACATGCGGGCTACACTCAGTCCTCCACGCTCCTGAAAGTATGGGCAACGAAGACTCGTTTGAGAACATTTTCACTACCAACTGTTTCCCGCTCGTTCGCATGATGGCAGTCAACTATTCCTCCAATTGTATTTATCGAACGGGAGGTTATCATTAATGTCAAACTCAATCAGATAAAATGGCTGTAAACACATTGACAAAAAAAAGAATATTTTTGTGCAAAAACTACAGGCCCATTATTATCATCATTATAAAGCTATCGATCGTAATTGCACGGGAAGAGAACGAATTCGTAAATCGAACTCGAAAGTCATTTAAATATTGAGCAGAATCATAAAAAAATCATTCATCTTTCTTTCCGGGACGCAATGGGTTGCGTCCCGGAGACGATTGCGAGACGAAAACACACTACATACGTGAGTGGGCGCTAGTATAGGCATTCTTGCGATCTGATGTATTCTCTCGAGTTAGCAGTTCTTTCCGCCAATAAATTTACAATGAACCCCAGGATTTATTAAGTCCGGCGTGGAGTTGGCGAGGTGGCTGGGCTCTCGTTGGGTCTTTTCAGGGGTTGTGTTTTCTTCAACTGCCTCTCCTCTCCCAGAGTAACCGTTCGCAAGGCAAATGTTCTCCCGTTTAGTCCTTGAATGCGCATCATGGGGAGAGTAGTGGGGTCCGTTTGGACCCCGTGTGGTCCCGACATTGCACTGCCACCAAGGGAAGAGGCAAGGGAATTGGCGTGGAGCAAAAAGTAAAAACAAAATGGTGAAAAAAGAGTGTTTCCATTTGAGATCAAATAAAAGATTGATGAATAGCTTTTACTTTGCAAGGCTCTTGAATCAGAGAACATTTGAATCGTACAGTTCTCTGGAGTTGTCGCTATGAAATCAAAAATCATAATTATGGCGGGAAGGTAAAGATCTTTAAAAGACCTTCATGAACTGATATCAAATTCAATTAAATTCTGTTTGAAAAACTTGTCGTCGGTGAAACGAAACTACATTCTTCTGCTCAGAGCGATAAGAATTGCCCCTGGTAATTTTAGGCAGCTCATTTTCGTGGCAATTTATCAAAACCTAAGTATCATATTTATCATTTCTGTTGGCTAAAATTACGTCCCGTCACGGATGAATTTTTTTCAAAGCCCATCCAGAATTTGTTTGAAAAAATGGCGATGGGAACCTCTCCTATTCTTCTTACTTAGCATCTTAACACCGAGCCATATCTTAGACTTTATAAATTTCGGCGCCGCCCCAAAAGAATAGGCGGCATTGTTTGGGTTTTGTATACATGGGTGTTAATACGTTTGTGCGTATATATGTGTATGAATGTATAAATACATATATATATAATATATACATATATTCTTACACATATATACATATACGAAATATTGGCTTTTCACAATTTAAAACGGTACCGGAATAACGATTATGCGATCATCATCGTTTTCATCAGAGGTGTGTGTCCATCCGAAAACGATGATGATCGCATAATCGGTATTCCAGTCTCGTTTTAAATTGTGAAAGGCCAATATTTCGTATGGTAATAAAAGAAAAATATGAAGTTCATTGAACAAATAAGAAGTTGAAGCCCTTGCTTATATATTCCTAAACGCCAATATAACCCAGTACAAGGCTGCGGCCTATAAAAGGGTCATAGATGTCTGGCAAACCTTTCGTTTCTTATAAGGCGTGATAAGGGCTCTTTCAATTTATGTCGGGTCAGCTCAAGTTTCGAACTGCATTATTCACTCTAATAATCGCGGTGTCTTTAAAAATATCAAATTATTAAAATGAAGTGCAATTGTTACTGTGGGAGTTAGGAGACCATTTACTATCTGTGAATTCACAAGTATATTTATGCCTGAAAATATTTGTTTTAAATGTTTATTTAATTAAAAAAATAATGGAGAATAGTTTTTTCAAATATTCCCACTGAAATGAAAACAAAATAAAAACTGTTATTAATAAAACCTATGGATTAAGATTTCACTTCGAGGACACTGAAAATATCCTTGAAAATAAAATGAATGACTTGTGTACTTCTCCGCAGAATTTGACTATTGTTATTTTAATGTAATTTTATAAGGGTTTAAAGATGGACGCACCTGAATAGATACGTATAGCCACCTATCTGCCCACTCGTATAATCCATGGTGACGCCAAAGTGATACTTCGTTATCAATCAACGCCGCCCCACTTCCTGATTTGTGCATGTATTTATTTTCCCTAACCCTTGAAAATTCCTTGTACCTCGGAAAAGAAAATACTTTCTTCTTCCACATAAATGTTATTATTAACGATCTAGGTTTCGACACACAAAGTCATCATCAGGTGATGTAAGCCCAAACCTTGGTCGTGAAAAATAAAATTTACGTGGAAGAACAAATTATTTTCTTTTCCGATATGAATCGCTTCCACAAAATGGCGCCTGAAACCATTGTAATTCTTGTGCCTGATAACACTATATAATGGATAAACGTATTAAACCTAGTATTAAAATTCTAAGGAAAAGTAAGTTATTCCTTCTCGCAATAACAACTGATAATTCATTTTTGTTGCGAGGTCGATTTTAAATTTTCCTCTAACGTGTCTTGCATAACCGAATACAATTGTGTTTGATTAGTATAACTATTAGTTTGAGACTGTATAGGTATTACACTGTTTGTGGAGGCTATTTTAGGAGAGAATGTTGAGTGAGTGGGGAAGAAGGAGGACGGGTGCAGGAAAAAGTTACCAATGGTCGAAGGGAATGATGGAGGGTGAATGGGAGGATGTTCTCGCGATACGTAGGAGGTAATAGTCTTTAGAGACCGTCTGAAACCTGCTTTTTAAAGATATTTCAAATAAATGCCTGTATAAAGATATGAAATAGGAAGGAAATACTTTGCAATTTAGGTGTTCGGGTCGAGAGGCAATCCCTTTCATAGCCCTTGGGTTGTGCTAAGGACAACTCATCAATATGCGCACAACTTACATGGAATGTATAAAAAATATTGATATGAGTTTCGAAAAATTAGATTTACTTCAGACGTTGCTACAATGCCTCTCCAAATTCTTCAATCAGCACATCCCTTGAGCATCGACACACTTTTTTACCAACGGATTTTCCACGATTCGAAGGCTCCCTGGTTGGCGGATTCCGGAAGGTCCTTAAGGGTACGCGTGCAAGCTTCTTTGACGGCAGTTAGAGCCCCATTGAGGTATCCTTTTACGGGGGATTTCACTTTTGGGAACAGGAAATAGTCTGCTGGTCTGGCCACGTCGGGATTGTGGGGGAATCGCCGCGATGCCCTTGCACAAGGTCTTCTCAAGCAGGAACACTCGACCTTGCTCTTAGTCGTCCGTCCAAAGACCTTCGAGACGAGTTTAGCGCACATTTTTTTGCATCGTCAAACGGTGTGCACTGTCATCTTATCTATGCTAATACGATATCTGAAATCATGCGCTCACTTAAATGACGGTCTGAATTCAGCACTTCACGCATACGTTAGGTAAAATTATTAGCGATACTTTTTACATTAACATTGTATTTTTACTGAACTGAAAATTGAATTCGCTCTGCCGAAGCCTTGCCAAACATGACAAGCAATGAGTTTCAAAGGAAGTTCAACGCCTATACGTAATTTGCAGCTTCAAGAGAAATAAATTTCACAGTTTTTTCAGAACTCCTCCATAGCATCCGCACGAATTTCACCGTGGTCAAAATAACTTTCCTTAAAATTCTTTATATCCGCGTTCCGGGCCAAACGCGACGCCATAGCGCCTTTGCGGCATTTACTTTTAAGGTCGTTTGAGGAAGCTCCTTTGACGGACTGAGTGACCTTGGAAATTATGACATAAAACCAATAACCAGATAAATTTTAAGGATCGTGTTGAGGAAAAGTCCAACCTTCTGCAACATTATATTTCAGGGCTAAACAGCAATTCACATCTAAATTTAATCCTTTAAAATGTCATTCCTATGACTAGTTGAGTTTTACAAAGCACGTTGAGAATAATTACAGCCTTCCTGTTTACATTTTTGTTTTAGGATAGAATTAAAACTTAAAGTTAATTTAATTGAGTTATCCTGGTTATTGAATGGGATGAAAAATTATTTTAATTGTATACATGATTACAGATGATGTGATGATTGTATACATAATGACAAATTACAGTTGTAATTAAACTGTAAATATTAAAAATAAAAAGTTGTAAACATTACCGAACAAATAAACTTGGTCTTTTTCTCACAAACAAACCTAATTATAATACTTACGGTTTCAAGGCATAGGTGACATCATCAGGTATATTGAAAATTTGTAAACCTTACGTTTAAGTATATTACCTTCATGTAGTTTAAGATTAGGATTTAGTTAAATTATGCAGTAGGTACCCTTATCAACATTTCAGAAAAACCTCGTTGCTGTACTCCCATTTCGTGAAATAATTGAACTTTGCAAAAGCGTACAACATAATAATCAATATAGTAATTTGGAAAGTGACACCATACATAAAATGGATATTTTCAGCATTGTGGAAAGATACACCAAAGTAATGTTTTACAACCATTAACTTAAGTAAATCGATAAACATGTAGTCTACTGGCTACCTACTACACACACAAATAACTTATGCTCACATTTTAGAACATTATTATGTGTTTATGCTTCCATGAAGTCCTTTGATTGGAAACATTTCAGATTGGTTCTGAAAAGTCTTCGTGGTCAACGTCACGTGCAGCACTCATAAACGACATAAAAAGATTTATTGGAATTAATCGCCCAGAGTAAATACTTCGCTGAATTCATATTACTATATTACTGCAACATGAAGCGTCATGGGGAGCAGTCCACTCACGTTGAACGCATGACTTGAAACGGACCCCCTGAATGGAAAAACACATCCCTTTGGTCTCAGCGGGAGGAGATGGAGAGGGGAGAGGGGGTGTTTGATGGCTGGGTGTGGAGGAGGAGGGGTGCTCCTTTAGACGGGAGGTGTCGGGGGTTTCCGTGCTACTTCTCTTGGGAGTCACAAGATGACGGGGGTGCGTGGGGGGCGAGAAAGGCGAGGGGACGGGATGCTGCGACGTCGCAATCAACGCCATGCCAACCCCAATCTCTCTCCTCCCTCAATCCACTTGCAACAAATACGAGCTGCGGCGGCGACCCCTGCAGGAGGAGATACGTCCGAAAGGGAGGCCCGAGGGGGCAGGAGATGTATTAGGGTGCGGTGCGTCTGTGTGCGTGTGCCTCGGCGTTATATGAATGGCCGCTCCACGGGGCGAGAGTTGGCCGGACCGTCGCAGCCATTCGCTTGTACTGGCGCACGTCTCGTAGGCACGGCTGCGTGAGTGCGGGAAAACGGACGGCATTTCTGTGGAGCACGTGAGCGGAATAAGGAGGGGATGGGAGGTAGAGTGGATGGAGGGGAGGGGAGGGAGGAGCGGAGAGGCGATCTGGAAACAAGAAGAGGAGGGTCGTCGTTTGAGTAAATAAAAAGAAACGCGATGCTGCCTACCCCTTCTCTCTCTCCACCTGATGAGGGTAAGGGATGGAGGAGCTTGTGAAATATTAGGGGAGGCCATTTGATCTGATTAGAGCGGCCGCAATCAGGGGGAGGAGGAAGAATAAGTGAAACGAGAAAGAAGAGGGGGACATCTTATCTATTGCGTTCATTCGAAGGCAGGAATCGGTGAAATTTATTAAAAAGATGTTAGTCTGGGAATATCATAAATCGCCGCATTTGTCCGGCCCATTTTGATCTCATTACGAACCAACTGGGATATATCTGAAAGTAGCTTTGGGACAACCAACTCTTTTAAAAGCTTTGATTTTCCCCAAGTACGAATAAATGCAATTTCCACGAGGCATGTTTTCAATCTTTTAGAATTACTTAATACAAATAAGACATGGGGCTCTCGATAAAAAAAACCTCTTCTCCTGTCAGGGGGAAAGGTTTTGGTAGGATTTGCGTCGGATAATCATTTCATTCCCATTCGAAAATTCTGAAATAACAACTAAAAAAATGTTCCTTGGAAATTTGGTCCTTTTAAACAATAAACTAATGCTTCTATGGAAAAAAACTCAGAAACGAATGTCTGTGACTTCACAATTTGGTTATATATGCATGTTTTGCTGAAACATAATTCTACTAGGGCGGAGCCTAATTCAATTATCCTCTGGCGTAACTTTTCAATCCGCCGTCTTTAGGCAGAGAGGTGATTCACGTCTTATTTTAATTCGGCTACGAAGAAAATTCTTGCATATTCAATGAAAATTTATACTTTATTATCATAGAGAAACGCCAAAATTCGAATCGTATGAGCTTGGTTTCGGAAAGGGAGAAGGCGTGAGCATTTTTCGTACCTTGTGCAACACATAACAGCCCATTGGCTCCAGTACCAGTAATGCAAGAGAATTTGTTTCTCTTCCTTTATTTCTTGCGACTGAGGAATATTGGATACAGAACAAAGGGGTATTGAAAAAAATAGAATACACGAGGGAAAAATTTATTTTCTTTTACTGTGAAACTCCATCTCACATGCGTTGAGGTCATTCGAATGGGAAGGAAGGGTAATCGGAAGACTAGGTTTAAGAAAACCATCGCTTCTATGCAAGAGGCTCGCCTTGGTAAAAAAATTAAGGCCCCTCTTTATCTGACCCCTCGAGGTCAATCATTTCGCCCGCTCATGAGTATGGGGCAACACGTATTAATCGAAGAAATTGAATCAGGGGCAATTGAAAGTGGGGCATTGCTCAGAATAGTAAGTACACTTGGGAGTTGAAAGTTAAAATCCGTCAGCATTGCTTGGGTTCGTCAATGGCTGACAACTGCTGCAATCTGTAAATAAGCAAATATTTTTCACTCGAAACATTGGATATTTTCATCTATCGTACATATACTCGTACATAACACCCCGCAAGTCGCCGCAAGAGAGCGTGGCGGAGGGCGTTGGGTCACCACCCGTAAAAGAGAACTAAATCAACACATCCATGCAAACCTATGCCCACAGTGGCGTATACAATCATGCAAAAACTCTTTCAGCTTGCACGCATTCAAATACATGTACTATCAACTAACAAACGATTGCACCTTAGAATGTAGTAAGTATTTATCCAATAGCGTGCAAGCTAGAATTTGACAAGTAAGAGGTCGAAATTCCACTATCTCATGGGCATGCAACATACAATGGTCTACTCCACTAAGGACACGGGTAGGCAATGTGGACAAACGCTGCATGTATCGTTTAGATGCATTGTTCTTCTAATGATTCCCACCCAAATTTCAGAACTCTTTTTAATTTATCGTAAGAGTTTTTAACGGGCTGCCCGGCGTTGAACCTTCTCAATTTTTCGAATGAAGCCTTTTTCACTCGGATCCCATATGCTACATGCTATACATATTCTAAATTAGGTCTTACAAGAACATGGGAACAATATTACTTGACCTTGAAGTTGATTCTGCACACAATGCGTCAAATAAATCTATCTTTTTAAATTTTCAAACAATGCATTCCCGAATAACCAAATGAATAATGGATTCATGTCCATCTGGTAGTGGAATTTCGCTTCGTACTTGTCAAAATCTAGCTTGCACGTTTTCGGACAAATTTTTTCCTGCATCCTAAGGTGCAATTGTTTGTCAGTTGATAGTACATGTATTTTCAAGCGTGTAAGTTGCAACTATTTCTAAATGAATGTATAGGCCACTGTGGGTATAAATTTGCATGGATGTGTTGATTTTGCATGTGGTGTTGTTCCCTTTTACAGATGGTGACCTAACACCCTCGCCACCCCCCCTCGCCACACGCCCTTGCGGCGGTTTGCGGGGTATTATGTAGGTTTAGATAATTTTTCACGATATTTTTCCCTTTGGTACATTGAGTGAGTTGACTATTTTATTTTTGCTGAAATTACATAATCAGTTAATGCATTTGGCACAATAAACACCTTTGGAAAGTTAAGACGAAATTATACGGAATAGGGGATGCCCATTTTAGTGAGAATGACTTTGGAGGAAATGGAGCACGAGTTTCATTTAATCAACTTTCCTTTGTTCGGAATGTTGGGCTCAGGATGAATCTTACGCAAGGTTAATTATTGAATTATTTCAGCCTTTGTTCATAACCATAAACACAGTATTCAACCTGAAGGTCAGTTTGGTAGGTGATGGTAGAGTTCACCCAGTACTAAACCCGACGGCGTGTGAAATTCACACAAGAGGGCAGGGGGGCCAGTTCCTTTCCCTGCGCCTGTTATGGTTTCCCAGGAAGATCTGGTACCCGAAAAACCAACTAGCTTGGGTGGAGTTGCAGGTGCTCAGAGTGCCTTACCCGGGAATCGAACCCGGGACAGTTTGGTCAGTCTAACGCTTCACCCCCTGGACTACCGCGACCCACCCTTTGTTCATAAGGAAATAATTTTGATTATCCATAATTCCATAGGAGCAAGCTGTGAAAATATTTACTATTGTCATTTCATAATAACTGAAGCATTTGATAACTTATTGAAAGAGTTTCGAGTTGTTTCACTTCACTCCGTGTACTCTGATAGAGCTAAAATAGAAAAAAGAGCTATCTTTCACGACAGGAAATTCAATAATTCATTAATCTTCTTCATAAAAGACGCTTTCATCAAATCTGAATTCGCTTTTTTTCTTTATCCTAATAAAAAATAGTGCTTAATTGTCATTAATGCTGGCGACAATAATCGTGCAAGAGGAAGGGGTTCGTGGCTCACAAATCCTTACAAAGAACTGCCGATTACAAAAAGCCTCACGTACTTAATTTAGACGGCGCGATATCCACTCGCGGCGCCGTAAGTGAGAAGAGAAAAAAGGATTTTGTGCATTCAAGTCTGGATGCTATTTGCCGCACGACTCTGCTTTGGACAATTTTTCCTCTCTCTCTGTGCTTCTCTATCCAAGTGATTCACTTCAAGCCTTTCCCCACATCAGACGCGAGAGAGCGTGCGTTTAAAGAGGAAAGCCTCTTCATTCGTGCTGCTGCTCAAGGTGCTCAAGGGAAATTCATTGGGCGCGAGTTGGGAAGTCTAGATTCGCTCATCCGGGTGGCGCCCGCAGCCACATCCGGTCGCCCCATGGGGGTGGCTCTTCTTTGAATGCGTGGGACTGCCGCCCCTTGACAACACGCGGAGGAGAGACATGAGCTCCAAACTCTCGATCTCCTCTCTCCCCTTTTCTTTGGGTGAAAGTTCTTTCTTTGCTCTTCCTCCGAGAAGGGATTTCAATCGTCTTCTTTATTCTCCGCAATTATTTTTAGGCTTTGATCTTGAAATGACGTCCTGTCTCAGTCGTACATCTTCATATGCAGTTTGTCGTGTAAATAATATCAAATTGATCATCCATTTCTACAGGCATCCCTAATGATGCACAATTGAATTTCAAACGTATGCGAACTACGGCCATAAATGCAGATAAAATATCTTTACAATATTTTTGACTCAATGCTATACTAGTTTTATCGAAGCATTACTTCCAGAAGCAGAGTAAAAAATTTAAGTAATGTAATAAGATTCAAAGGATATTTACTGTTTAGTGCGTACTCATCCCTTTATTAGAAGCTGTTGAGAGCCAACAAATTAAGACATTTAACTTTAGTCCAGAAATGATTAACCATATATTATTCTGAATATAATACCTTCCCTAATCGCATCTACGTACATGTGTGTTATGCAATGGTTTATTTCACTATAACTTACGCCTTGATGATATCGGAGAAGACGCCTTCTGTTTGTGCAAATAATAGCAGCTGCAGTGAGAAAGACAAATTAAATTTATTGACGAAGACTAATATTATCGTCTTGTCTACACATAATAACTTTTAATAGCCCCAGAGGAATATTTAGAATCCATAACCATGTATTTCTGTAAATAAAACATCTTGAATACCCGTAGTTATCCAAGGGCCTTCTATTAATACCTCCTCTCAATCAAATGGCGATGTGGACTCTAAGAAACGGTGATGATACTTAAATACTTTAACAGGAGGAATCAGATATTTCCCAATTCTTTAAATGTGTTCATACCTTAAAAAAACAGGACCCTGAAATCGGTTTGAACTTCAAGGGTAATCACTGGGCTCGAGGAAACATATAATATGAGGTTTAAAGTATCGCTTTACGTTTAAAGTGCTGCTTCAGAAATAAAAAAAAATTGAAGAATTAAAAAAATATTAATTTGACATTTAAAATTGACTCATTCATCAAGAGTAATGAAAATAATATATCGCTTGTAAAATATTCAACCAGGATTTTCAGGAAGAATAAAAATTAGCTAACTAACATAAAGAAAGTAATTTCCTTAGATTATCCTTTATTTTCGAGGTAAATCCCTGCGGGATGCTGCAAATTGCTGAGTGTGAGCAGAGCCTTTTCGTGGATTTTAAACGTCAGTGATAATTGAGCGTCATCAACACAGCTTTATATCGTACGAAGCCATGGAAGGGAACGAAGATATTTCCATGGACTTTAATATAGTCGCAGGGCAGAGAAACAAGTGGGTTTCAATTTGCGAATTGCTTTATTCACCGTTATCAGATTTTTCGTTTTTCGCGAAAACGATGCTCCTAATTACGTGATCCGATTGAAATTGCGACTCATTCTCCGATCCTCATCGTGCCTTCGGCAATGAATTTTCGCCGAGAGAAACAATCAAGGAAGAGGTGATTGCGTTACGGAGTTTAGATTTAACCACTAAATGCAGATTGAGTTGCCACAGGCCAGTAAATTGAACCATAGTCCTTTTCCGCTTCGTGCGAATGCCTGGGTTTTCTAATTCCGAGAGATTGGCCTCAGGAACCATCGGTGGAAATCCACAACGGCCAAATTATTTATTCATACAGTCGTGTAATCAGTTCAGTAAGTGATACATTTCGGTAGTTTATGAAAAATTAATTATCATTACTTGATTAAAAAATAACTTCTCTCAAATGAACGGCATTTTCGTTATCAATAAGACGATGTGACCGTAGCGGTTCTACCAAGAAAATCTTTCTCATACTACGCCGGTGTTTTTTTAAATTATTTAAAACGCTTAAATATTCCTGTGAAGTACCAAAGGTATGATAATAGCACGCATGCATGCATCTCTTTTCCCAGATACTGAATGGCCCAAGTCGAGGGTTGTCAGAGCTTGACGTAATTTATGAGAATGTTATGTGTTCTCTTACCGGATTCTCCGTCAGGCAGGCATCATCAAATATTAGAAATGGCTTCTTTCTCTCACTGCCATAATCATGTCATGTGAATTCGCAAATAATGACAGTATTGAGTGAACTAATGTCACCTGTGATTTTCCTTAGAAAAATTCGAGCCAGAAGGAGACATTAAGACTAGACGCAGGATACAAGTAGGGCAAAGATTAAAATATAAGAGGTAAATTGGGAAGTAAAAAATTAAGAAATTGAGAAAAAATGTCATTCAAACTTAATAATTTTGTGGTCCAAATTGACTATCATCGTATGCTTACCTAACCTAATTAAAGAACGTTATTGAGATATCAATTTAATTATCAAGCATATACAAAACATCACTAAATAAAGTTTACAATTATTTTATCATAGAAAAAAACATAATAAACATGGTAAAATATTATGAAGCAACAACGGCTTGCATTACCATGAGTTGCACTGGTGTCTGTAACTTGTAATGTCGGAGCTAATAATCATTTGCAGGTCTCAATTTGAAAATGAAGTCGCTCTACGGCCACGGTTTGGGGAATCGTCGCGGTGCCGTTCCAGAAGGTCTTCACAAACAGACATTCGACTCTGCTCTCTTGGTCGTCCGCATAGACCCTCGAGGCGAGTTAAGCCTCTCAATCTTTCGCATCGCCAAAAATTTCAGTGATAATGGTTAGAACTGTCATCTTATCACCGCTAATGCGATTGGCGATCATGCGCACAATTAGCCGACGGTCTGAATTCAGTACTTCATGCACTGGTCTGGAAAAAATTGTTCCCGATCCTTTTCATAAAAACCTTGTATCTTTTAGCAGAGAGCATAACATGAATTTTGTGTTTTTTTAATTTTTTCAAAGATATTTTAGTACCCTGAAAGCCATTGCTAAGGTGTGATTCACCAGACTAATTTTGACCCGAAATCTGACCTGAAATCTTCGGATCGTGGCTCCCCCGAGCGTGGTTCTCCTGACGACCGCAATTGGCACTGAGGTTCCATATGCCACTGCTTCACCATCTATAAATTGTGGCAAGAGAAACTATTACATTTTATTAAAAAAGTTTTTGATTTTGATTAATGAGCAGTCGAATTTTTCAATTAAAGGTTTTCAATCTCATTACTCTAATTTCAAGAAACTTTAAGACAAGGCGCGGTAGTGGAAAAATTATTTGGAATCAATTTAGCAGTCACAAGCTTACGGGCGAACAAAAATGGGAAACATTTTCACACTTATATTTAAACTTTGATCGTTTCTTGTATTAATACCATCACTTATTCTCCATCTTTGGGACATACACGTAATTCATTTAATCACACCAGGAGGAACGATGGACAACAAAACTTGTGGTCAATAATATACGCATTTTTCCTCGCCTGACATATCAGTTCACTGCAGGGGGGAGGGAGGTCGAGGCGGTCCATTGGGTTGAGGGCTGCGCTACTCTGCGGAGGGCCCAGGTTCGATTACCAGTCATGCCCCTCAGCATCCCCCTCCCCTTTACTGCGTGATGTAATTTTTTCGGGTCTATCATATCTTCGTGGGAGACCGCAGGTTTTAGGAGGAGTAAGAAACTGCCCACCCCAGATTATCATCTTAATGAGTGAATCTTACATGCCGCAATGTGCCTAGCATTACGAAAGGTGACCTCCAACCTCGCCTCTCCAACAAACCTTCCGTCTGCTTAGCGCTTGTGGTTGGCTGGCGGCCTTAACGGACTGTGCCAGAATTGACGACAAAACTCCACTTCTGAATTTGCGGGACCTCAATGCTTACTTCCCATCCCCCGCTCTCCCTGACGTCTCCTCTCGACTACCAAAACAATTCTCGTCCTTCCGCCAGCGATTAGCGCCTGCTTGGTCGCGAGCAACCATCTCACCCACGCCCCGGCTCATCCAGAGAAGTCGAGGGAGCAGCGGGGAAACTACTGCCTCAATTCCACGCTATCCCTCCGCACCCTCGTCCAAATGAAAGCGGCGACAATCCACCCCCTGCCCATCGTGGCGTCGAACCCCAGGGAGGTTGGCCCTCGCAATTGCGCGCGCCGAGGGACGGTCGACCGTCAAACGCGCAGGAATCGTTCACACATTTCCCCCAAACCGGCTAATTCAGGCATTAAACATAGGCAAAGACATATCCTCGGTCATTCTCTGAGAGTATTTGTTCATATTTTTTGGGAGTATTTGTTCTCTCTAGCTAGCAAAAGCATATGTTTGAGCTAGAAAGGCTCAGAACCAGTTCGTCTGCAGCCACATTAGAGGTATATAGCGAAGTCAGCTGTGCATGGACTGTACCGTAAAAGCGTGAAAGTAGGCATTTAAAATTATTACACATTCTTTATACAAGGTTCGTATAAATATTATTAATAACAATTTTTTCGAGACTTGTTGCGTGGAGTGCTGAATTCAGACCGTGTCGGTTAAGTGTGCGCATGGTCGCAGAACATATTGATATTGAAAAGGTGACAGTGCTCACACCATTATCACTGAAAATTTGGCGATGCGAAAGATATGCGCTAAACTCGTCCCGAAGTTCTTCGGGCGGACGATTAAGAGAGCTAAGTCGAGTGTATGGTTGCGAAGATCTGCAACCAGTTGAAGAAGATCCCGACTTTTTGGACAGTCCCGACTTGGCACCAGCAGACTATTATTTCTATTCCCAAAAGTGAAATCCTCCCTCCAATGACACTACCAAGGGACCCTAAGTGCCGTCAAACAAGCTTGCACGCGTACCCTTACGGACCTTCCGGAATCCCCCAGCCAGGAAGCCTTAGAGCCATGGAAAAACCGCTGGCAAAAGTGTGTTCACCCTCAAGGGATGTACTTTGATGAATTAGGAGACATAGTAGCAATATCTGAAATAAATCTTTTTTTCCAATAATTTTCTCAAAATTTTTGTAAAAACTATGTATGTACCTTCATTTAAATGCAATTGCCAGATTGGGGGTAGTAAACCCTACTAAAAGGCTACTCATTTGGATTTACAATCCTTTTGAGGCAGGATTTGTACATATATGGATGTAATTTAGTAGGGTATTAAAATTATTTATTCTTATTATTTTATTAATAGTGTAGGGTAGGAAGGCTTTTAAAATTATTATTATTTTTATTATATTTATGTTAATTTATTTTTTAGGAAGTTTATGGGTTGTAAGGTAGATTAATACTGTGGCATAAAGCAAGGGTTTTTTTAAGCTTTGTTTGGGTTTAGGATTTTGTCAAGTGTATCGGAGATTCAGATAGCGTCAGGTGGTAGTAGGTGAGGAAGTTTAGGAGAGCCAGGACCTTGATTTTTCTTTTTCTTGTTACTCAGAGGTGGTTAAGGTTTAGGTAGGGGGAAATCGCGAAACGGTTGATTTAGGATTGGACGAAAGGTGATATTAGGGGCGTATTTAGCTCTTTTCTTTTTAGGGATGCAGGGTATGGATTTAATTATATGTTTCTAATATGGGTACTTGCCGGAAGGTAGGGGTGTGGATCATAGATTCAGCATGAGAGGATTTTTTGCCAACTTGAGCGACTTCCTGTAGCTTACCAGTGCCTTGAGTATGGCTTGCTTGATGGTATTAAGTTTGAGTTCTCTGAAAATTTCCTGTTAGAAATGAACCAACGGGCCCCTCCAATCCTGCGGGCCATTTTATTTTGCCAGGGCTGAATTCTATTTAATGCAAAGGTTGCAGGATGTTGCCCATGTCGAAGACCCATATAGAATTTGTGGAAGTGGTATACTATTTAGGGTATCCATTTTATTATTAAGGTCAGCAGAAGTTGAACAGCAAAGGTGGAAGATCGGATTTTGGAGATTTTGTGATTGAATTGGGGAGTAAAAGTTAATTTGGAATCCATTACTACCAATGGGTGGATTTCTGTGGTAGGATTTTCTGGTTGAGGGTTAGGTAAGTATTGGCGATTTTTGAAGAGAGTCTGATAAAACAGACTTTGTGAATTTTGCAGGGTTAATCGACAACCTCCACTCTGGAAGCCAATTCTTCAATTATATCAAGGTGGTCTTGCAGAATATCATCGGTTTTGTAGGGCCACCAGCTCTGGGCCGCAATGGCTTTATCGTCGGCATACATAAATAGGTGGGTAGGAATGTCGTCAAGAAATATATTAAATAGTAAGGGACTTAGAACTTCGCCTTGGGGTACACCAGTAGGGATGGGTTGATAAGTAGATTTGTAGGTGTTGTAGGAGATGGAGAAGGTACGGTTAGATAGGAAAGATTGGATTAGTTTAAGGAGGTACAAAGGGATATTCTTTTGATTCACCTTTTTGAGCAACCCTTCATGCCAAACTTTGTCAAGGGCCTGGCTAATATCGATGAAGACTGCAGAGGTTACAAGTTTGGAGTCAAAATCAGAGGTATTTAGATCCGTGAGACGGTTGATTTGATGAACAGTAAATCCAAATTGTTTATCTCTATAGAGTGGCCGTGAGAGTGTTTTGAGTCGGTTGAGTATATTTTTTCCCAGCAGCTTACTGAGGGTGCATGGAAGGGAGATTAGTCGGTAGTTGTGCACCTCAGAGAGTTGGACTTACCAGGTTTTGGGAGTAAAATAATATCAGATGCCTTCCATGATGTCGGGAGGTGTGAAGTGGCGAGGCATGAGTTGCAAATATCAGTGAGGAAGTTTATATAGGAAGGAGGCAGTGATTTGATGGCTTTAGTTGGAACGCAGTCGGGACCAGTGGAGCATTTATTGGGAAGTGATGATATGATAGTTGATAATTCTTTGGGTGCACAGGTTTTAGGTTCAGGCGCAGGGGAATATAGAAGGGAATCGGTAAAGATTCTTATATCGGTGACATTAGATTGTTTGGTCCGCGGGGTAAAAGCTTTGGACATTCTGTTTATAAAGGTATTTCCTCTCTCAGCATCGGAGTTGAGTGTGATTCCGTTGGCTTAAGAGGTGATTTAGTCGGGTTTCAGAGGGCTCGGCCATTTTCCATATTGAATTATCATTTATGGTGAAGGTCTACTTTTTTGTTCCATTCCCGGGGAATTATGGTTGTGTATTTATCGTTTTACTAATTTCTCGTTTTATAATTTCACATTACTGCTGCAATATATTCTAAATGCAATAGATACGCCCGCAAAATAAATGGGAAAATCACCAATCTGTAACTAGTACGTTATGCGCGTCTCATCCAAGTTGATTTTGTGCCACAAAATAAGGGCCTCTAAGAGAGATTGCCCCTAAATCGTCATGGTGTTGGTGGGATCATTGATGGAATCCCATTACGGCGTGACCGCTACCTACGGATGATCGCACGAATAGTTGTAGCTCTTTAAAAGAGCTGATATCACAACGTGAAAGGCCAATCAGTATTTATGGCTCCGTTGGCATATGGCCCAGCCTGTCTATGCGAAAGCAGAGGCCAGATGGCGCTCAGGAGGTGAAAAGCACGATCTCTACTGCAACGGATGTGCGCGTAAAAAGTAGCAATTGTCTCTCGGCAAACGGGATTCGATGGGAGCGCTGCTCATATGCCCTCTGTTTCGCTGCTGCGCGGCGTCCAGGCATTTTATTGCCGACGGGCTGCAAGGGGGGCGAGTGGCTCTTTCGCCGGAAATGACGCCAGGTATCGCTTTTATACTGCAATATTCCTAGAAATGAATGCTTCTGTTCCGGAATGGGGTGGAAAAAAGAAATCAGAATACAGTGAATGGAAGAAATAAGAAAATATAATAAAAGAGAGAATAAAATATGACTGAGACCGAGGCGTTCGATTTGGGCGGATATAAATTAAAACTCCAAAAAGCCAATACACTAAAAACCTCAACACTGCCGTGATGCAATAAGCAAGACGAATCCTGACGGGATTGGACAACGGTCGTGGAAGTCATGTTTTTTTCCAATATTTTGAGAAGCAATTGCACTTGATCGTGGTATAAGTCCGCAGAACATGTAGCGAATATCCGAACAAATGCAGAATTTTTTGTTTTCACGTAACTCATGAATCAACAGAGTGACGTAAGCGTATTTCAAACCCTTCGTATCTTCTAGAAGGGTTTCTTAACACTTTTTAGAGGAGAGAACGCCTTTTGGTAGATTATGATGATGCCATCAGATGCATAAATAATGCAATAATGCTGTGGACAACAACATTACACAGAGTTTGGGAATGATAACGTTCGTCACTGAATGGGTGGACGCAAACAAGTGAAGGACGTCACTGCGGAGTATTTTCCTATGTGTGTGATGCGTGGGAGTGTAAGCTATAAGTTTATTCAAATTCATTTTGGAAAAAGGGTCATTTACGATTCGTACATTTACTCGTACATTCGTACCATTCGAAAATTTCGTATATTATGTTCTGGGAAAGAAAAAAACGCCATGATTGTTATTGCCCTATCGTCCACTGCTCGAAGGGAAAGATTATAACTTAAATTCCCAGAAAGTTCACTGGCACTAGCATTGAGTTTTATTTGTTTCCATTCATCCTGCTTATTTACTTATTATTGTACCCTGCAAGCCACCGCCAGGGTGTGTCAGGGGGTAAATACACACCAGAAAATGTTATCCGAACATGGCCCTGCCGCGGTCGAACAATGTTATTCTGATCCCTTATTGTTCGTAGGAAATATGACATCCTAAATCTATCTGTTCTACACGTAATCTCTCTTAATGTTATTGATATGATATCTCATACCGTAGTACGATGGGAGTAGTAATACATTTTCAACATTACTGCCAAAGAGACGCAATTCCAATTTATGAAAGACCTTCAATCTGTAATTTAACCCTTACTCCGTGAGTGATTCCCAACCCAGCTGCTATAATATTTTGGATACGCTCCTAAGTTTATCATAACAACGCTTGAAAAATCTAGCTCTTCTTAGCTGCACGCGATCCAATTCGGAAAGCAATCCAACTTCGTGAATATCCTATATACGTACTACCAGCATATTCTAAATGAGGCATAACCAGCGAAAGATAACATTTCTCTTTGACTTCTTCATTACATTCACCTATTACTATTCTGATGAATCTTAATTTTTTGTAAGTTGTCCACATATTCCCTGCATGTGATTCACCCAGGAGAGATCGTGAATGACGACGCACTTTTTCAATTTTTATTCTAATTGCCCAGTGTTGCATCAGCGTTGCATAGCAAGACGTGTAAATGTGAAGTGTAATAAATGTAAATTGCAATATGTGTACGCGTTAATGCATTTAAAAAAGTTAAACCGATCGGATGATATTAATGACATTTAAAGTTCTTACTTGCACATGCTGAAAAGGCTTCGCCATGAGAAACAAGGGCAGCTAGCGTAGGTGAAATAGTTTACAAAAAAAGTCGGTTGCATTTACAATCCCCATTGAGTGGACACGAACGATTAAATTTTAGGTCAGATTGAAGTTTCCCAGTGGATGGATATACGCAGTTGGCTCCCCGTTGTTAAAGTATCCCTCAACACCGGGAGAGCACGTCCGCATTTGGGATAATGCGAGCGCTCTCTTTCCGCCGGGCGTCCTCACCGAGTGGGCGGCGTGCGTGCGTTGACGAACGAGGCCATTCCACAAAGGGAGGATGCCTCTCTCTCCACTCGGACAAGTTCGGCCACCCGGAAGTGAGAAAAAATTTTCCGAGGGTTTCGGGTGTCCTTTGTCCTCTGCGGTGCTTTCCCTTTGGTGCTTTGATGTGTGTTTACTCTGACAGTCACGCCAAGGGGTGAAATTTCTGGTGCACGGAAACAATATGACACTTCATAGGTTTACTCGCCGTTGGGAGGAGAAGTGGGAAATGAGAGTTTGAAAAATTGAGCTTCACGGCAAAAGGAAATTCAGTGTTGCTCCATGAACGACGGACAGGAGCAATTGATGTCAACACACCGTGACGGCTAGAGTGCCATTGCAGCTACTACCTATTTATTTTATTGCGTGTGATTGGCGGGCCGCTGGCGTAGGGAGAAATCTCTCGTAAGCCCTGTGTGTGTGGGTGCTTACGATAGGCGAGGGTCAATGCTACGATATCTAGTACACCTTAGCTAGTGTATGTTTTGTTATCGTATGCTGGTTTAATAATGATCATTAATTTGGCCCGTTCGATTATAATCGAGCAATTGATTGTTTCAGTTTTTCGGGGTGCCTTATTTTTAAACTGCAAATACAATTTCGTTAATTTTTTTACAAAATACAAAATGTGAGTTACATGCCCTTTCTTTCCGTCCTTCTCCCCGTTCCCACTTTATCTTTTGTTGATAAATACATCCAATATTTTCCTAATCTGTTCCTCGCGTTGATATTTCCCAATTTGTTGGGCGTTATGCAGATATCCAAGGATACCTTCCAGTTCGCGTCTTTCCTCGGCGTAAATTGGGTAACAAAGTAAAGAGATGCATCGCCGTGTTCTCCATCATGCATCCACACGTACCCTCCTTTTTTCCTGTTTTCTTGAGATATGATCTAAACTCTCCGTGTGCTTTTAAAATTTACGTAATTGCTTTGTAAGTTTTAAAGCTGGTCTTCATTCTTTCCTTCACGCTAGGTAGGAATTGTCTGGTTGTTTTCCCCTTTTCTAATGTTTCCCATTCCCGTTCCCATTTATCCAGGAAAAACGCTCTTATAACCTTTCTGTTCTTGCTCCATTTCTCAATTGGAGACAAAGTTACATCTTCTAGAGTGGTCTCTTCCATCTGCCTCATCCGTGACTTGATTCTTCTTTCCTCTATTGAGACTTTTATCGGCTGTGTCCCAGTTATTGTTTATATAGTAGAGCTTCATTATGTACCATGTTGGTTTAGTAGTTTGATCCGTCACAACCCACAATCATTTTTAAAATTTAATTTTAATTTTTTTACCCTGAACATTCTCTCACCATATCCTTTGGCCATCATTAAGAGTTCGGCTGGGGTTGATCTTTCCCATAATGCTCATACGGCCGTAGTTACCATCCCTGTCAATTCAAACTACCTACTTGCTTAGCATACTCCACTCCTGTTTCAAAATGGTTTGTTGGGTTAAGAAATTGGCAGGTAATACTTTTACAGCCGGGAAGGGCTTCGGATGTGGCTCAATGCCGCTAAATACAGAGCAATCAGAATTACGAGAGGGGAAGGCAACGGTGTACTTAAATTTGAAATAACGTCAGATGCGACAAAACCACCGGTCGCAGACTCTTTTCCTGATTTCGACAAGGAAGTTTCGTGAGGTTTTATTATTTATTCTGAATTTCGCTGTGCATACGCACGTGTGGTCAGTGAACTGGGCCTGGACGTGGTGGATTGCTGAATTACTGACCGAGGACCCAGGTTCTATTTCGGGTGACGCCTCTGGGCGACCTTAGCTTCCCCAAATCTGTGTGATTTTTCGGAAATCAGATTGGAAAATCACTCGTGGCACAGGGAAAGGAATCTGCCTCCTCTTGCCCCTGGTTTGTAGATTTTACGTACGGCGTATAGGACTCAGTACGAAGTGAGGCTTACTCTCATCTATAAAAACCTTGAGGCTCATCACTGCACTTTTATGAAGAGACCTCGTCCGACGTGGCATATCTTGAGAGTAAATGGGCAAATGTGTTGAATACCACTATTGAATTGAGTTGTGTTCACCATTGGCAACGTAATATACAGGAAAATCTGTCCTTCTGGAATATGTTGACAGGAGAGAATTAGTTCATGTATTTATGGCGAAACATTCGAAGTACTTCCAGCAAAACTATAGAATCACAGATCTATTTCCTTTATTACAATTTCTAATGTCAATGCAGTGGTGGACGTATGGAAAGAAGAGGACTTCTGGGTAATTATTGAATATTCATCTAAATAATTGAACCTTATCCTCAGTTTACCCCACTCCATCGCCTTCAATCCTTAATTATTTTCAGTGAAAGATACATGTTTTTTGTAATGGCAATCAGTGGAACGGAGATTCCCTGTAAGAGTTCCTGTTACTACAAATTTCACAGAAGGGTCGATATGTATCGATTTATATGCTTAAGCGATTATCGGTGGGGGCACGAGCAAGATATCGGAAGAACTTGCTTTCACCTCAGGCAGTGTGGCAGCAGCCGCAGTTGAGGCGGCCAGTGAAAACAGACACTTGCTGTCTTCTATTAGCTCATCTTCTCCCATCGGCCCGAGGGCCGTCGTCGTCTTGTTTCCTCGCAGCGTTACCACCGCAGGTACGAAAATCGGGGTAATCGAGGCGAAGCGAAGGCGCGACGTCAAACCGGTTGCACTACAAAGTAGCAGAAGGTGCCGACGTGTTCTCGATGCGGTCGTTCCGTGAATGGATATCGAGGCGGCACACGTGCGATATGATGCGCCGTTTTCCTTGTTCATAAACAAGCTATCTCCGTTCCACCCGCATGCATGAGAGCTAGACCTTCGTGTTCGGGCGATACTTGTGCCTCGCAATCGGAAATGCCCTTCAAGTCACTCCAAAGGTGAAGGTTATGAAAGTTTAGGAAGAGGCAGGAGAGAAGGAATAGGGATGGGAAGAAATAAGTTAAATGGAATGTGAACCCCGAACGGGATAGCTAAAAGGAGGACTACAAGAAATCCTATTGACAATGGAATCAATTTTAGTGTTCACCTTCATAGTGATGTTTGCCATTGTATTTCACAAAAAATTTCTCCACTTGTTTCGTAATGATAATAGGTTGGAGTCCGGCGAAGAGCTTTAACAAGGCTTTTAGGAGTCAGCCAAATTTAACTGAAATCTTTCATTTTTACCATTTTTTCTTATTAATTTAGTACCCTGCAAGCTACCACTAGGGTGTGTAGCAGGAGGGGAATACACACAAGACTAATTGTGATATTTTTATCCCTACCACGGTCGGACAACGTTATTATTATCCCCTATCTTTCGTGGAAAAAATACCTTATAAATCTATTTGTTCTACAGTTAATCTCTCTAGTTATATTGACACGATCACTCCTACCGTAGTGCAATGAGGGTAATAATACATTTTCAACATCATCACTAAAGATACGCCCTTCCAATGCGTGCAAGAGCTTCAAATCTATAATTTAACCTTCTCTCCGTGACTGATTCCCAGCCTATCTGCTCTAATATTTTGGATACACTACTAAGTTTATCATAACAACGTTTTACAAATCTAGCTCCTCTACGCTGCACGCGATCCAATTTGGCAATCAATCCAACTTTGTTAGGATCCCATATACTTGCAGCATATTCTAAAAGAGGCCTAACCAGTGACAGATAACATTTCTCTTTGACCTTTTCATCACATTTACTCATCATAGTACCCTTTTAATAAATCCCAATTTTTTGTAAGCTTGTCCACATATTCCCCACATGTGATTCACACAGGAGAAGTCGTGAGTGAGGGTAATGCCATTAAGTATTGAATTGAATAAAGTATGTAAAGTAAATTGAGTAAAGTAAGTTAATTAAATTCATCCTTCATATACTGTAACTGACGGGGAGTGACGAGTGAGGATTTCTACTGGACGACTTCTAAGTTGAAAATGTTTATTATTAACCGTTCAATAAGGGAATAATTGACGTTTGTTGATTACTGGGTAAATCCGATGAAAATATTAAAGGGAAATGTTGTCTTTCGCTGGTTAGGCCTCATTTAGAATGTGCTTCTCATACTATATGGGGTCCTCACGAAGTTGGATTATTTACCGAATTGGATCTCATGCAGCATAGAGGAGCTAGGTTTGTTAAACCTTTTTATAAAGAACTTAGTAGCGTATCCAAAATATTAGAGGAGCCAGGCTGGGATCACTCACGGGGCAAAGGTTAAATTACAGATTGAAGGTCTTTTTAAATTAGAAGTGCGTCTTTTTAGTAGTGATGTTGAAAGTGTTTTATTACCCCCATTTTACTACGGTAGGAGAGATCATGCTAATACAATCAGACAGATTAAGTATAGAACAGATGGATTTATGATATCATTTCACCCATCAACGATAGGGGATCAAAATAACATTGTCCGACCGCAGTAGAGTCAAATTCGGGTCAAAATTATTCTGGTGTGCATTCACCCTCTGCCACACACCATAGCGGTGGCTTGAAGGCTACTAAAATAAGAAAATACATAGATAAAATAAAATCACGATGAACTTATTAGTATGGCGGAGGCCGTCAAAGTTGATTTTCGCAAAGAGAAACTATCTATTTTTACAATAATCCATTCCTATGACAATATTAATGAAAACCAATGGCTCTTGATGCTATTCCAATTTCTCTGCACTCTAGCACTTTATATTGTGCCTCTGAATATATGGCATATGTTCAATTATCTATTCCCCATAATCTGCAACGCATTATTTATGTTCCTGCTTGTTAAGCAATGCATAATGTTTCTTGAATTCACTTCCACTGTATTCATTTCTGTGATAAATCTGCCAACCCTACGCACACGTTCGCATCAAATCGCATATTTTTCTTTATCATTATATTCATGCACGCTGTTTAATTTTGCGTAAGTTTTCAGTATGCTGATAACGAAATTATATTAATAAATGGTCGAATCCTGAGATTTATTTTCTCAGATCTGATGCCTCCAGTTGTGAATCATTATTGGAACCATCACATCACGTTAACACGTGCCATCTCCTCTCATTGGCAGATACCTATATTCTGCCACATCTGACTCACCCTAATTGAGATTGACGCCACGCTGGATTGTTTTTTTTTCAAGTTGTCATATACACAAGAAAGCTCTCCCTTGTTATCTCCCAGCCTCGAAACAGCGGCGACGAGCACTCGGCACTCCTCTCGGGCATCCGACGCTGGAGGAAACCCATGACGGCGCCATAAAAAACCCTGGGGTGATTCGGAATTGGCGGGCAGGGCGCAAACACACAGGACGTCTTTTGATTTCACGAATGTACACATTCATGTCCCGGTGGAGGGACGAAGGAATTTAGTAAAAGTCCCTCTTAAGCGTAATGCGTTCAACAATCCCAGAGACAAGCTGGAGCAGGCGGTCGGACATATTTGCGCAGATCACGAAAATAAAATTCAGGGGGACTTCGTAATCTGCTCGCTTCGCTATGTAAATCCCTCACTGCCCGTAATTCAGACTTTGGCACCATTAAGGTACGATTATACCCGATTTTCGAACGGTTAGCTCTATAAAACTTTTTTCATCCTAATCCTTTAACCTCCTCTGATCACTGTCCCGATGGATGAATTAATTGCAGCTATTTTCTACGGGTTTCTACACAAATAATCCCCGATCCACCAAAATGTTATGTGGCAGGGGATACGAGCACCAGGTGGAAAGGGTTAGGGATAATGGAGAGGAAGGATGTTTAAAGATTTAGAAAAAGGAAAAAAACATCCACTTCATTAATTCATGAAAATATTTGCATGGTGGTGCACCCGTGTGTAATTGTTAGCGGAAAACTAAAAAAATGTTTTTAAAGAACTGTTAATTTTAATCACAAAGGAATTTGTCGGGTATATTAAATTAGAGGGAATAAAAATGAACCAAAAGCACTTAATCGATATACCATACCATATGCCGTACCAAGACGGGTAATGCAGAGCTGGAATGGGGAAAGGAGGGGAAAGTCGTATTAATCCACGGCCAAGTAACTTACGGTTTCCATTCCTGATGCCGCAGGAAGCAAATGATTTGGACGGTGGGAGAAGTTGTATTGCAAAAGTGAA